>CM069143.1:68313634-68406552 GCA_035221665.1 Okamejei kenojei
CCTCCCCCTTACCTAACCCAACCCCTTTGAGATAAGATAATTCATCCCGTTAATGAAAACAAAGTGCACTGGAGATCTGAAATAAAAATAACATCAAACGCTGGTAACAATCAGCAGCCCAGGCAGCTAATGGATCCTCGAGCTGAAACACTTCACTCAGATTTGACAACTTAGAGATAGACACAAAAATCTGTAGTAACTCAGCGGGACAGGCAGCATCTCTGGAGAGAGATAACTCAGACACTGGTAACACATTCTCTCCGCGGCTGCTGCCTGTCTCACTGGTGTTTTGAACGGTCTCCAGTGCCGCTGCTCCGATTCTGCTCCTTACCTACTTCGGTTCAGGAGGAGACTCGGTCAGTGAACGTCCGCTGTGATCGCTACTCCAGTCCGCTGTGTGTCTGGACTTCCCCTCTCCCCGTGTCAAGCCACTGGATGGATTGCTGCACCTTATCCAATAAGGCTCAAGATGTGTGTGAGCTCACTTGTTGCCGAATAACTTTAGAAACATGGAAACATAGAAATTAGGTGCAGGAGTAGGCCATTCAGCCCTTCGAGCCTGCACCGCCATTCAATATGATCATGGCTGATCATCCAACTCAGTATCCCGTACCTGCCTTCTCTCCATACCCTCTGATCCCCTTAGCCGCAAGGGCCACATCCAACTCACTCTTAAATATAGCCAATGAACTGGCCTCAACTACCCTCTGTGGCAGAGAGTTCCAGAGACTCACCACTCTCTGTGTGAAGAAAGTCTTTCTCATCTCGGTCTTAAAGGATTTCCCCCTTATCCTTAAGCTGTGACCCCTTGTCCTGGACTTCCCCAACATCGGGAACAATCTTCCTGCATCTAGCCTGTCCAACCCCTTAAGAATTTTGTAAGTTTCTATAAGATCCCCTCTTAATCTCCTAAATTCCAGAGAGTATAAACCGAGTCTATCCAGTCTTTCTTCATAAGACAGTCCTGACATCCCAGGAATCAGTCTGGTGAACCTTCTCTGCACTCCCTCTATGGCAATAATGTCCTTCCTCAGATTTGGAGACCAAAACTGCACGCAATACTCCAGGTGTGGTCTCACCAAGACCCTGTACAACTGAAGTAGAACCTCCCTGCTCCTGTACTCTTTACCCGCCGGAGTGACTCAGCCACTCAGACCCGGGAGCCGTGAGGCCAAGACAGTGCGGAAACAGAGACCGCTAGGGGACAATGCCTACAATGAGAAAACCCACGCAGGTCACATGGGAGAACAACACCCGCTGCAAGCGCTGTAAGATCCATAGATAAGGAAGTGTTAGGTGTGCAAACAGGACAAAGGGGATGGAGATCAATGAACAATGTAGAAAAGATCATTGTTAGCTGGGAGAAGAGAACAACAAAGCAGAGATAAAATGTTGTCGGAGATAGAGACTGGTTGGAGAACTGGGAAGAGGAAAGGATGGAGAGAGAGGGAAAGCAAGGGAAACTCAATATACATACCGCTGGGGTGTAAGCTGACCAAGCGAAATATGAGGGGCTGTTCCTCCAATTTGAGATGGTCCTCACTATGACAACGGAGGAGGACCAGGGCAGAAAGGTCAGTGTGGAAATGCTAGGGGGAGTTAAAGTGTTTGGCAACCAGGAGATCAGGTCGGTTTAGACGGACTGAGCGGAGGTGTTCAACGAAACGATCGCCGAGCATGCGCTTTAATACGCTCACCGATATACAGGAGTCCACACCTGGAACAGCGGCTACAGCAGATGAGTTTGGAGGAGGTGCAAGTGAACCTCTGTCTCACATTAAAAGACTGTCAGGGTCCTTGGACGAGGTCGAGGGGGAAGGTATGGGGACAGATGTTGCATCTTCTGCGGTTTCAGGGGAAGGTACATGGGGAGGGGGTGGTTTGGGTGGGAAAGGATGAGTTGACCAGGGAGTTGCGGAGGGAACAGTCTCTGCAGAGAGCAGAAAGGGGTGGAGATGGGAAGATGTGGCTAGTAGTGGGATCCCGTTGGAGGTGGTGAAAATTTCGGAGGATTATGTGCTGTCTACGACGGCTGATGGGGTGAAAGGTGAGGATTTGGGGGACTCTGACCCGATCGGGATTGGGGAGGGGGAGCAAGGGCGGAGCTGCAGGGTACCGAGGAGACTCTGGTGATGGGCCTCATCTGTAATGGGAGAGGGAAACCCCCGTTCCCTGAAGAATGAGGACATCTCCGATAACGGATCTGTCTTCACTAAGGAAGACACAAACAATCTCCCAGATGTACTGGAGGACAGAGGATCTAAGGGGGTAGAGGAACTGAAAGAAATTTTCATTAGGCAAGAAATAGTATTGGGTAGGCTAATGGGACTGAAGGACGATAAATCCCCTGGGCCTGATGGTCTGCATCCCAGGGTCCTCAGGGAGGTGGCTCTAGAAATAGTGGATGCATTGGTGATCTTTTTCCAATGTTCAATAGATTCAGGATCAGTTCCTGTGGATTGGAGGATAGCTAATGTTATCCCACTTTCAAGAAAGGAGCGAGAAAGAAACCAGGGAATTACAGACCAGTTAGCCTGACTGGTGGTGGGAAAGATGCTGGAGTCAATTATTAAAGAGGTAATAATGGAGCATTTGGATAGCAGTAAAAGGATTAGTCCAAGTCTGTAAAGAGTAATGAGGAAGGGGTAGTTAGCCGTCTTGTTGTACGTGCCCCCTTGTGCAAGAGTGACCATAATATGGTCGAGTTCTTCATTAGGATGGAGACTGACATTGTTAATTCAGAAACAATGGTTCTGAACTTAAAGAACGGTAACTTTGAGGGTATGAGACGTGAATTGTCCAAGATTGACTGGCAATTAATTCTAAAAGGGTTGACGGTGGATATACAATGGAAGACATTTAAAGACTGCATGGATGAACTACAAAAATTGTTCATCCCAGTTTGGCAAAAGAACAAATCGGGGAAGGTAGTGCATCCGTGGATAACAAGGGAAATCAGGGATAATATCAAAGCAAAGCATGATGCGTACAAAGTAGCCAGAAAAAACAGCATACCAGAGGACTGGGAGAAATTCAGAGACCAGCAGAGGTGGACAAAGGGCTTAATTAGGAAAGGAAAAATAGATTATTAAAGAAAACTGGCAGGGAACATAAAAACTGACTGCAATTTTTTTTATAGATATGTGAAGAGAAAGAGATTAGTTAAAACAAATGTAGGTCCCTTGCAGTCAGAAATAGGTGAGTTGATCATGGGGAACAAGGATATGGTGGACCAATTGAATAACTACTTTGGTTCCGTCTTCACTAAGGAAGACATAAATAATCTGCCGGAAATAGCAGGGGACTGCGGGTCAAAGGAGGAATTGAGTGAAATCCAGGTTAGTCGGGAAATTGAATAGATTAAAGGCCGATAAATCCCCAGGGCCAGATAGGCTGCATCCCAGAGTACTTAAGGAAGTAGCTCAGGAAATAGTGGATGCATTAGTGATAATCTTTCAAAACTCTTTAGATTCTGGAATAGTTCCTGAGGATTGGCGGGTAGCAAACGTAATCCCTCTTTTTAAGAAGGGAGGGAGAGAGAAAACGGGGAATTACAGACCAGTTAGTCTAACATCGGTAGTGGGGAAACTGCTAGAGTCAGTTATTAAAGATGGGATAGCAGCACATTTGGAAAGTGGTGAAATCATTGGACAAAGTCAGCATGGATTTACGAAAGGTAAACCATGTCTGACGAATCTTGTGGAATTTTTCGAGAATGTAACTGGTAGCGTGGATAAGGGAGAACCAGTGGATGTGGTATATCTGGACTTCCAGAAGGCTTTCGACAAGGTCCCACATAAGAGATTAGTATACAAACTTAAAGCATACGGCATTAGGGGTTCAGTAATTATGTGGATAGAGAACTGGCTGGCAAACAGGAAGCAAAGAGTAGGAGTAAACAGGTCCTTTTCACAATGGCAGGCAGTGACTAGTGGGGTACCGCAGGGCTCAGTGCTGGGACCCCAGCTATTTACAATATATATTAATGATCTGGATGAGGGAATTGAAGGCAATATCTCTAAGTTTGCGGATGACACTAAGCTGGGGGCCAGTGTTAGCTGTGAGGAGGATGCTAGGAGACTGCAAGGTGACTTGGATAGACTGGGTGAGTGGGCAAATGTTTGGCAGATGCAGTATAATGTGGATAAATGTGAGGTTATCCACTTTGGTGGCAAAAACAGGAAAGCAGACTATTATTTAAATGGTGGCCGATTAGGAAAAGGGGAGATGCAGCGAGACCTGGGTGTCATGGTACACCAGTCATTGAAAGTAGGCATGCAGGTGCAGCAGGCAGTGAAAAAAGCAAATGGCATGTTAGCTTTCATAGCAAAAGGATTTGAGAATAGGAGCAGGGAGGTTCTACTTCAGTTGTACAGGGTCTTGGTGAGACCACACCTGGAGTATTGCGTACAGTTTTGGTCTCCAAATCTGAGGAAGGACATTACTGCCATAGGGGGAGTGCAGAGAAGGTTCACCAGACTGATTCCTGGGATGTCAGGACTGTCTTATGAAGAATGACTGGATAGACTCGGTTTATACTCTCTAGAATTTAGGAGATTGAGAGGGGATCTTATAGAAACTTACAAAATTCTTAAGGGGTTGGACAGGCTAGATGCAGGAAGATTGTTCCCGATGTTGGGGAAGTCCAGGACAAGGGGTCACAGCTTAAGGATAAGGGGGAAATCCTTTAAGACCGAGATGAGAAAGACTTTTTTCACACAGAGAGTGGTGAGTCTCTGGAACTCTCTGCCACAGAGGGTAGTTGAGGCCAGTTGATTGGCTATATTTAAGAGGGAGTTAGATGTGGCCCTTGTGGCTAAGGGGATCAGAGGGTATGGAGAGAAGGCAGGTATGGGATAGTGAGATGGATGATCAGCCATGATCATATTGAATGGCGGTGCAGGCTCGAAGGCCCGAATGGTCTACTTCTGCACCTAATTTCTATGTTTCTATGACTCACTCCGTAACAACCCAGACTGGGTTATCAAACCCGCCGACAAGGGAGGTGCCGTGGTAGTCTGGCGCGTCGATCTCTACAAAGCGGAGGCCGCGTGCCAACTCTCGGACACCTCCTCCTACTTACCCCTGGACCATCACCCCACTGACGAACACCAGGCCACCATCTCGAGCACCATAACTGACTTCATCAACTCCGGCTCCCTACCCCCCCCGAGCCTCCAACCTCATCGTTTCCCAGCCCCGCACGTCCCGATTTTACTTTCTCCCCAAAATCCACAAACCCGACTGTCCCGGCAGACCTATTGTCTCTGCCTGTTCATGCCCCACCGAACACATTTCCACATACCTTGTCTCCATCCTATACCCCCTGATTAAATCCCTCCCCACCTATGTTCAAGACACCTCAGACACTCTCTGTCGGCTCCGCGCATTTCATTCTCCAGGCTCCCATCCTCTCATCTTTACCATGGTCGTCCAGTCACTCTACACCTCCATCCCCCACCAGGACGGTCTCAAAGCCCTCCGGTTCTTCCTCGACCAGAGGAGCAACCCATACCCGTCCACTGACACCCTCCTCCGCTTAGCGGAGTTGGTCCTTACCCTCAATAACTTCTCTTTTGACTCCTCCCATTTCCTCCAAACACAAGGCGTAGCTATGGGCACACGCATGGGCCCCAGCTACGCTTGCCTCTTTGTTGGATACGTCGAACAATCTTTGTTCTCGGCGTACCAGGGCCCCATCCCCGACCTCTACCTCCGTTACATCGACGACTGCTTTGGTGTCACCTCCTGCACCCACACACAACTGACTGACTTCATCCATTTCACCACCAACTTCCATCCGGCACTCAAATACACTTGGACCATTTCCGACATTTCTCTACCATTCCTTGACCTCACCATCTCTATTGTAGGTGATACACTCCTGACCGACATCCACTACAAACCAACTGACTCCCACAGCTACCTGGACTACTCTTCCTCCCACCCTGCTTCCTGTAAGGACTCCATCCCCTATTCCCAATTCCTCCGTCTACGTCGCATCTGCTCCCAGGATGAGGTATTCCACCAGGTCATCACAAATGTCCTCATTCTTCAGAGAACGGGGATTCCCCTCCCTCACTATAGTTGAGGCTCGCACCAGGGTCTCCTCCATACCCCGCAACACTTCCCTCTCTCCCCACTCCCCCACTCGCAACAAGGGCAGAGTCACCCTGGTCCTCACCTTTCACCCCACCAGTCGGCAAATACAACGCATAGTCCTCCGCCAGTTTCGCCACCTCCAACGTGACCCCTCCACTCGCCACATCTTCCCATCTCCCCCCCTGTCTGCCTTCCGCATAGACCGCTCCCTCCGCAACACCCTTGTCAATTCTTCCCTTCCCTCCTGCTCTACCCCTTCCCCGGGCACTTTCCCTTGCAACCGCAAGAAATGCTACACTTGTCTCTTCACCTCCCCCCTCCACTCCTTTCAGGGACCCAAGCAGTCCTTCCAGGTCCGACAGAGGTTCACCTGCACCTCCTCCAACCTCATCTACTGCATCCGCTACTCTAGATGCCAGATGATCTATATCGGTGAGACCAAGAGGAGGCTTGGCGATCGTTTTGCCGAACACCTCCGCTCGGTCCGCAATAACCAACCCGACCTCCCGCTGGCTCAGCACTTCAACTCCCCCTCCCATTTTGTATCTGACCTCTCGGTCCTGGGCCTCCTCCACAGCCAGAGTGAGCAACACCGCAAGTTGGAGGAACAGCACGTCATATTCCACTTGGGAAGTCTGCATCCTCTGGGCTTGAACATTGAATTTTCTCAATTCTGTTAATCCTTGCTGTCTCCTCCCCTTCCCACCTCTCCCTCAGCCCTCGGGCCCTGGCATTCCCTCTCTCTCTATCTCTCTCTCCCCACCCTAGTTGCACTAGCTTCTCATTTTCACACTACAAACAGCTTACAACGGCTTGTTCCCTTTATCATCGATACTTTTTTGCATATCTTTCATTCATTGTTCTTTATCTCTCCGCATTACCGTCTATATCTCTTGTTTCCCTGATCCCTGACCAGCCTGAAGAAGGGTCTCGACCCGAAACGTCGCCTATCTCCTTAGCTCCTTAGATGCTGCTGCACCGGCTGAGTTTCTCCAGCCTTTTGTGTACCCTCGATTCTCCAGCATCTGCAGTTCCTTCTTTAACACGATAAGAGAATAATGTCTAGTGCAATGTAAAGCCAGTAAAGTCTGATCAAAGATAGTCAGAGGGCCCCGGGAGAGGTAGATAGTAGTTCAGGACTGCTCTCCAGTTGTGTTGGGATAAAACTCTGTGACAGTACCTTGCTTTGAATCTCCCAGTGATTCTCAGGAACAAGTTGCATCTGCAGAATAAAGGAATTAGACTTTAAAATTAACCTACGTACATTCATCTAAATCATTATATATATTGTAAATAGCTCCGGTCCCAGCACCGAGCCTTGCGGTACCCCACTAGTCACAGCCTGCCATACTGAAAGGGATGCTTTAAACCCTACTCTTTGTTTACTGTCTGCCAACCTATTTTCTACCCATGTCAGCACTCTACCCCCAATACCATGTGCCCTAATTTTGCCCACTAATCTCCTAATAAAGGAATTAAACATTAAAATTAACCTACGAACATTCCTCTCACCTTCGCTCCCCCATTCTCCACCCTGGTTGTTTCATCAGCTCCATAGTTCACATTGTTTCCCTTCAGCCCACACCTTTCCCGGCACACAATGGGCACCGCCCTGCCTCAGCTCATTTGTTACCAGCCTGATATGTCCTGGTCTTTTCTCACCTCCAACTCTTCCCCCCGCCACCCCCCTCCAGTTCCCTCCCCCACCTCTACTCTCAGTCTGAAGAAGGGTCCTGACTTCTGAACCATCACCCATTCCTTTTCTCCACACATGCTGCCTGACCCGCTGGGTAACCCCATCACTTTGTGTCTATTTTTGGTTTAAACCTGACCTGCAGCATTTTGTTTCTGCCTCCCTAAATGCTGCTTGTGTAAACAAGTCCGCTGTGTGTCCGGACTTTCCCCCTCCCCGTGTCAAGTAATTGGATGGATTGCTGCACGTTATCCAATAAGGCTCAAGATGTGTGTGAGCTCACTTGTTGCCGCGCAGCCACGGGAGCCGTGAGGCAGTAAGACAATGCGAAAACATTGGCCCTGCTAAGGGGCAATAATACCTACAATGAGAAAACCCACGCAGGTCACAGGGAGAACTCCGTACAGACAGCACCCGTAGTCGGCACAGCACCTGTACTCTGGCGCTGCAAGCGCTGTAAGGCAGCAACTCTACCGCTGCGCCACCGTGCCGGCCTGTCTGTGGTCACCGGCAATGGACTGAATACATCACGGGGGAAAACAAGAGAGACACCAAATGCTGGAGTAACTCAGCGGGACAGGGAGCATCTCTGGAGAGAAGGAATGGGTGACGTTTCGGGTCAAGACCCTTCTTCAGACTGAGGTCAGGGGAGAGGGAGATACATAGATAAGGAAGTGTACGGTGTGAAAACGGGACAAAGGGGATGCAGATCAAGGAACATGTAAAATAGAACATTATTAACTGGGAGAAGTGAACAACAAAGCAAACAGAGATACATGTAGTCGGAGATAGGGGCTGGTGGAGAACTGGGAAGGGGAAGGATGGAGAGAGAGACGGAAAGCAAGGGTTACTTGAAGTTAGAGAAGTCAATGTTCATACCGCTGAGGTGTAAGCTGCCCAATCGAAATATGAGGTGTTGTTCCTCCAATTTGCACTGGGTCTCCCTGTAACAATGGTGGAGGCCCAGGACAGGAAGGTCAGCATGGGAATGAGAGGGGGAGTGCTTAGCAACCGGGAGATCAGGTACGTTTAGGCAGACTGAGCGGGGGTGTTCAACAAAACGATCGCCGAGCCTGCGCGTGGTCTCACCGATATACAGGAGTCCACACCTGGAACCGCAGATACAGTAGATGAGGTTGGAGGAGGTGCAAGTGAACCTCTGCCTCCGTTAAAAGACTGTTGGGGTCCTTGGACAGAGTGGAGTGGGGAGGTATAGGGACATGTGTTGCATCTCCTGCGGTTGCAGGGGAAAGTACCTGGGGAGCGGGTGGTTTGGGTTGGAAAAGATGAGTTGACCAAGGTGTTGTGGAGGGAACAGTCTCTGTGAAAAGCAGAAAGGGGTGGGGATGGGAAGATGTGGCCAGCAGTGGGATCCCGTTGGAGGTGGTGAAAATGTTGGATTATATGCTGCATGCAACGGTTGATGGGGTTAAAGGTGAGGACTTGGTGGACTGTCCCTGTTATGACTGTGGGGAGGAGGAGCAAGGTCAGAGCTGCAGGGTACCCAGGAGACCCTAGTGAGGGCCTCATCTGTAATGGGGGAGGGGAACACCCGTTCCCTAAAGGACATCTCTGTTGACCTGGTGTGGAGCACTTCATCCTGGGCGCAGATGCGGCATAGACGGAGGAATTGGGAGTAGGGAATAGAATCCTTACAGGAAGCAGGGTGGGGAGAAGTGTAGTCTAGATAGTTGTGGGGGTCAGTGGGTTTATAATTGATGTCAGTCGATAGTCTATCTCCTGTGATAGAGACGGTGTGATCAAGAAACGGTGTGTGTGTGTGTGTGTGTCTGTGTGAAGTGTGTACTTAACCATATAAACCATATAACAATTACAGCACGGAAACAGGCCCTCTCGGCCCTTCCAGTTCGTGCCGACCATTTGTTTTCCCCTAGTCCCATCTACCTGCACTCAGACCATACCCCTCCATTCCCTTCACGTCCATATTCCTATCCACTTTACTCTTACTTCACATAAACTGCGACCTCGGATGAAAACGAAACTGCTACCGAGAAAACAAATATTTCCGAGAAAGGGTGTTTCCTACACAGACAAGCACGGTTTAGCAAGATAACAACAACGCACGCACATACACTCATGGACCCACACACGGACACACTCACGACAACCATGGATAAACTCACCGACACACACACACACACACATGGACACACACAGACAGACAGACACACACACACACACACACACCATGCCACTGTCCAAATTTCTTTTAGATGCTGTTATAATACGTGCTTCAATTAGAAGAGCCCTATCTAGCTCTCTCTTGAAAGTATCCAGAGAACCGGCCTCCAGCGCCCTCTGACTCCACAGACTCACTACTGGCTGTGAGGGAAAAATGTTTCCTCGTTTATGTTCTAAATGGCTTACTTAAATTCTTAAACTGTGGCCCCTGGTTCTGGACTCCACCAACATCTGGAACATGTTTCCTGCCTCTAGCGTGTCAAAACCCTTAATATTCTTTTGTGTTTCAATAAGATTCCAGCTCATCCTTCTAAACTCCAGAGTGTACAAGCCCAGCCACTCAATTCTCTCAGCATATGACAGACCCATCATCCGGGGAATTAACCTTGTAAACCTACGCTGCACTCCCTCAATAGCAAGAATGTTCTTCCTCAAATTCGGGGTCCAAAACTGCACACAATACTCCAGGTGTGGTCTCACTTGGGTCCTGTACACTGCAGAAGGACCTCTTTGCTCCTATACTCAACTCTTCTTGTTATAAAGGCCAACATGCCATTCGCTTTCTTCACTGCCTGCTGTACCCACATACTTACTTTCATTGACTGATGAACAAGGACCCACCGATCACTTTGTACTTCCCCTTTGCCCAACTTGACACCATTTAGATAGTAATATGCCTTCCTGTTTTTGCTACCAAAGTGGATAACCTCCCATTTATCCACATTAAACTTCATCTGACATGCTTCTGCCCACTCACCCAACCTGATCAAATCACCCTGCATTCTCATAGCATCCTCCTCACAGTTCATACTGCCACCTAGCTTTGTGTCATCTGCAAATTTGCTAATGTTTCATTGAATCCCTTCATCCAAACCATTGATGTATAATATAAATAGCAGCAGTCCCAGCACCGAGCCTTGCGGTGCTCCAATAGTCACAGCCTGCCATTCTGAAAGGGACCCGTTAATCCCTACTCTTTGTTTCCTGTATGCCAACTTATTTTCTATCCATGTCAGCACTCTACCCCCAATACCATGTGTCCTAATTTTGTCCACTAATCTACTAATAAAGGAATTAGAATTTAAAATTGACCTACGAACATTCCTCTCACCTTTGCTCCCCCCATCCTCCACCCTGGTTGTTTCATCAGCTCCATAGTTCACATTGTTTCCCTTCAGATCACACCTTTCCTGGAACACAATGGGCACCGCCCTGCCTGAGCTCATTTGTTACCAGCCCTGATATGTCCTGGTCTTTTCGCACCTCCAACTCTTCACCCCCCCCCCCCCCCCCCCCCCCCCCCCCCCCCCCCCCTCCCTCGCCCACCTCCTACTCTCAGTCTGAAGAAGTGTCCTGACTTCTGAAACATCTTCCTTTGCTTTTCTCCACAGATGCTGCCTGACCCGCTGGGTGACCCCATCACTTTGTATCTATTTTTAAATTAAACCTGATCTGCAGCATTTTGTTTCTGCCTCCCTAAATCCCGCTTGTGTAAACACAGACTCTGGGAAATACATATCCTTTATCGGACAGCATTTACTTTCTCTGTCAATTTCCACTCAAACGTCGCAGTTCATGTGGAACAAAAGACAGGAATATTACAATTAGAAACGTGCCCAAATTGTGTTCCACCCCCCCCCCCCCACCCACCCCCCATGCTGTATTCAGTCCATTGCTGGTGATCAGAAACACACACAAGATGCTGAACTACTATCTACCTCGTTGATGACCATCGGGCTATCCTTGATCAGATTTTCCTGGCTTTAGCTTGCGCTAAACGTTATTCGCTTATCATGTATCTATACACTGTAAATGGGTCGAATGTAATCATGTATTGCCTTTCTGCTGACTGGATAGGATGCAACACAAGCTTTTCACATTTCCTAAATTAAACACACACACACACACACACACACACACACACACACACACACACACACACACACACACACACACACACACACACACACACACACACACACACACAATCTTTTCCCCTTCACCTTGAACCTAAATCGTCTATTCCGCTACTCTGGATAAAAGACTCTGTGCATCTATCTGATGTAATGCTCTCATGATTTTGTATACTTCTATAAGATCTCCCCTCATTCTCCTACGCTCCATGGAGACTCAGCCTACTCAACCTCTCCCAATAGCTCACATCCTCCAGTCCTGGCAACATCCTCGTAAACCAGATCTGAACACAATATTCTAAATGCGGTCTCACCAACGTCTTTTACAACTGCAACATGACCTCCCAACCTCTATACCAAATACTCTGACTGATGAAGGCCAAAGTGCTAAAAGCCTACTGACCACCTCATCTACCAGCGACTCGACCTTCATGGAACCATGCACGTGTACTACCAGATCCCTCTGCTCTCCAACACTACCCAGGCCTACCATTCACTGTGTAGCAAGCAAGCAAGTTTATTTATATAGCACATTTCAGCAACAAGGCAATCCAAAGTGCTTTACACAAAGCATTATAAACAGTTCATTATAAAGAATAGGACATAAAAACAATTTAATTAAAGCAACGTCAGAAAAGTCTTCAGCCTCGATTTAAAACAACTGAGAGTTGGAACGGAATGGACCTGCATTTTTCTGGAAGTTTGATCCATATATGTGGTACATAAAAACTAAACACTGCTTCTCCATGTTTAGTTCTGACTCTGGGGACAGAAAGCAGACATGTCCCAGATGACTCGGAGGTCTGGATGGTTCATAATGTAGCAGTAGATCACAAATGTATTTTCAGTGCTTTATAAACCAACAGTAATATTTTGAAATCAATTCTTTGACAGACTGGAGGGCAGTGTAAATACCTCAAAACTGGAGTAATGTGATCTTGGTATTAGGGAGGACTCAAGCAGCAATGTTCTGCATCAGCTGCAGCTGTCTAATCAAATTTTAGGGAGACCTCTGAAGACAGCATGACAGTCGTCAAGTCTACTGAAGATAAATGCGTGGACAAGTTTTTCCGAATGCTGCTGAATGGTAAGTCCTTTAACCCTTGATATATTCTTAAGGTGATAGCAGGCTGACATTGTAATTGTCTTAAATTGGCTGTTGAAATTCAGGTCTGGGTCCATGATTACACCAAGAGCTTAGCTGAGCACACTTTTAATATGACAAAGGGTCGGAAGAAGAGTTTCGGCACGAAACTTTACCTATTTCCTTTGCTCCATAGATGCTGCTGCGCCCGCTGAATTTCTCCAGCACTTTTGTCTACCTTTAATTTTCCAGTATCTGCAGTTAACATAGAAATTAGGTGCAGGAGTAGGCCATTCAGCCCTTCGAGCCTGCACCGCCATTCAATATGATCATGGCTGATCATCCAACTCAGTATCCCGTACCTGCCTTCTCTCCATACCCTCTGATCCCCTTAGCCACAAGGGCCACATCCAACTCACTTTTAAATATAGCCAATGAACTGGCCTCAACTACCCTCTGTGGCAGAGAGTTCCAGAGACTCACCACTCTCTGTGTGAAAAAAGTCTTTCTCATCTCGGTCTTAAAGGATTTCCCCCTTATCCTTAAGCTGTGTCCCCTTGTCCTGGACTTCCCCAACATCGGGAACAATCTTCCTGCATCTAGCCTGTCCAACCCCTTAAGAATTTTGTAAGTTTCTATAAGATCCCCTCTTAATCTCCTAAATTCCAGAGAGTATAAACCGAGTCTATCCAGTCTTTCTTCATAAGACAGTCCTGACATCCCAGGAATCAGTCTGGTGAACCTTCTCTGCACTCCCTCTATGGCAATAATGTCCTTCCTCAGATTGGAGACCAAAACTGCACGCAATACTCCAGGTGTGGTCTCACCAAGACCCTGTACAACTGAAGTAGAACCTCCCTGCTCCTGTACTCAAATCCTTTTGCTATGAAAGCTAACATACCATTCGCTTTTTTTACTGCCTGCTGCACCTGCATGCCTACTTTCAATGACTGGTGTACCATGACACCCAGGTCTCGCTGCATCTCCCCTTTTCCTAATCGGCCACCATTTAAATAATAGTCTGCTTTCCTGTTTTTGCCACCATAGTGGATAACCTCACATTTATCCACATTATACTGCATCTGCCAAACATTTGCCCACTCACCCAGCCTATCCAAGTCACCTTGCAGTCTCCTAGCATCCTCCTCACAGCGAACACTGCCCCCCAGCTTAGTGTCATCCGCAAACTTGGAGATATTGCCTTCAATTCCCTCATCCAGATCATTAATATATATTGTAAATAGCGGGGTCCCAGCACTGAGCCCTGCGGTACCCCACTAGTTACTGCCTGCCATTGTGAAAAGGACCCGTTTACTCCTACTCTTTGCTTCCTGTTTGCCAGCCAGTTCTCTATCCACATCAATACTGAACCCCTAATACCGTATGCTTTAAGTTTGTATACTAATCTCTTATGTGGGACCTTGTCGAAAGCCTTCTGGAAGTCCAGATATACCACATCCACTGGTTCTCCCTTATCCACGCTACTAGTTACATCCTCGAAAAATTCCACAAGATTCGTCAGACATGATTTACCTTTTGTAAATCCATGCTGACTTTGTCCAATGATTTCACCACTTTCCAAATGTGCTGCTATCCCATCTTTAATAACTGACTCTAGCAGTTTCGCCATTACCGATGTTAGACCAACTGGTCTGTAATTCCCCGTTTTCTCTCTCCCTCCCTTCTTAAAAAGAGGGGTTACATTTGCTACCCGCCAATCCTCAGGAACTACTCCAGAATCTAAAGAGTTTTGAAAGATTATCACTAATGCATCCACTATTTCCTGAGCTACTTCCTTAAGTACTCTGGGATGCAGCCTATCTGGCCCTGGGGATTTATCGGCCTTTAATCTATTCAATTTACCCAACACCACTTCCCGACTGACCTGGATTTCACTCAATTCCTCCTTTGACCCACAGTCCCCTGCTATTTCAGGCAGATTATTTATGTCTTCCTTAGTGAAGACGGAACCAAAGTAGTTATTCAATTGGTCCGCCATATCCTTGTTCCCCATGATCAACTCACCTGTTTCTGACTGCAAGGGACCTACATTTGTTTTAACTAACCTCTTTCTCTTCACATATCTATAAAAACTTTTGCAGTCAGTTTTTATGTTCCCTGCCAGTTTTCTTTCATAATCTATTTTTCCTTTCCTAATTAAGCCCTTTGTCCTCCTCTGCTGGTCTCTGAATTTCTCCCAGTCCTCTGGTATGCTGCTTTTTCTGGCTACTTTGTACGCATCATCCTTTGCTTTGATACTATCCCTGATTTCCCTTGTTATCCACGGATGCACTACCTTCCCCGATTTATTCTTTTGCCAAACTGGAATGAACAATTTTTGTAGTTCATCCATGCAGTCTTTAAATGTCTTCCATTGTATATGCACCGTCAACCCTTTTAGAATTAATTGCCAGTCAATCTTGGCCAATTCACGTCTCATACCCTCAAAGTTACCTTTCTTTAAGTTCAGAACCATTGTTTCTGAATTAACAATGTCACTCTCCATCCTAATGAAGAACTCAACCATATTATGGTCACTCTTGCCCAAGGGGGCACGTACAACAAGACGGCTAATTACCCCTTCCTCATTACTCAAAACCCAGTCTAAAATAGCCTGCTCTCTCGTTGGTTCCTCTACATGTTGATTTAGATAACTATCCCGCATACATTCCAAAAAATCCTCTTCCTCAGCACCCCTGCCAATTTGATTAACCCAATCTATATGTAGATTGAAGTCACCCATTATAACTGTTTTGCCTTTGTCGCACGCATTTCTAATTTCCTGTTTGATACCATCCCCAACCTCTCTGCTACTGTTAGGTGGCCTGTACACAACACCCACCAGCGTTCTCTGCCCCTTAATGTTTTGTAGCTCTACCCATACCGATTCCACATCCTCCAAGCTAATGTCCTTCCTTTCCACTGCTTTAATCTCCTCTCTAACCAGCAACGCTACCCCACCTCCTTTTCCTTTCTCTCTATCCCTCCTGAATATTGAATATCCCTGGATGTTCAGCTCCCAGCCTACGTCACCCTGGAGCCATGTCTCCGTGATCCCAACTATATCATAATCATTAATATCTATCTGCACGTTCAACTCGTCCACCTTATTACGAATACTCCTTGTATTGAGACACAAAGCCTTCAGGCTTGTCTTTACAACGCATTTACCCCTTATACAATTTTGCTGAAAAGTGGCCCTTTTTGATTTTTGCCCTGGTTTTGTCTGCCTGCCACTTTTACCTTTCACCTTGCTACCTAATGCTTCTACCCTCATTTTACACCCTCCTGCCTCTCTGCTCTTGTACCCATCCCCCTGCCACATTAGTTTAAATCCTCCCCGACAGCACTAGCAAACACTCCCCCAAGTTCCTTCTTAAACACTTTTAATCGTTCCTCATTAGCTTAAAAAACTACGACCTCAGTTCCTATTCGACGTCCCAAAATGCAACACTTAAATTCCATCAGGTATGCCTCCGCCCACCTGGCCAATCGATCCAGATCCTGCTGCAATCGTTCACAACCATCTTCACTATCTGCAAAACCACTCACTAGTGTCATCAGCAAACTTGCTAATCTAGCCCTGTACGTTCTCATCCAATTCATTGATGTAGATGACAAACAGTAGCAAACCCTGTGGCACACCACTAGTCACAGGCCTCCATTCTGCGAAGCAGCCTTCCACCATCACCCTCTGCTTCCTTCCATGGAGCCAATTTGCTATCCATTCAGCTATCTCTCCTTGGATCCCATGAGATCTAACCTTCCAGAGCAGCCTTCAATGTGGCACCTTGTCAAAAGCCTTCCTAAAGTCCATGTTCACAACATCTACAGCTCCGCCTTCATTAACATTTTTGCTCACATCTTCAAAAATATCAATCAGATTTGTGAGACACGACCTTCCACTGACAAAACCATCCTGACTGTCCCTTATCAGCCCTTGCCCATCCAAATGCTTGTATATCCTATCGTTCCGAATACTCTCCAGCAACTTACGAACTATAGATGTTAAGCTCACTGGCCTATAGTTCCCAGCATTGTCCCTGCAGCTCTTCTTGAAAAGAGGCACAACATTTGCTACCCTCCAATCCTCTGGCACCTCACCTGTATTGAACGACATCTACTGTATCCACACCTGGAACAGCAGGTTCAGTAAATTAGGTTGGGGGAGGTGCAAGTGAACTTCTGTCTCACCTGAAAAGACTGTCACGGTCCTTGGACGGAATTGAGGGGGGAGGTAAAGGGACAGGTTTTGCATCTCCTGCGGTTGCAGGGGAAAGTACCTGGGGAGGGGGTGGTTTGGGTGCGAAGGGACGAGTTGACCAGAGAGTTGCGGAGGGAACGGTCTCTGTGGAAAGCAGAAAGGGGTGGAGATGGTGAAGTGGCTAGAAGTGCCGTTGGAGAAGCATTGGAGAACTATGTGTTAGTGTTTTGGAGATCTCTGATGCTGGCTGGTAGGGTATTCCAATCCCTTGCTGTCTTGAAGAAAAGCGAGTTAGAACGTACCAATAAATGGCCGTGCGTTATAAAATAATTTTCAGGTTGGTAGCTTCTGGTTGGGTAACATCTGCTGGGTTTCACTTTCAGTCGAGCCGTTCCACTCCACGTTCCCGCGGTGAGCGAGGCGGCGCTGAAACAGCCTGATCCTGGATCGGGACGGTAGCGCAGTCAGTGAGTTGCAGTGAGTTGCCCCGTCATAACCTGGTCACTGCTTTAGCCCGTGTTGCTAGTCGCATGGGGGGGGGGGGGGGGGGGGGCATGAGAGGAGGCTCCGGGAGAGGGAGGTATACAGTCCCAGAACAGGAGGGACCCGGAGCGGGGAAAATAAGCAGATTGTGACCGGTACTGACCCCCGGGAGCTGTTTGGGGCCTTCGGGATGTCACAGAACTAATGAGCAGTTTGGGGTTAGGGGGATTAGAACATAGAATATAGAAATGTACAGCATCGGAAAAGACCCTTCGCCCCACCAACTCAGTGCACAAAATGTTGCCAAGATGAACTAATGATAGTCGCAAAATGTTGGAGTCATTCAGCAGGTCAGGCAGCATCTCTGGTGAAAATGGACAGGTGATGTTTTCAAGGGTCCAGACACAAAACGTCGCCTGTCCATTTTCGCCTGAGATACTCCAGAATTTGTGTCTTTCTTTGGAATAACCAGCATCGATACCAGTAACAGCAGCAAGACAAAGAGGCCGTGTGGTGAACTCCCTGCGTCAGTCGGGGCATTGAGTGTATGTGTAAGGAAGTCATGATGCAGCTTTATAAAACTGAAGCCAGGCCACCAATTATGTGCAGTCTGGTCGTCTAATTACAGGAATATAGTGGAGAGTTTGGAGAGTGTGTACAAGATGTTGACCAGAATGCTGCCTGGATTAGTGGGTATTAGCTGCAAGGAGAGGTTGGGCAGACTTGGATTGTTTTCTCTGGGAAGCCAGATGTCGAGGGGAGACCTGACAGAAGTTTATAGAAACATAGAAACATAGAAATTCGGTGCAGGAGCAGGCTGATCATCCAACTCAGTATCCTGTACCTGCCTTCTCTCCATGCCCTCTGATCCCTTCATCCACAAGGGCCACATCCAACTCCCTCTTAAATATGGCCAACGAACTGGCCTCAACTACCTTCTGTGGCAGAGAATTCCACAGATTCACCACTCTCTGTGTAAAAAACGATTTTCTCATCTCGGTCCTAAAAGACTTCCCCCTTATCCTTAAACTGTGACCCCTTGTCCTGGACTTCCCCAACATCGGGAACAATCTTCCTGCATCTAGCCTGTCCAACCCCTTAAGAATTTTGTAAGTCTCTATGAGATCACCCCTCAATCTTCTAAATTCCAGCGAGTACAAGCCGAGTCTATCCAGTCTTTCTTCATATGGAAGTCGTGCCATCCCAGGAATCAGTCTGGTGAACCTTCTCTGTACTCCCTCTATGGCAAGAATGTCTTTCCTCAGATTAGGAGACCAAAACTGTACGCAATACTCCAGGTGTGGCCTCACCAAAACCCTGTACAACTGCAGTAGAACCTCCCTGCTCTTGTACTCAAATCCTTTTGCTATGAATGCCAACATACCATTCGCTTTCTTCACAGCCTGCTGCACCTGCACGCCTACTTTCAATGACTGGTGTACCATGACACCCAGGTCTCGCTGCATCTCCCCTTTTCCTAATCGGTCACCATTCAAATAATAGTCTACCTCCCTGTTTTTGCCACCAAAGTGGATAACCTCACATTTATCCACATTATACTGCATCTGCCATGCATTTGCCCACTCACCCAGTCTATCCAAGTCATCTTGCAGCCTCCTAGCATCCTCCTCACAGCTAACACTGCCCCCCAGCTTCGTGTCATCCGCAAACTTCGAGATGTTGCATTTAATTCCCTCGTCCAAATCATTAATGTATATTGTAAATAGCTGGGGTCCCAGCACTGAGCCTTGCGGCACCCCACTAGTCACTGTCTGCCATCCTGAAAAGGACCCGTTCACTCCTACTCTTTGCTTCCTGTCTGCCAGCCAGTTCTCTATCCACATCAATACTGAACCACCAATACCGTGTGCTTTAAGTTTGTATACCAATCTCTTGTGTGGGACCTTGTCGAAAGCCTTCTGAAAGTCCAGATATAACACATCCACTGCTTCTCCCTTATCCACTCTATTAGTTACATCCTCAAAAAATTCATTAAGATTCGTCAGACATGATTTACCCTTCGTAAATCCATGCTGACTTTGTCCAATGATTTCACCACTTTCCAAATGCGCTGCTATCCCATCTTTAATAATTGACTCTAGCAGTTTCCCCACTACCGATGTTAGACTAACTGGTCTGTAATTCCCCATTTTCTCTCTCCCTCCCTTTTTAAAAAGTGGGGTTACATTAGCTACCCTCCAATCCTCAGGAACTACTCCAGAATCTAAAGAGTTTTGAAAAATTATCACTAAGGCATCTGCTATTTCTGGGGCTACTTCCTTAAGTACCCTGGGATGCAGCCTATCTGGAGCTGGGGATGTATCAGCCTTTAATCCAATTTAACACCATGAGAGACACAGATCGGGTAGACAGTCAGAATCTGTTTCCCAAAGACTAGAGGGCATAACTTTGTGAGAAGGGCAAAGTTGGAAGGAAATCTGCGGGCAAAGTGTTTACACAGATGGGTGGGAGTTGCCTGGAACGCGGTGCCGGGGGTGGTGATGGAGCCAGATAGATTGTGGCATTTAAACTTGAAGACAGGTGCATGGGTATTTGGGGGAATGAAGGTATATGGGACAGTGCAGTCAGTAGAGATCGGTTTAATTTTACAGCATGTTAGTGACTCCCGTCGAATGTAACCAGTCCACGCTGACATTTGTGGGTCTATCCCCCCAGGAATAACATGGCCCAGTCAGTCCTGTCCAAGTACTTCAGCGACACGGAGGCGAGGAGCCTGCAGACCGGGTACAGTAACGGAGAGGTGGTGTCAGCGATGCTGCGGATAAAGCGGGTGGAGGATTCGGGCAATGTGCCGATTAACATCGCAGTGTTGGGAGATGGCGGGGCCGGCAAATCCACCTTCATCAACACCATGAGGGGCGTGCGCAGTGGCGACCATGGAGCGGCTCCAGTGGGGGATTATGAAGCCAGTGTGAATCCAGTGGGATATCCCTACCCCTCTCTGCCCAATGTCCAGCTCTGGGATCTGCCCGGATCCAACTCACTCGGCTTTGAGATGAGCCGCTACCTGAAGCAGGTGCAGTTTGAAAGCTATGACTTTTACATCATCGTGTCCCAGTCCCGCTTCAGAGAGAGTGACGGGGAACTCAGCAGAAAGATTCAGCAACAGGGGAAAGGCTTCTACTACATCCGCTCCAAGATAGACAACGACGCCTTTTCCATGCAGATGCAGGGCACTGACTTCGGGGAAGGGCAGCGACAGATCCGCCAGGATTGTCTCGACAACTTCCATCGGGTCAGCGTTGAACCACCGCCCATTTTCCTGATCTCCGGTCTGCAGGTGACAGAACATGATTTTCCCAAATTACAATCTGCCCTCGCCAGTGATCTACAGAAGATAAAATCAACTGCCTTCCGTCTGGCAATCCCAAGGATGATGCAGGAAATACAGAGGCCCAGACGCCAGATGCTGATGTGGTGTATCGCGCTCTGGGCCTTCCTCTCCGGGGCACTGGGAGTGTTGCGACTCCCGGCCTTGCCTCTCCTCACTGCCACTCTGTGCACGGTGTCCGGGTGGATGTATCTCCGGAGACAGCTGGGCGTCAGTGAGCGGGAGCTGGGAACCCTGTCCGGGGCAGTGGCCAAGCCCGTGTCACTGCTTAAAGCCGACATGGACCGACCCTCGCCACACAAACTTCAACAATTGGTTCCAAAAGCATTGTCGCTGGTTGTCATTGTGGCCTTTACAGTAGTTGGGTTCACGGGCACCTTCCCCCCAGTGCTGCTCATTGTCTGTGGCGCAGGGTCCTCCCTTGCTTTTACCTGGCTGGTTCTGATGGGTTCTCTGGATGACCGGTTGCGATCTGTACAGAACCTGGCAGGTGCGCTCTTCGATGAGACGGTGGTGGGGGTGTATAGGTCGGTGGCTCACAGTACAGCTTGATCACGGGTAAGAGTGCATTACCTGGCAGGGCCAACACTGGTGTGTTCTGGCGCTCTATACGACACTTTGTAAAGTATAAATGCATTCACGTAGAATAGCTGTGTGTGAACTATTGGTGACCTCTATATCTCACTCCCATTCACTGCTACCTGCTGCTCCGTGACACGGGCTATTCTAGGCTTCACCCTCTGCTGGAACATTTGCCAAAATTAAATGTGCTGAGGTTTGTATTAGTTAAACACACGGGGACCAGGGGTCGGTAGATCACTGGGCTCCAAGGTTTAACCATGAGTGATTTCCAAGAACTGGAACCCAATGTATGGTCATTTTCAATGTTCACTGTTCTAAATAAATACATTTAATCTTATATCTCAGTGTTGTCATCTGTTGAATCCAGCGGCTTCTATTAACCGCCAACATCCCTTCCGCCGTGTTTAACTATCCCGCTCTGTCGCCAGCGATCTGGTGGGCGATGAGGGGAAGGCGGGTTCCAACAGGAAGCGGGCAGAGACGGGACCACCTACGTGCAGCGCCAGATGTGGCCCGGAGCCCGGGATGACCATCTGTGAATTGTGTCCGGCCACATCTGGCCGCATCGGTGACGTATGTCAGTAGCGAGCGCAGTGATTGGCGTAGAGACCGCTGGTGATCCATATAACCATATAACAATTACAGCACGGAAACAGGCCATCTCGGCCCTTCTAGTCCGTGTCGAACACTTATTTTATTTCGGAGTCACGTGAGTGACTTCGTGAAGACCCCGCCAGCACGAATGCGCGCATTATGGTCACTCGCATTTGCTGCCGACAGCTGGAGGGGTGAGTGCGCTTCCCCAACCGCACCTTCAAAAGAGGCTTCAAGGTAAGTTTTAACCAACCTTGAGCTGGTTAGTCGCTGTGAAGAAATTATCTACTTACAGGAACGATGGAGTCGAAGAAAGGGAAGGCGAAACAAGCCTCCAAGGGCCGCGGGGCTTCGGAGGGAAGTCAGCGGCCGCTATCCTCGGAGCTGCCCGCAACACCGGCAGCACCCGCTTTGCGGGCCGAGAAGAAATCGCGGAAGTTGGGGAGCCCTGTGCAGTTGACAAGGCCCGACTCTCCACCACAGCAGGCTACGGAGCAGCATGTTGGTCGGAGCACCGCGCAGGAGCAGGGTAGGGTAGACCCTGACTCCCTGCCGCTATCGCCCAAACAGCAAAAGGCTAGCGGCAAACAGGTGCGTAAAACTGTGCCACGGTCAGCGGCACGTTCTGTTTCCCCTGTGTTACAGGTCTCCAGAGGGCGGACCAGGGGGAAAGCCGCATCCAGGTCGAGCCCCGCGGCAGTGGCCGGCATCGACATGCCACCGGAGAAGTCTGCCAGATCACGGACCGGTGATGGACCTGCTGGGAAGTCGGGGAGCCCCGCAGGAGCGGGAGGTACCGGCTCACCACCGGGACAGGCTGCCAGAGTGCAGGCCTGTGGCAGTGTATTTCAGTCGTGTGGCCTCACTGAGGCGGCAGGCAGCGACCATGCGCCGTCTCAGACCCGTATAACCGGGACTGGCGGTAAGCCCGCGCGGATGTCGGGGAGGCCGACTTGACCGGCTCGTCTCCGCTTCTGTCATACCAGACAGGCGGATCGCTACAGTCCGGAAGACGGCGGACTAGTGGCATGTCCGCGCGGGAGTCGTGTAGCCCCGCAGGAGCGGCATGCAGCGACTACCTACCAACGTACCCAGACATCACCTCCGGTGCAGTCCATTGGCAGAAGCCCCAGTAGTTCTGGAGAACCTGGGAAGTCGACTTGCCGTCCGCAGATAGCGGCGGCGGTCGCATGGCCCGGATGGAACGTATGATGGAGCAGCTTCTCAAGCGGGACCTGGAACATCAAGAACGGGGGTCCCTGCGATCTAGGAGCCATACTGCGGGTCCACCGAGTATTTCTCCTTCATCCGTGGGCAGCGCCACGAGTCAGCGGTTAGCTGACTTTGAAGAGGGTTGGCGCAGGAACCAGCAGAAACAGAAATCCCTGAGGAGCTACTGGAGGTAGTTTCCAAATTTGCCAAGCCAGGGCATTCAGGGGAACTGCTACAGGCCAAACTAGCGGCGAGCATAAATTACCTCACAACCCACCAGCTGCAGGAACAGGTGTTGACGGAGGCTATGGAAAAATACAAAGCCCCAGGTAATTGTGTATCACTGAATGTCCCAACGGTCAACACGCCCATCTGTGGGAACATTAGTCCCCGGATCAGGGCCCAGGAGCTGAAAATTCAGAAGATCCTCAAGCTATTGACATCAGGCATCACGGCATTTGCCAGAACCTTGGACGGGACAGAAATGACGCAGGATGCTCTGGCTCTATTGTGTAATACACAAAATGAGATCAACTGTCTCAGAAAAAGCTCCATCCGGCCCACAGTTCACCCAAAATTAGCAGGGTTGTGCAAAGCCTCTGCAACTCCCCGCCAAGACAGTTGTTCGGGGAGGACCTGCCTAAACAGGTCAAAGAATTGGATGAGGAGGCCAAAGCAGTTGGGTTAATGAAACCTCCGTCATCAGCCAGGCCACAGGCGTATCGGAGGCACCATCCATACAGAAAATACCCGGCCTCGGGGACAACCCGATAGGGCACCGAGAGCATATCCATCGGCTGCACCCTATCAGCAGAAGCCTTTTTTAGGGCAGGGCCAACAGCGGCCAGCATGGAAGAAGCGCCAACCCCCCCAACCCAGCAACACAACGTCCACCAAAAGCCCAGAACATCAAGCCCTGCCGGTAACCATGGAGGTAAGGGGGTCTGGTTCTCTTGAGAGTGCAGCATGCATAACATCACAAGTAGGAGGGAGGTTGCATGCATTCTGGGCTGCATGGGGTGCTATAACTTCGGGTACCTTTATTTTACAAAGTATTCAGGGTTACTTTGGTAATACACCAGTATTCTGGTGTACAATTTTGGTCGCCTAATTATTGGTGTACAATTTTGGTCGCCTAATTATAGGAAGGATGTCAACAAAATAGAGAGAGTACAGAGGAGATTTACTAGAATGTTGCCAGGGTTCCAGCAACTATGTTACAGAGAAAGGTTGAAAGTTAGGTCTTTATTCTTTGGAGCGCAGAAGGTTAAGGGGGGACTTGATTGAGGTCTTTAAAATGATGAAAGGGATAGACAGAGTTAACGTGGATACGTTTTTCCCATTGAGGGTAGGGAAGATTCAAACAAGAGGGCATGACATGAGAATTAAGGGACAGAAGTTTAGGGGTAACGTGAGGGGGAACTTCTTTACTCAGAGGGTGGTGGCTGTGTGGAATCAGCTTCCAGCAGAAGTGGTGGAGGCAGGATCGATTTTAACATTTAAAAGTAAAGTGGATAGGTATATGGACGTGAAGGGAATGGAGGGGTATGGTCTGAGTGCAGGTAGATGGGACTAGGGGAAAACAAATGATCGGCACGGACTAGAAGGGCCGAGAGGGCCTGTTTCCGAGCTGTAATTGTTATATGGTTATATGGTTATATGAGATTGAATTCATAAATGGGCATCTTCCCCCGACTCAACATATACCTGACCGGAAATTTGCACTCTCTCAAAAAGAGAAAGAGGAAGGACATGTAGAAATATTAAGGCTATATGCCAAGGGGGT
The DNA here is from genome assembly GCA_035221665.1 of Okamejei kenojei. Lineage (NCBI taxonomy): Eukaryota > Metazoa > Chordata > Chondrichthyes > Rajiformes > Rajidae > Okamejei > Okamejei kenojei. The sequence continues at coordinate 68,338,842 of CM069143.1, forward strand.
AATAGAAAAAATGACACATGAACTTCTTGAGTTTGTGTCTAACATCTTTACCAAAACCAAAAAAGATGGTGGATGTCGAATTATCATTGATCTAACCCAATTAAATACCTTTGTACAATATACCCATTTCAAAATGGAGACATTTGATACAGCTAAACAGCTGATTTCCCGAGGGTACTTTATGGCTTGCATCGATTTAAAAGATGCATACTATTCAGTACCTATAAAGGAACATCACCGGAAATTCTTAAAATTTGTCTGGATGGGGCAACTGTGGCAATACAAAGCCCTACGCAATGGGCTTACCACAGCCCCTAGGTTATTTACAAAAAATTTAAAACCAATATTGGCATCCCTTAGACAACAAAATCACATAGTCATGGCATATTTAAATGATATCTTAATTGTGGGGAAAACTCTTGAACTAGCTGAACTAGTAGTAACAGCTACCAAAACGTTATTCGAGAAACAAGGGTTTGGTATCCATCCAGACAAATCTAAGTTCAACCCATCTGTGGTTATGGATTATCTAGGATTCACGATTAACACCAATCATATGATTGTCACTATCCCAGCCAGCAAAGCAATAGATATAATAGAGGCATGTAACAGCCTTGCTTGTGCCAGGAAACCGACTATCAGACACGCTGCTAAGGTAATTGGAAAGCTTGTAGCTACATTTCCAGCTGCCCAATTTGGGCCATTACTTTATCAAAACTTGCAAAGAGCAAAAATCTCAGCATTTAAAGCAAATGCTGGATATTTTGACAGAACTATGCAGCTGCCAATCAAGGCAAGAATTAAGCTACAATGGTGGTTTAGCAATATTAGTGATTGTTTTAATCCCATTATTATATCCAACCCATCAGTCGTGTTACTAACCGACGCAAGCGCCCAAGGCCGGGGAGCTACTGACACCACTTCTAGTTGTGGCGGCAGATGGGATTCGTATGAATCTACGCATCTTCAGTCACAAGGTATAAACTATTTGGAAATGCAGGGAGCATTTCATGGGCTGCGGGCTTACTGCACGAATTTACATTATACGCATGTCCGTCTTCAAATAGATAATACCACTGTGGTGGCATATTTAAACCATATGGGTGGTATCAAGTCAATATCTTGAGATGAATTGGCAAATACAAATTGGCTCTGGTGTATTGAAAGAAATATTTTGATATCAGCTACTTACCTTCCGAGTAAGTTCAATATAGTGGCAGACACCAGGAAGCCTACTGCAGTCAGGCAAAAACCACGTACAAGTCTGCCACGATCCCTAACGTGTTGGAATTCCTCGTGGGCCTTCATTTTGATGAGGGACTCGGCTACAGTGCCATAAATAGTGCCAGGAGTGCACTATAGTCCTACCTCAATATAGGAGTGGGATTGCATCAGCTGGTGTCAAAACTTATGAGGGGTATTTTCAATACAAACCCTCTACGACCAAGATACAACATTACCTAGGATGTAGGGGTGTTATTAACCCTGCTCAGGAGCTGGTCGCCCATGATGGGGTTACCGCTGGACAGACTCACCTACAAAGTGGTGATGTTGATGGCACTGACATCTGCACAACGGGTCCAGACTTTGCAGAAACTGAGATTGGACAGTATGGTCTCGACCCCTGAGAAAGTAACCTTCTTTATAGAGGAGTTGCTTGAGCAGCACAGACCGGGGTCTACAGGGCTGCAATTGGAATTCTAAGCATACCCCGCTGATGCTACACTGCATAGCCACCCATCTTCGGTATTATATCAAAGTCACACACACCATCAGGAAGATGGAGCAGGGTTTGTTCATCAGCCACAAGAACCCACATCACCGGGTGATGGTACAGACTATCTCCAGGTGGCTCAGGGTGGCGTTGGGTACAGCAGGCATTGATACTAATGTTTTTAAATCTCATTTTACCAGGGCTGCATCCGCATCAGCGGCGAGGACCATGGAGGTTCCCATGGATCATGTCCTCGCTACTGCGGCTGGGCCAGTGAGACAACCTTTCAACGATTTTATAACAAGCCGTTTGTGGAATCAGTTTGAAGTACCAATTCAATTCAATTCAATTCAATTCAACTTTAATGTCACAGATACAAGTATGGGTACAACGAAATGCAGTTTAGTGTCAGTACGTAGTGATAGCAATATATAGATAAATACAGATAAATAAATACAGATGTGGAAATCTATCGGCGGGACTCTGAGTTCAGCAGTGTGATGATGTTATTATAGAAGCTATTCTTCATACTGCTGGTGCGGGACCTGAGGCTCCTGTACCGCCTCCCCGATGGTAGGAGGGCAAACAGTCCATGGTTAGGGTGGGAGGGGTCCTTGATGATCTTCCTGGCCCATCTCAGACACCGTTTTCGGTGGAGGGCATCCATGGCAGGGAGCGGGGCACCGATGATGTGCTGGGCGGTTTTCACCACCCGTTGTAGTGCCTTCCTGTCTGCTACGGTGCAACTGCTGTACCATATCGTAAAGCAGGTGGTCAGGATGCTTTTGATGGTACAGCGGTAAAAGTTGGTCAGGATCTGGGGGGACATGTGGGCTTTTTTGAGCCTCCTCTCAAAAGGCTGCGCCTTTTTGATCAGTTTGGAGGTGTTGAGGGACCAGGACAGATCCTCCGAGATGTGTACCCCGAGGAATTTGTAGTTGGAGACCCGCTCCACCTCAGTCCCGTTTATATGGATGGGGGTGTGTCTGCCCCCTCTGTTCCATAAAACATTTATCCCCGAGTTAGGGGTTTATTGTTTGTATTTTAATAAATACTTTATTATTTTTCAGCTTCTTCAAGTCTGAAATACTTTAATATACTTCCTCCATCAGTAATTGTGGCAGTGTGGAGTATGGACGTGGTCCAGGGCATGGAATCACAGAGCTTTGAAATCTTCACGAAGTCACGCACGTGACTCCAAAGTAAAATAGTAAGATTAAATGAGAACTTACCAGTTTGAAGTTTGATCCTTATTTTATGCCGAGTTACGATGATAGATTTCGTGCCCCCTGCTCCCAACCCTCTATCATAAGGTCAACTGGTACATTAGTGTCTCTTAATCTTACTATCTTCAGTCATTGTTATCTGTGATTCCACACCACTGCTTTGAAGAATGCCGTGCATGCGTGCTGGCGGGGTCTTCATGAAATCCCTCATCGATACTCCTCATAAAATAAGGATCAAACTTCAAACTGGTAAGTTCTCATTTAATCTTACTATTATCCCCTAGTCCCATCTACCTGCACTCAGACCATAACCCTCCATTTCTTTCCCATCCATATTCCTATCCAATTTATTTTTAAATGATAAAATCGAACCTGCCTCCACCACTTCCACTGGGAGCTCATTCCACACAGCTACCACTCTCTGAGTAAAGAAGATTTCCCTCATGTTGCCCCTAAACTTCTGTCGCTTAATTCACAAATTACGTCCTCTTGTTTGAATCTTCTCTACTCTCAATGAAAAAAGCTTATACACGTTAGCTTTGTCCTGCCAAGATGTAGCACCTCACAGCACCTGCAACCTCCAGTGTAGCACCTCCAATGAAACATAACTCTGATACTGACCTGTCCCCCTTCCCCGGCTGCAGTCCCTACCCCAGTGGTCAACCTGCTGAGATCTCTGGCCATTGACCAGCGCACCTTTCTCTGACTGTGGTGTCCAAGTGGCCGGGATCTCCAAACTTGCAGGTAAAAATGATTAAGAAAGAACTGCAGATGCTGGAAAAATCGAAGGTAGACAAAACATGCTGGAGAAACTCAACGGGTGAGGCAGCATCTATGGAGAGAAGGAATAGGTGATGTTTCGGGACGAGACCCTTCTTCAGACTGATGTCGGGGTGTGAAGGGTGCGTGGAAAAGGAAAGGAAGTATGCAGAGACAGTAGTGCTTGTGGAAGGACTGCGAAGGGGGAAGGGAAGGAGGGAGAAAGCAAGGGCTATCTGAAATTAGAAAAGACAATGTTCATCCCGCTGGGCTGTAAACTACCCAAGTGAAATATGAGGTGCTGTTCCTCCAAATTGTGCTGGGCCTCACTCTGGCAATGGAGGAGGCCCAGGACAGAAAGGTCAAATTGGGAATGGGAGGTGGAGTTAAAGTGCTGAGCAACCGGGAGATCAGTTTTGTTAAAGCGGATTGAGCGGAGGTTTTCAACCAAATGATCGCCGAGCCTGCGCTTGGTCTCGCCGATGTAGAGAAGTTGACACCTTGAACAGCGGATGCAATAGATGAGGTTTGGAGGAGGTGCAGGTGAATCTCTGCCTTACCTGGAAAGACTAATTGGGTCCTTGGATGGGGGAGTCAACGGGGGATGTAAAGGGACAAATGTTGCATTTCCTGTGGTTGCTGGGGAAAGCACCCGGAGAGGGGGTGGTTTGGGTTGGAAAGGACGAATTTACATCCAGATCATTTCTATTTATCACAAACAACAGAGTTCCCAGTGGGAAATGTAGAACTTTGAACATTCCCAACACCCGGTAGATGCACAGGGTCTCTTTCCCAGATTTGGGGAATCGAGGACCAGAGGACATCGGTTCAAGGTGAAGGGGAAAAGATTTAATAGGAATCCGAGGGGTATCTTTTTCACTGGTGGGTGTATGGAACAAGCTGCCAGAGGAGGTAGTTGAGGCTGGGACTGCCCGATTGTTTAAGATACAGTTGGGTTGGTTTGGAGGGATATAGACCAAGCGCAGGCAAGTGGGACTAGGTTAGCTGGGACATTATTGGCCGGTGTGGGCGAGTTGGGCTGAAGGGCCTGGTTCACTGTTTCACTCTATGACTATGACCCTCTCAGTTGTTGGAGCAACTTCACCCTCAATTACGGGAAATGTTGCCTCCAAACAGAAAAATTCCCACGTGTCAGTATTACTAACAGCTCAAGCTTTTAAACGGGGAAACATCGAAGATAGGTACAGGAGTAGACCATTCGGCTCTTCGAGCCAGCACCGCCATTCAATATAATAGTGGTTGATCATCCAAAATTAGTACCCCGTTCCTGCTTTTTTCCCCTATCTCCCTAAAAGCTAAATCTAACTCTCTCCTGAAAACATCCAGTGAATTGGCCTCCACTGGCTTCTGTGGCAGAGAATTCCACAGATTCACAACTATTTGGGTGAACATGTTTTTCCTCATCTCAGTCCTAATTGGCCTACTACTTATCCTTAAACCGTGACCCCTTCCTCTGGACTCCCGAACATTTTTCCTGCATTGAGCCTGTCCAATCGCTTAAGAATTGTATATGTTTCTATCAGATCCCCTCTCATTCTTCTAAATTCCAGTGAATTTAAGCCCAGTCGGTCTATTCTTTCATAATTTTGTTCCACCATCCCGGGAATTAACCTGGTGAACCTACACTGCACTCCCTGAACAACAAGAATGTCCTTCCTTAAATTAGGAGACTACAAGTGCTCACAGGAATTGATCCAACTTCGAAAGAACATTGGAAAATGATCACCAATGTATCCATGATTTCAAGGGCCACCTTCTTGAGTCCTCTGGGATGCCGACCACCAGGCCCTGGGGATTCATCTGCCTTCAGTCCCAAGAGTTTACCTAACACCATTTCCCGTGTAATGCGGATTTCTCTCACACTAGACCCTCGAGCATTTCTGGGTGCTGGCTCGAAGGGCCGAATGACCTACTCTTGTACCTATTTTCTATGTTTTCTCTCTTTCCTTTTCCCTCCCCTCCCTCTCCTCTGTCATCTTCGCGGTCGTTTGTACTTTTCTGTCTCCTCCCATGTCTTTGTCTCCCATTTCTCACCCCCTCTCTCCTTCTCTCCCCTTTCTTTTCTCTCTCTCTCTCTCTCTCTCTCTCTCTCCAGACGTGGACTGCCCCAGCACAAAAAGCAACAAACCTGCTCACTGAGATGGAGACAAGGGTCTCTCTCTCTCTCTCTCTCTCTCTCTCTCGGTTGTGACTAACATTTGAAAATCGGATTACACGGCAATTAAATTAATTATAATAATGGAATCCAGATGCTGATTTATACCAAAGATAGGCACAAATGATGGAATCACTCAGTGGGTCAACGCTGGAGAACACGGACAGGCGACGTTTCCGGTCGGAATCCTTCTTCATATTGATAGTAGATGGGGGGGGGGGGGGGGGGGGGGGGGGTGAGGTGGGAATGGGGGGAATTTGTGAGGGAGAAGCGGCAGGACAAAGCATGGCCGGTCATAGATGAACACCGGCGAGGGGGTTATTTGACCGGCTGATTGTTGGACAAAGGCCAGGGATGCGGGTGTGAGCCCCAGAGGATCAGAGATCAGGGATGGAAACGTTGGGAATTGTGTATCCATTGTAAACGGTTTAATGGGGGAGGGGGGTGTGCGAGGTCAGCCTGGGTCCAAGGGAAGGTGGGGGGAGGGGGAAAAATGGGGTGAATTTGCCTGCAGAGTCATACGCGGGGAGCTGGTGATGGGGCAGCAGGGACAGGGCGGCCGGTTTACAAAGAGCTTCCACAGATAAACTAGACAGGAAACCATTGAGTGTGACGGCAACGAGGACTTTATTGCTTTACTCTCCCAGTACAAGAGAAACCCAATGTTTAGAGTAATCATTGCGCATACAACATCAACTGGCTTAACAATGACGGTGCGGCGCCTCTGCGTGGATGCAGTTTTGGTCCACTTGTCCACTGGTCCACTTGTTCACTGTATCCTGATGGATAATATTGCAAGCGTCTCTACAGGTCACTTGTTGCTGTGGTAGGCTGGTTACGTCCGGGCCCCACCACTGCATCACATTTCACGTCTCCTTATTTTATTCACTTTTTTTCCTCATATTTTCCGTTATTATTCTTTTTTTTTTGTATAGTTAAGATCTAAATTAAATGTCACTATATAATTCTTATTTGCTGAAATAAGCGCTCTACTAATAGATCATGCTTCTGTTACTGCCCTGCTAAAGGGTCAGACTATTTCTGTGCTAACGTGTAAAATGATTAAATCTGCTGTAGAACATTAGATTATAACACAATTAGTTCTACACTACTCTACAATGCCACAATGCTTCCCGGCTGCTCGACTCGGGTGCAATCATCTCTGTTATGTTGTTCTTACGCTGCTGGGTTATGCTGCAAATAGCTCACTACTATTAAGTAACGTTTTGGTTGGCATCTGCCTTCAGATTCGAATTACCGTACATTCGTGGATTAATCTTCGAATATCTTGATACTATTAGAATTTACTGCACTTGGCTCCGCCGTGTGAATTTTGTTGCCTTTATCTCAATGCGATTAGATCAAGGTTTATTCGTCTTCCAAGAGATTACACCTCAGTAAGATTTGCCCTGTCACGCCAACACAATTGCCTCCACACCGCTGAGCTCGGTTTAACAAGTTCCCAAACACGCGGTCTGGGGGCCGGAAGCAGCCGAGTAGATGATCGTTCCCCGCTCGCTCCGGAGACTCCGCCGTGGCCGTTGAGGTCCAGTCAGCGACTCGACTGTACAAACCCGCCCGACTGTACAAAGCTGAATGGTTTCATTAGTTAATTTCTTTAACCACCCTCCGTCTTTGGTCGATAGCTTCTCTGTCAGTAAGTGTAAACTGACCGGACTGTGTTCAATAAAGTCACCTGCAGTTAATAACAGAGGTTGTTGCAAACGCTCATCAGGTTATGTAGCGTCTGTGGAGGGGGAATTCTCTCTGCTCCTCTTGCACGGGGACTGGCGGCCCTGAGTGGATTCTTGCCTGGTATTTAGTATTGTTGATCTCCAGCCCCGGACACAAGTGGCAAATAACATTCGAGGAGAAAATTGGAGGAAGCTTTCACAGAAATTAAAGAAATTAATATCTAACAAAATAACGTTGAAAGGGGCGATGCTGTTTGTGAAACGGTGAAAGATTTACAATCCATAATTAGATGTTCATCGGATGAAAAACTCAGACTGTGACCGAATCTCTGGCACCGTGGGGTTTTAATAAATATTTCATGTAAATTCTGTCATTGAACAGATTAAAAAAACAACCATCGTTCACTGTATTTTTACTGAGTGAACTGCTCCCGGCGTGTTATAATTTGGGAGGAATCTGTACGTGAACTGGACTGCCAGTAACCTTTAGAATTTGTGAAGAACAGGCTCGGTAATCTGAGGTTAACGCGCAGAGTTCATTGGAGATGGAGAATAACTTGCTTCCACTCGGGTTCTGCTGTTTACGCGGTGGCTGATGAGATCGATGTGGGTCCCGCGGACTGTACCTCAGGTGGCGCTTGATGGGCTGGGCAGGTGGCTAGTTTGTGAGGTGGCCACTCCTGTATTTCACTTGGCCTCCAGGTTCTCAGTAGCATCCCGAATTATCGCCACTTTCATCAGTCACGGGCCAGGAATTCCAGAGAATCAGTGACAGTTTTAAAGTTTTAATCAAGGAGGGTTTGAGAACATTATACATTGTTTGCTCTGTCTCTGTGGAGCTTGTCCGTGGTGATACGGCTCAGCGGAGAGTGGCTGCTTCAGGAGTTTAGTGTCAGGTGACTAGTCTAAAGAGGTCTCTCACCCCCAAACGTCAGCCATTCCTCCTCTCCAGAGGTGCCGCCTGCCCCGCTGAGTTACTCCAGTATTTGTGTCTGTGTCAGGTGACTAAATGTTATTCATATAATCATAGAAAATAGGTGCAGGAGTAGGCCATTCGGCCCTTCGAGCCTGCACCGCCATTCAATATGATCATGGCTGATCATCCAACTCAGTATCCTGTACCTGCCTTCTCTCCATACCCCCTGATCCCTTTAGCCACAAGGGCCACATCTACGTCCCTCTTAAATATAGCCAATGAACTGGCCTCAACTACCTTCTGTGGCAGAGAATTCCACAGATTCACCACTCTCTGTGTGAAAAATGATCTTCTCATCTGTTGTTCTCTGTGCAGGAGAGGGGGGTTGGGGCAGGTCATTAATATTGGTGACTAATATGGGAGTGGACAGCTGTAAATGGCCAAGGACGCGAGAGATACCTGGGATGGCAGGGGGTGATGGGAATAGTTGGACTCCGCAAAATGATGTAGATAGTTTGATGAGTGACCAAAGCACTTTGAAAATGGAACAAAGGAAAATTGTGAGGCCATACATTTTGTTAGGAGGAATCTCAAGTCGGATGTGATCTAAATGGAGAAAGTCTGTAGATAAAGGAGGCACCTAAATATTAAGATGTTTGTATCCATGAGGTACACGTGACTAGTGGGTCGGTGAAACAAGAGGTTAAGAATACTAACGGCATGTTGGTTTTCATTGCAATGGGGTTGGAGTTTAGAAATAGGGAAATGCTTTCATAATTATAACCAGAATATCTAGAATGTTGGGCATAGATTTAGTTGGCCAATTATACAGAACAGGACAATACACTCAGCCCACTGGGATCAGAAGATCGTCTTCTCATGTAAGACTGAAGAAGTTAGATCTGTATTCTTTGGAGACTGGAAGAAGAGGTTGTCTTTTTGAAACATTCGAGACCCTTGGAGGTTTGACTAGATGTTGATATGGTTTCATTGGTGAGAGCTTGTTGAACGCGGTGGCAACGTCACACTGAGTCTCCCCGGGACAGTTCTCTTCTGTTCTCCGGCGGGTTGGTGCGCTTAAGGTGTTGCAGTGAATTGGTTGCGAAGATTACAGCAGTGACAACAGCTTTTAATATAATTCATCAGCTGTGAAATAATTTGGAACTTAATGGCGATGTGAAAGATGATATTTATTTTCCATTCGCGCATCCGCGATGACTTGCAGCAACTCAGCAGCGGATTCTTTATTGCGGATGACTAGGATCAGTGGCAAATGCAACTTTCACCACTCTCTGGACATTCTCCACAAGGTCATCCAGTACGTCGGTCAGCAGCTTGTAAATCATTACAAATGATGCTCCTGCCCCGAAGATGGAGCCAATGACTGGTATTGTATCAAGGGCCATTTCCGCCACTGAAACAGCAGCAAAACTAGTACGCAACAACATTTGTTTCACAAACTCCTTATTTATTTCACCCACCAGAGGGGTTCTCACTTCTGCTTTCAGAAATTCCACGGGTTTCTTTGTGATATTGGCCAGTCTCTGAAGGGAGGCATCATCCAGGCCGAGACTTTTGCGGAAATCTATTATTGCAGTGACGAGTATCCCGAGGTCAACGGCGAAAGACAATCCGGGAACGGGCACCGCTCCCACAGCTGCTGAGGCTGTTGCCAACATCCAGATACGTTTCTTCAGCTGGGCTCGTTTCTGCTCCACAATCTTCACTGTTGTGCTTGGAAGTGACATCAATAAAGCATCTCTCTTTATTTCATCAAGATTATTTAAAAGCGTTTCCTTTAACTGAGGAAAATCAAACTCATTTAGGGAAAAGCTTGATATCAGAAAAATATTGGGTTCTGAAATCCCCACTTTGGTCAAACCGCGACTTATGTTTTGCTTCACCTCAGCAAGTTCCCTCATTCTGTCAAAATCTGCACCCTCCATTTCTAAAGAACGGATGGTGTTGTCAATTTGACTTCGTACGAAGTAGAACCTTTTCCTCAAGTTTTGAATCTCCTTGGCGACATTTGCATCATTTTCGGTGAATCGATCCTTTGAGATTATTATGAAAAAATCGTATGTAGTAAATTCCATTTTGCTCACGTAATCCTTCATTGGAAAGTCTAATGTTCCAACTCCCGGCAGATCCCAGAAGCAAACATTAGGGAAGGTGGGATGTCTGTATGGAGTTCGCTCCATTGTGGTTTGAACAATCCCGGTTTTAGCTGCACCCTCATCGCAGCCCCGCAGCCCCCTCATGGCGTTGATGAAGGTGGATTTCCCTGCACCTGAATTTCCTGTCACAGCGATGTTAAGCTCTGCATTTTCTATGTCGTTCAATTTCTTCACAATCTGTGTCGCAAACTTGCTCAGCCCACCCTGCTCATATGTACTCTCCAGTTTATTGATTTCTTGCTGACTGAAGTATACACATTCTGAAGATGAAGCCATCGTATCTCTGCGGAAAGAAATGAACATGTTGTAATTTTAATACATCTCCAAAAGTGTATTTCATGAGACACAGAAGCAAAATCGCAGTCACTTGTTTGTGATCAAAGCAGAGATCACTGGACCTGAATGTCCCACTTCACACAAATAGCGGGATACACTGGGCTGAAGATTAAATGAACCGGTCACTCATTAACACCCCTACCCATTCCTACACTGACCTTCCTGTCCTAGGCCTCCTCCATTGTCAGAGTTAGGCTAAACGCAAATTGGAGGAATAGCAACTCATATTTAGCTTGAGCAGCTTACAGCCCAGTCGTATGAAGATTGATTTTTCTCACTTCAGATAATCCCGGTATTCCCTCTCTCTCTATCCCTCCCCCACCCCACCAAGTTACACCAGATTCTCGTTTTCACCCAACAAACCGCTAACAATGGCCTGTTTCCTTTATCATCGTTACTTTTTTGCATATCTTTCATTCATTGTTCTTTATCTCTCCATATCATCTTCTTTTTCTCCCGCTTTTACTTTTCCCTGAGTAGTCTGAAAAAAGGTCTCGACCCGAAACGTCATCCATTCCTTCTCTCCAGAGATGCTGCCTGTCCCGCTGAGTTACTCCAGCTTTCTGTGTCGATCTTCGGTTTTAACCAGCTTTCTGTGTCGATCTTCGGTTTTAACCAGCATCAGCAGTTCGCAGTCACTAAGAAAGATTACTGATCACATTTTCCCCATCCATTCATACTTTCAGTTGTGTTCACTTTGTGTAACCTGAACTTCGTTGTGATTAGCGGATAAAGAATATGAATCATTCAGGGCAGGTATACAGGTCATGCAGGCTAGCATTGGTATTTAACGTAGAGTAATGCCCCTGTCCCACTTAGGAAACCTGAACAGAAACCTCTGCAGACTTTGTGCCCCACCCAAGGTTTCCGTGCGGTTCCCTGAGGTTTTTGTCAGTCTCCCTACCTGCTTCCACTACCTGCAACCTCTGGCAACCACCTGCAACCTCCGGGAACCGCACAGAAACCTTGGGTGGGGCGCAAAGTCGCCAGAGGTTTCCGTTCAGGTTTCCTAAGTGGGACAGGGGCTTTAGCTAATCTCCTTGTTCCTTTCAGGAGGTTTTCACGCAGGGAGCGAATGGGCTGACGTGTTTACACTGCGGGTAAACGGGAGGCTGGATTTCTGTTCTGAGGATGAGACAGAAAGACAGTGTTGTCAGAAACAAAATGCCATAGCAGGAAATGTTTCCAAGCCTTCTTGAAGAAATGCAACTATCTCTCCCTGAACCCTGCGAATCGCTAACCCACGACTGCTCAAAGCGGAGAGGGGGGCGTTAGGGACGACACTGTAAACCCGGTGACCATGCACGGGTCACGCATGGCCCAGTCTGAGTGTTGATAAGGGTGCGCCCCCTTACAAACTCCCCGCACGCCAGTCGGCTGCCCCCTGTGGAAGAGGCATTGGTTCCCACATTGAAGTTCCTTAGAACCCAGTAAAACTTTGATCCTGACGTGTTTCAAAGGAGAGGAAAACAGCAGAGTGTGAAGCCGAGAGATATAAAACCCTACTGGTCGGCAGAGTCTGAAACCTGAAGTCATTTTCTGCCCGGTCTGTAATGACTCCTTTAAGGTACTGTCTCCTTTAAACTGATGTCATTGAACATCAAACAGCACAGAACAGGTACAGCACAGGGACAGGCTGTTCCCACAGAGCTATGCCCTTTAGTATATGATTTTTACATCCAGGGGGAAAGGTTTTGATCGCCTACCCTATCTATGTCTCTCGTGATTTTAAATGGATCCGTCAAGTTTAATTTAGTTTAAACTTGACGGAACCATTAGGAGCGGAAACTGGCTCATCGGCCCACCGAGTCCGCTCTGACCGGCGACCCACGCACATTAACACTATCCTGCACACACAGGGGACCATTTTAAATGTATACCAAGCCAATTAATCTACAAACCCGTACGTTGTAGTGTAGAAGGAAATCGAAGATCTCAGAGAAAAAGTCACGCAGAAAATGTTCATACTCCAGCACCCGTAGTCAGGATTGAACCCGGGTCTCTGGAGCTGTAAAGCAGTTGCTCTACCGCTACACCACCCAAGTCTATTGAAGCATCCTGCGGCGAGTGACGCACTGAAGTCGCAGATTAGGAAAAGGGGAGGTGCATCGAGGCCTGTACATCACTCACTGAAAGTAAGGATGAGAGGGCATCTTATCGAAACCTATAAATTTCTTAAATGATTCGACTGGCTAGATACTGGAAAAATGTCCCCAATGTTGGAAAAGACCAGAACTAGTGGTCACAGTTTAAGAATTGTAATGCATTCATGCATATTCATGTATATGCTAATGAGTTGGTGTTGTATATAAGTAGGGAGTGTTGGGTAATAAATCTCTCTTGTGATCCAGCCAGCCTGCGTGTAAGTTGTTATTCATTCTGCTGTCCGGAATATAACAAAATTGGCGACAAGGATGGGATTGAATTTGTGAACTCATCCTTTAAATACAGTGCAGGACTGTTTTGCAACGCGCAGTATTGTTCAACAGTTTAAACAGTAAATACGGAGTTGTGTCGCAGTTGTTTGAGAGCTGGACATGAGAGGCCTGCAGATCCATCTATGCAGGGGACTGTAGTTTAAAACAGTAGCTGGATAAATCGGCGAGAGTTTGTCAGGCTATCTCTATGTGGTGTCTACGTGGCAAGATGTCGTCCTTGGGATTGTATAACATTTTATACTGAGTATTTTTGTCGAATTCCTCAAGTTGAATAGTCTTTGTACAGCTCAGTTTTAGGTGAATTGTTACACCAGAACAGACAGGGATTCGGGGTTTTTGAACGGACCTTTTATTTAAAAAAACAGAACGTCACGATGGCAGCGTCCACGGACTACATTGGAAACCTTGGCACTTTTGACAAGAGTAGAGAGCCGTTCAGCTCCTATATGGAGAGAGCAAACATGTTTTTCACGGCAAACAATATATTGGAGATTAGTGATGAAGGAGAGATAGTGACTGAAACATATAAGACCGTTTGCGAACGCATGAGAGCGATTCTGCTCACGGAGATCGGTACTGAAGTGTACGGCACACTCGTGAATCTCCTTGCACCCATAAAGACAAAAGACGTGCCATTCAATGACAAGAAGTTGGAGGAGCACTTCAACCCAAAGCCTCTGGAAATTGCAGAAAGCTATAAATTTGGCACCTGAAACCAAAAGCAGAATGAGACAATCAATGAGTACATTGTTCTCTTGAAAAACTTAACTTTACACTGTAACTTCGGAACCTTTCTCGGACATGCACTACGTGACAAATTTGTTTGTGGTCTAGTGGATGAACTAATTCAGTCCAAATTCATGAACACTCCAGATCTTACATTCGAGAAACCATGCAAGATTGCTACCACAATGGAGATGGCATCAAAGATTGCTCGCGAGTTTCGCCCACCACGAACTGCAGTGGCCGTTTACAGTCACAAGGCAGTGCCGATGGCCAAACCAAGAGGCGCTAAACTAAAACCGAAGTATGGCGGGGAGCCGAGTTCAGCCAGTTGTTATCGTTGCAACGGTAATCACTCATCCCAATTTTGTCAGTTCAAAATGGCCAAGTGCTATAACTGCCAGAAGAATGGCCATATCGCCTCAGCATGTCGGGACAAGCTTAAAACAGGAAACCAACAATCTGCGGGAAGGAGAGGAGTTCACAACTTGGAGGAGAACCCAGATGTAAATGAACTTGGGTTGCACACCATTTATGCGACCAACATCGATAAGCCTACAACCAGCCAAGGCAAGGACTTTCGAACTAAACTATTGATTAATGAACAGTTAATCGATATGTGTATTGACACGGCAGCAGATTGTTCGGTCATGAGCAAAGACCTGTACGAAACAAAGTTCCCACAGATACCATTGTTTCAGAGTAAGGTCAAGCTGAGAACTTACTCGGGCGAAGTTTTGGAGACTTGTGGACAAATGAACTGTAAAGTTCAGCATAATGGTCAGTCAGTAATACTGCCCATCATTGTAGCCAGCTACAGAAATAAACTAACCTTCCTTGGAAAGGTTTGGCTGAGTAGAATAGAATTAGACTGGAAGAACATTTTCAGCATCAATTTGTCCAAATCACGTCTTGAAAACGTCATAAGCACACATGCAAACATTTTTGCTGACAGTTACATGGGAAGAATAGGGTACTCTGCACACATTCAACTTAAGCAAGGTGTGAGGCCTGTGTATTGTCGACCAAGACAAGTACCCTATGCACTAAAGCAACAAGTGGAGGTAGAACTCGACAGATTAGAGCGTAATGGAGTAGTTATGAAGACAGAGTAACTGGGCAACGCCAATTGTGTCTGTACCCAAGGCTGATAAAACTGTTCGACTATGTGATGATTACATAGTCACAATCAACCAAGCCGTTGGTGACAAACAATATCCATTACCAACCTCGCAAGATCTGTACGCAGAACTTAGCGAAGCAAGAGTCTTCACTAAACTGGATTTTTCTCACGCTTACGCCCAACTCAATATCGATAAGAAAGTCAGCAGTACTTGACTATCAACACACATAAGGGCTTGTATTCATATACAAAGCTGCCCTATGGCGTGAAATCCTTCCCGAACATTTTTCAGTCTGTCATGGACCAAATATTACAAGGCATTCCGCACCGTGTGTGCAACCAGGATGACCTACTGATATTCACAAAAGGCATGGTAGAACATCTGGAAATCCTTGAGCAAGTTCTCACACGACTGAACTGCCATAATGTCAAACTGCATCAAAGTAAATGTGCATTTGCGCAGTCAGAGGTGGTCTACCTTGGACTCAAAGTAGATGACAACGGACTTTGCCCTGTCAAGGTGAAAGTGGAAGCAATAGTGAATGCTCCAAAACCTAACAATGTGTCAGAGCTACGAGGAACAGCACCTCATATTTTGCTTAGGTAGTTTACACCCCAGCGGTATGAACATTGGCTTCTCCAATTTCAGGTAGTCCTTCCTTCCCCTCCCATTCCCAGCTCTCCCACAGCCTACTGTCTCCACCTCTTCCTTTCTTTTTCCCGCTCCCCACCCCTCCCGACATCAGTCTGAAGAAGGATCTCGACACGAAACGTCGCCTATTGGGCAGTTTACACCCCAGCGGTATGAACATTGACCTCCAATTTCAGGTAGTCCCTACTTTCTCCTCCGCTTCCCAGCTCTCCCTCAGCCCACTGTCCCCGCCTCATCCTTTCTTCGTCCTACCCCCCCTCGTACCCTCACAACAGTCTGAACAAGGGTCTCGACCCGAAACGTCGCCTATTTCCTTCGCTCCATAGATGCTGCCGCACCTGCTGAGTTTCTCCAGCATTTTTGTCGACCCATTCACACAAGTTCTGTTATCCCACTTTCCTCACCCACTCCCTGCACATTAAGGGCAATTTTACAGAGACAAGTTAACCTACAAATCCAATGCGTCTTTGGGATGTGGGAGGAAACCCACATGCTTGCAGGGAGAATGTGCAAATTCAACACAGACAGTGCCCGAGAACAGGATCGAACCCAGATCTCTGGCGTGTGAGGCACAAGTCCACCAGCTGTGCCACTATATTTTATTTTCCAACACACAAAAAATTTATACGTTGATAACTTTGGTTACTAAAAAAAAAGAATCTATCCATGTTCAGTCTTAAATCTCTAAGTGACGCTATGTCCCCCTTTACAGCTACTGTATGTTTTAATAGCAAGATTAAACGAGAACTTACCAAGTTCGAAGGTTGATCTTTATTTTATGAGGAGTCGCGTGAAGACCCCGCCAGCACGCATGCGCGACATTCTTCAAAGCAGCGGTGTGGAATCACAGAACGCACCATGACTGGAAATAGTAAGATTAAGAACGTAGAACATACCAGTTGACCTTATGATAGCGGGTGGGAGCGGAGGGCACAAAATCCCTCACCGTGACTCCTCATAAAATAAAGATCAACCTTCGAACTTGCTAAGTTCTCGTTTAATCTTACTATTTTACTTCAGAGTCACCTGAGTGACTTCGTGAAGATTTCAAAGCTCTGTGATTTCACACCCTGGACATCGTCCATGCTATCACACTGCCGCAATACTGATGGAGGAAGGCTGTTAATGCATTCCAGACTGAACAGGCTGAAAAATAATGCACAGTCATTAACACAAATAAGAACAAAGCAAAAGACCCCTAACTCGGGGACAAATCATTGACGGAGCGGCTCCCAGCATGGCTTCCGCGATCGTCGTGGGGCCAACCAGCGGCTTATTGTAGAACCGCTGGAAGGTTGCTTCACTGGCCCAGCCTGCGGTGGCGAGGATGTGGTCCATGGGCACCCCCATGGCCCTCGCCGCTGATGTGGATGCAGCCCTGGTAGAGTGAGATTTAAAAATGTTAGTACCTATTCCTGCTGTACCCAACACCGCCCTGAGTCACCTTGCGACAGTCTGCACAGTCACCCGGTGATGTGGAGAGTTGTGGCTGACGAGGAGCTCCTGCTCCATCTTCCGGATGGTTCCTGTAGTGCGGATGTAGAGGCGGAAATGGGTGACTATGCAGAGGGTGGCATCAGTGGGGTACGCCCGAAACTCCAACTGCAGCCCACGATCCCCAGGTCTGTGCTGCTTCAATTGGTCCTGGACAAAGAAATTCACCTTTGCAGGGGTGGAGACCATGCTATCCAGCCGCAGCTTTTGTAATGCCTGGACTCGTTGAGCTGTAGGCAGTGCCATCAGCATCACCACTTTGAGGGTGAGCTTATTGAGTGGGACTCTGTCATAGGAGACCAGCTCCTCAGTAGGGTCAGAACGATCCCTACGTCCCAGGTGATGTTGTATCTGGGCCGTGGAGGGTTGGTGTTAAACACTCCCCTCATGAATTTAGACACCAGGTGGATGGAGCCTATACTGATGTCTAGGTATGAGGTCAATGCACTCCTGGCGCTGTTGATGGCACTGTAGCTGAGGCCCGCATCGTAATGAAGGCCCGCTAGGATTCCAGGACATCAGGGATCGTAGCCGAGTTGGAGGTCGTGTTGGTACGGGAGCGGAATGCCTCCCACTTCCTGACCTGGGTGAGGTACTGCCTCCTGGTTGATGCTCGGCACGACGCTGAGATGAGGTCCATGGCTCTTGGTGATATGCCGGCCTTTACGAGCGGCCTCTTTAGAGCCTGCAGGCCAACGTGTTTAGGTGACCAAGGCACGGGTGACTGTCCCCCGTAATGGGGTTAGTAATCAATGTGGGATTTTCACCAAACTGAATCCACGGACGTTGCAAGATTTGGAGGGCCATCAGGTACCATGGCTGAGTAGGCCAGTCGGGTATGATCAATGCCAGTTGCAGAATCCAGTTGAATTTTCTGCAATACCCGACTGATGAGGCAGAATGGGGGAAATACGTAGCAAAACAATTTCCCCCTAATGGAGAGAAAAACATCCATAGCTACTGCCCCAGGGTCTGGTTCCCAAGACACATACGGTGGTATCTGATGGTTCAACCTGGACGCAAAGAGGTCAATATCTGGCGTGCCAAAGTGAGCTATAATTTCAGCAAATTTGGGGAATTCAACATCTACTCGATGTTATCATTGAACACTCATGACCTGGTGTCCGTCACCGTAGTGAACTTCCCGGGTAAATAGGTCGCTGTGATCCAAATATTTCTCTCAATGCACCAGTGCCAGATTGTATTTTCCAATTCGTCCCAAGATAACGACCTGATACCACCCATATGAATGATATAAGCCACCACCGTTGTGTTATCTGTTTGGAGGCGGACATATAAGTGCCGGGAATTAGGACAGTAAGCCCGCAGTCCCTGGAAAACCCCTAACATCTCCAGATAATTTAACCCTGGTGTCTGGAGGAGGAGGGGAGACTCGTGAGGGTCCCATCTGCCACCACAACTGGACATGGTGTCAGTTGTACCCCAACCTTGTGCGCTTGCGTCAGTCTGTAGCACGACGGATGGGTTGCTAACAATGATGGGTCTGTGACACTCACTAATAATGTCAATCCACCATTGTAGCTCAGCTCCAGCCGGATTTGGCAACCGTCTTGGTCTATCAAATTCCCCAGCATTTGCTTGTAATGCTGCTATCTTTACTCTTTGTAAATTTTTGTAATGTAACGGTCTGAATTGCGCAGCTGAGAACGTAGCTACCTGGTTCCCAATTTCTTTTGCCGTTTGTCAGATAGTCGGTACCCTGGCGCAAGCAAGGCTGTAGCACGCTTCTTGTATGTCTAAAGCTGTGTTGGTCAGGATAGTGGTCATCAGTAAGTTTGTGTCAATGGTGAACCCAGGCAATCCATAACTTGAGAGGGGTTCAGGGTGGATTTGTCTGGATGGGTTACAAACACTAACGTCTCGAATAAAAATTTGGTCGCTGGAACGGCCAGCGTAGCCAATTGGAGGGTCAGTCCCACTCTAAGGATATCGTCTAAATATGCCATGACGATAGAATTGTTATTGGAGGAGTGCCAATATGGTTTTTACTAATTTGGTAAATAGTCTGGGGCTGTGGGGAACCCATTGGGTAAGGCTTTGTATTGCCACAACTGTCCCTTCCAGACAAAGTTCAGGAGCTTCCTGTGAGATTTTGTGATGGGGACTGTATAGTATGCATCTTTTCAATTGATGCAAACCATAAAGCACCCCGGATAGGCAGCTGCTTAGCTGTTTCGAAGGTAACCATGTGAAGATGGGTATATGGTACAAAAGTGTTCAACAGGGTTAGGTCTATGATAATCCGACTCCCCCCATCTTTTTTGGTTTTCGTAAAGATGTTAGACACAAACTCAAGGGGTTCGTGTGTCGTTTTGCCAATCACCCCTTTTGCTGCTAGCCGTAAGATTTCAGCATGTCCCTCCTTTATCTCAGTCTGAGCGAGCGTAAAAATGCGCCGAGGTTCATGCTGTGTTGGGGGGAAGTTTACCATCAATAATGCTATGACATAACCATGAACACTTTGTAGAATAAACGTGGCTGTGGTGACTGCACCACAAGCAGCACGAAATGCTCGCAACCGAACCCCGACTTGTGCGGGTAGAAGTGCTACTGCCTTAGAGGAACCAGACCCCCTTACCTCCATGGTTAACGGTGGTCTTGGCGTATGGCGTTTTGGGGGAACGTTGCGGTGGTGTCGTGGCGGTGGCCCCATCCTCTGATATGGGTGAACTTTAGCCGGTGGAGGTTTCATAAGGCCCACGGTCTTGGCCTCCTCGTCGAGTTTTGTGACTTGCTTGGAGAGATCTTCCCCAAACAGCTGATGAGGTGGTGGAGTGGTGGAGGGACGGCACAACCCTGCAAATTACGGGTTGAGTGTCGGCCGGATGGAGCTCTTACGAAGGCAGTTAATTTTGAACTGCGCATTGCAGAGAAGTGCCAGGGCATCCTGCTGCTCGCTGGGCACACATCCCCATCGAGGGTACAGGCAAATGCTGTAATGCCTGTCGATAGAAGTTGGAGGATGCGTGGTAGGCGGACGTCCTGCATCTTGGGGGTAGTACTCAATTCCCCCAAATGTGAGCATTCCCCGTGGGCACACTTAAAGTGATGCAGTTGTCGGGCGGTTTGAATGTGTCCATGGTGTCAGTGACTACCGGATCCAGGGCTGGTGAGTGGGCAGATAGTCAATGGTTCCCGCCAGTTTGGGGTGCAGCGGCTCCCCATTGTGGGTAGCTGTGGCAAATTTTTCCCACGACATCCAGCAGGTCTGCACCGAGGACTGGCTCTCCGGCCTCCGGCATCCCTGGTTCGTCATCATAGTCAGCATCAGGCAACTTCTGGTATGTCTGGCTGGAAAAGGCGATATGCTGGGCGGTCTCCTGGCGTGGCTTGTGGAGGCCCGAGACTCCCGTTCATTCCGGTCCATATCCCGTTGGACTAGTTGCTCCACCAGGAGCTCCAACCTGGCAATGCGACCGTCCCCGCTACTCGCGGCGGACAAGCCGACTTCCCCAGGCTCTGCAATTTCTCTGGGGCTTCTACCAGCGGACCACACCTCCATAAGATGCAGACTAGGGTCCGAAGGCAGGTTGTCATGGGCTACCGCTCCTGCAGGCCCTTACGACTCCCGCACGGACTTTCCGCTAGTCGGCCTTCGAGCGGACTGTGGCGGCCCACCTGCCTGGTAGGAAGGCAGTGGAGATGAGTCGGTGCCGGTCCCCGGTACCTGGCTCCCCGGAGTCCGTGCAGACTTACCTCCACTATCGCCCAATCTTCTGCGTGGAGGCGCATGGTCGGCAGCTGCCAGAGCTAAGCTTAACCGACCATCTACTGCTGCCACCAACGCCCTTGACCGCAGCCTGACGAGGTGTTATGCCGGCAGCACCTGCTCCTGCAGGGCTGCTCGATGCAGCAGTAGTCCTGCCAGACTGCCCTACGGCAGATATCCCTGGCAGTAGTACGTGGCGGAGTGCGGCTGCTGGGCTCCCCTGTAGCGCAGCCGTTCCCCGGCCCGGACCCCGTGGGTCTACTGCAGCACGGGGTGAGGTCGCTGGCGACGAGCGAAACTCTTCTCCACGTACCTGTCTGTTCCCCCGATTCCTGGGGGATGGGGGCACGAAGTCTGGGTCGGCAGGATCCAGTTCCGGTGCGGGAAGCCATTCAGGTGATAAATCGGGCGCTGGTGTAACGGGAGCGTCCGACTTCCGCATTCTTACCCCCGACTGTCCCGATGCTGCCGGCGGGTCTCGCAGCTCCGGGGAAAGTGGCTGCTGGCCTGTCTGTGACCTGCGGCTCTTGGGAAGTCTGCCTTCCCTCCCGTTCCTCCTGCAACCAACAAAAGGTTAGTATACTTACCTTTGCCGGTCTTGTTGAAGGAGCTGGTGGAGAGAGCGCACTTCCCCCCCCAGCTTGATGCAAATGCGCGCGACGATATGTCGCGCATGCGTGCTGGCGGGGTCTTCACGAAGTCACTCACGTGACTCCGAAGTAAAATTCAGTTCAAGGCTATTGGGGCAGTACATTGGCCATAAAGTTGCTGCCTAAAATTGCCAGAGACCCGGAATTAATCCTGAATATGGATGCTGTCTGTATGGAGTTTGTTTTTCTCGTTTATAACATTGTTTACAGAGTACAATGTTTACATATTCTGTTGTGCTGCTGCAAGTAAGGATTTAATTGTTCTAACTGGGACGTGAGAGAATAAAACACTCTTGACTCTTGACTTACGTCGCTGATGTGTGGGATAGAACTAGAATACGGGAGATCGGTGGTCGGCGTGGACTCAGTGGGCCGAAGGGCCTGTTTCCGCGTTGTATCTTTAAATTAAACTAAAAACACTAAAACCAGAGGAAATGTAAAGAAGGGTCTCTACCCGAAACGTCACCCAATTT
Source organism: Okamejei kenojei (assembly GCA_035221665.1). NCBI lineage: Eukaryota > Metazoa > Chordata > Chondrichthyes > Rajiformes > Rajidae > Okamejei > Okamejei kenojei. The sequence goes on from CM069143.1 coordinate 68,361,123, forward strand.
CTTCTATCCGGAGATGCTGGCTGCTCCATGGAGTGCCCCCGCACAATTACAGCATGGAATAGTCTTCACCCTACCATAGGTACCAACCAGACGCAATTAAATTTAAGGTAGCTTTTTTTTTCCCAAGAACCCTTTTTTGCTTAAGACCAAGTCAAGAGTCAAGAGAGTTTTATTGTCGTGTGTCCCAGATAGGGCAATGACATTTGTGCTTGCTGCAGCACAACAGAATATGTAAACATAATCCAGAACAGGAGATAAATGTTCAGTGTGTCTATATACTAGAGACCATATACATACACAATAAATAAACAGATAAAATACAATAGGCTGTTATTTTTCAGTTTGGAGTTTGGTGGTGGTGGGTCCACCAGTTTAAATTCTATTTTGAATATTTTTGGAAGACCAGGAAACCAAGAAGCAAGAGTTACTCCAGGGAGTTTCTCCAGCTCCAGGGAGTGATTCTGCGTTGTTTTTCAGCGGTCGCGGTGAGGCAGCGACCGGACAGCAACGGCGGCCAGAACTCCCACCATACAAAGGGAGGGAGAAAGTGGGCGACGCCGACCAGTTGCCGTGGCAGTGCGCATGTATAAGGCGGCCGGCCGTGTCGAGCGGAGACCCAAGACACGAGAGCTGAAAGCCTAGCGCCGAGCGGAGAGCCGAGAGCCTAGCGCCGAGAGCCGAGACCCGGACACGGATGGCGGGCAGAGACGGAGATTGACAGAGAGAGAAAGATAGAGAGGGGGCCTGCTCAGAATTAAACGCTAGGTGTCCCGGTTGCTTGCCAAGCCGGGCAAAATGGCATGGCTTTTAGGTTGCCCGGCGGGACTGTAAGTTGCCATTGGCACCCGGGCAACCGCTAATTTCGAGCCCTGCCCCCCCCCCCCCCCCCCCTCCTCTGCCCACCTGGCTGTCCTTTCTGTAGGATGTATAACCCTGAATATTAAGTTCACAGGCCCTGTCATGAAAGGACTGACATGAGGAGAAACTTCATCACACAGAGATTTGTGAATCTGTGGAATTGTCTGCCACAGAAGGCAGGGAGGCTAATTCACTGGATGTGTTCAAGAGATTAGATTTAGCTCTTAGAAACATAGAAACATAGAAACATTAAAAAGTAGATGCAGGAGTAGGCCATTCTGTCCTTCGAGCCAGCACCGCCATTCAAGGTTATCATTGCTGATCAACTAAAATCAGTACCTCGTTCCTGCTTTTTCTCACATTGCCCTTGATTTCTTTAGCCCGAAGAGCTAAATCGAACTCTCTCTTGAAAACTGAAGGGCTAAAGGAATCAAGGGATATGGGGAACAAACAGGAACGGAGTACTGATGTTTTGCTGACAGGTTCACACGGAACAAAAGATTTTCACTATTCATCGATACATGTTGCAATAAACTAAACAAAACAAAACACACACACGCGCGCACGCACACACACATCACACACACACACATTCACACACTCACACATCACACACACACATTCACACACTCACACACCACACCACACACACACCATAGACACACCACACACACATCCCCACACTCACACACCAATGCACACACACACTCACACACCACACACACACACACACCACACACTAACGCACACACACACACACACACACCAACGCACACACACACACACGCACAAACTAATGCACACACACACACCACACACACACACAAACATACCACACACACACTCACACACCAATGCACACTCACACATACCACACACATACCACACACACACATACCACACACACACACACACACACACACACACACACACCACACTCACACCACACACACACACCACACACACCAACGCACACACTCACACACCACACACACACACACACACACACACACACACACACACACACACACACACACACACACACACACACACACACACACACACACACACACACACACACACACACACTCACACTCACACTCACACACCACACACACACACACACACACACACCACATTACTCCAGTCCGCTGAAGTACCTGTGAAGGGGGTAGTTTGGGTGGGAAGCGACGAGTTGACCAGGGAGTTGCAGTGGGAATGGTCTCTGCGGAAAGCAGAAGGCGTGGAGAAGGGAAGATGTGGCTAGTATTGGATTCCATTGGAGATGGAGAGAATGTTGTCGGATTATATGCTGTATGCATGGCTGATGGGGTTAAAGGTGAGGACGGGGGACTCTGTCCCTGTTGCAACTGGGGGGAGGGGGAGCAAGGGCAGAGCTGCAGGTACCGAGGAGACCCTAGTGAGGGCCTCATCTATGATGAGAGAGGGGAAACCCCGTTCCCTAAAGAGTGAGGACATCTGCGATGACCTGCTGTGGAGCACCTCATCTTGGGCGCAGATGCAGCGTAGACGGGGGAATTGGGAGTAGGGGATGGAATCCTTACAGGAAGCAGGGTGGGGAGAAGTGTAGTCTAGATAGTTGTGGGGGTCAGTGGGTTTATAATAGAGTTAAAGAAGGAACTACAGATGCTGGAAAATCGAGGGTACACCAAATGCTGGAGAAACTCAGCGGATGCAGCAGCATCTATGGAGCGAAGGGGATAGGCAACGTTTCGGGCCGAAACCCTTCTTCAGACTGATGGGGGGTGGGGGGAGGCGGGGGGAAGAAAGGAAAAAGGAGGAGCAGGAGCCCGAGGGCTGAGGGAGAGGTAGGAAGGGGAGGAGACAGCAAGGGTTAACAGAATTGAGAGAATTCAATGTTCATGCCAAGAGGATGCAGACTCCCCAAGCGGAATATGAGGTGCTGTTCCTCCAATTTGCGGTGTTGCTCACTTTGGCCATGGAGGATGCCCAGGACAGAGAGGTCGGATAAGGAATGGGAGGGGGAGTTGAAGTGTTGAGCCACCGGGAGGTCGGGTTGGTTATTGCGGACCGAGCGGAGGTGTTCGGCGAAACGATCGCCAAGCCTCCGCTTGGTCTCACCGATATAGATCAGTTGACATCTAGAGCAGCGGATGCAATAGATGAGGTTGGAGGAGGTGCAGGTGAACCTCTGTTGGACCTGGAAGGACTGCTTGGGTCCTTGAAAGGAGGGGGAGGGGGGGGGGGGGGGGGTAAAGCGACAAGTGTAGCATGTCTTGCGGTTGCAAGGGAAAGTGCCTGGGGAAGGGGTGGAGCGGGAGGGAAGGGAAGAATTGACAAGGGAGTTGCGGAGGGAGTGGTCTTTGCGGAAGGCATTCAGGGGGGGAGATGGAAAGATGTGGCGAGTGGAGGGGTCACGTTGGAGGTGGCGAAACTGACGGAGGACTATGTGTTGTATGTGCCGGCTGGTGGGGTGAAAGGTGAGGACCAGGGGGACTCTGCCCTTGTTGCGAGTGGGGGGATGGGGAGAGAGGGCAGTGTTACGGGGTACGGAGGAGACCCTGGTGCGAGCCTCAACTATAGTGGGGGAGGGGAATCCCCGTTCTCTGAAGAATGAGGACATTTGTGATGCCCTGGTGTGGAACACCTCATCCTGGGAGCAGATGCGGCGTAGACGGAGGAATTGGGAATAGGGGACGGAGTCCTTACAGGAAGCAGGGTGGGAGGAAGAGTAGGCCAGGTAGCTGTGGGAGTCAGTGGGTTTATAGTGGATGTCGGTCAGGAGTGTATCCCCTGCGATGGAGATAGTGAGGTCAAGGAATGGTAGGGAAGTGTCAGAAATGGTCCAGGTGTATTTGAGTGCCGGATGGAAGTTGGTGGTGAAATGGATGAAGTCAGTCAGTTGTGTGTGGGTGCAGGAGGTGACACCAAAGCAGTCATCGATGTAACGGAGGTGGAGGTGGGGGATGGGGCCCTGGTATGCCGTGAACAACGTACCCGACAAAGAGGCAGGAGTAGCTGGGGCCCATGCGTGTGCCCATAGCTACGCCTTGTATTTGGAGGAAATGGGAGGAGTCAAAAGAGAAGTTATTGAGGGTAAGGACCAGCTCCGCTAGGCGGAGGAGAGTGTCAGTGGACGGGTATGTGTTGCTCCTCTGGTTGAGGAAGAACCGGAGGGCTTTGAGACCATCCTGGTGGGGGATGGAGGTGTAGAGTGACTGGACGTCCATGGTGAAGATGAGAGGATGGGGGCCTGGAGAATGGAATGCACGGAGACAACGGGAGTGTCTGAGGTGTCGAACATAGGAGGGGAGGGATTTAACCAAGAGGGATAGGATGGAGTCAAGGTATGTGGAAATGTGTTCGGTGGGGCACGAACAGGCAGAGACAATGGGTCTCCCGGGGCAGTCACGTTTGTGGATTTTGGGGAGAAGGTAAAATCGGGCCATGCGGGGCAGGGGAATGATGAGGTTGGAGGCTCGGGGGGGTAGGGAGCCGGAGTTGATGAAGTCGGTTATGGTGCTCGAGATGGTGGCCTGGTGCTCGTCAGTGGGGTCATGGTCCAGGGGTAAGTAGGAGGAGGTGTCCGAGAGTTGGCACGTGGCCTCAGCTTTGTAGAGATCGACGCGCCAGACTACCACGGCACCTCCCTTGTCGGCGGGTTTGATAACCCAGTCTGGGTTGTTGCGGAGTGAGTCGATGGTAGTACGTTCGGGGGGGGGGAGAGAGATTGGAGTGAGACAGGGGAGTGGAGAAGTTGAGGCGGTTGATGTCGCGACGGCAGTTTTGGATAAAGTGTTCTAAGGCAGGAGGGCCACGAGTGGGGGGTCCACGAGGAGGGGGTTCGTTGGAGACGGGAAAAGGGATCATCAATGGGGGGGAGGACCCCTTCCCGTGGAAGAACGCTGTGAGGCGGAGTTTATAATAGATGTCAGTCGATGGTCTATCTCCTGAGATGGAGACGGTGAGATCAAGAAACGGTATGTGTGTGTGTGTGTTTATGTGAAGTGTGTACGTGCTACGTGTGTGTGTGTGTGTGTGAAGTGTGTGTGTGTGTGTGTGTGTGTGTGTGTGTGTGTGTGTGTGTGTGTGAAGTGTGTGTGTGTGTGTGTGTATGTGTGTGTGTGTGTGTGTGTGTGTGTGTGTGTGTGTGATTATGTGAAGTGTGTGTGTGTGTGTGATTATGTGAAGTGTGTGTGTGTGTGTGTGTGTGTGTGTGTGAAGTGTGTGTGTGTGTGTGTGTGTGTTTATGTGAGGTGTGTGTGTGTGTGTGTGTGTGTGTGTGTGTGTGTGTGTGTGTGTGTGTGTGTGTGTGTGTGTGAAGTGTGTGTGTGTGTTTGTGGTCACGAGCAATGGACTGAATACATGACGGGGTGGGGGTGGGGGGGGGGGGCCAATGTGGACACGTTGCCGATTTGTTTCACATAAACTTCGACCCCGGAGCGGAAACGAAACTGCAGCCGAGAAAACAAATATTTCCGAGAAAGGGAGGGTGTTTACTGTACAAACAAGCTTTAGCAAGATAACACACATACACTCGCAGATTCACACACATTCACACACTAACAGATACGCACACTCACACTCACACTCACACACACACACACACACACACACACTCACAGATTCACACACACTCACACACTAACAGATACGCACACTCACTTACACTCACACTCACACTCACACACACAGATACACTCACACACACACACTCACTCACACACACACACACACACACTCAGACAACTGCTGTCCTGGTCGATCAAACCCAGTGAACACTTTTGCCAACTCTCATCCCGTTAATGAAAACCAACTGCACTGGAGATCTGAAATAAAAATAACATCAAACGCTGGAAACGTTCAGCAGCCCAGGCAGCTAATGGAGCCTCGAGCTGAAACACTTCACTCAGATTTGATTAACTTAGAGATAGGCACAAAAAGCTGGAGTAACTCAGCGGGACAGGCAGCATCTCTGGAGAGAGATAACTCAGACACTGGTAACACATTCTCTCCGCGGCTGCTGCCTGTCTCACTGGTGTTTTGAACAGTCTCCAGTGCCGCTGCTCCGATTCTGCTCCTTACCTACTTCGGTTCAGGAGGAGACTCGGTCAGTGAACGTCCGCTGTGATCGCTGCTCCAGTCCGCTGTGTGTCTGGACTTCCCCTCTCCCCGTGTCAAGGCACTGGATGGATTGCTGCACGTTATCCAATAAGGCTCAAGATGTGTGTGAGCTCACTTGTTGCCGAGTGACTTTACTCTTTACCCGCCGGAGTGACTCAGCCACTCAGACCCGGGAGCTGTGAGGCTAAGACAGTGCGGAAACAGAGACCGCTAGGGGACAATGCCTACAATGAGAAAACCCACGCAGGTCACAGCGGGAACTCCGTACAAATAACACCCGCTGCAAGCGCTGTAAGATCCATAGATAAGGAAGTGTTAGGTGTGAAAACGGGACAAAGGGGATAGAGACCAAGGAACAATAGATCATTGTTAGCTGGGCGAAAGGAACAACAAAGCAGAGATAAAATGTTGTCGGAGATAGAGACTGGTTGGAGAACTGGGAAGAGGAAAGGATGGAGAGAGAGAGGGAAAGCAAGGGAAACTCAATATACATACCGCTGGGGTGTAAGCTGACCAAGCGAAATATGAGGGGCTGTTCCTCCAATTTGTGCTGGGCCTCACTATGACAACGGATGAGACCCAGGGCAGAAAGGTCAGTGTGGAAATGGTAGGGGGAGTTAAAGTGTTTGGCAACCGGGAGATCAGGTCGGTTTAGATGGACTGAGCGGAGGTGTTCAACGAAACTATCGCCGAGCATGCGCTTTAATACGCTCACCGATATACAGGAGTCCACACCTGGAACAGCGGCTACAGCAGATGAGTTTGGAGGAGGTGCAAGTGAACCTCTGTCTCACATTAAAAGCATGTCAGGGTCCTTGGACGAGGTCGAGGGGGAAGGTATGGGGACAGATGTTGCATCTTCTGCGGTTTCAGGGGAAGGTACCTGGGGAGGGGGTGGTTTGGGTAGGAAAGGATGAGTTGACCAGGGAGTTGCGGAGGGAACAGCCTCTGTGGAAAGCAGAAAGGGGTGGAGATGGGAAGATGTGGCTAGCAGTGGGATCCTGTTGGAGGTGGTGAAAATGTCGGAGGATTACGTGCTGTCTACGACGGCTGATGGGGTGAAAGGTGAGGACTTGGGGGACTCTGACCCGATTGGGGTTGGGGAGGGGGAGCAAGGGCGGAGCTGCAGGGTACTGAGGAGACTCTAGTGAGGCCCTCATCTGTAATGGGAGAGGGAAACCCCCGTTCCCTGAAGAATGAGGACATCTCCGATAACGGATCTGTCTTCACTAAGGAAGACACAAACAATCTCCCAGATGTACTGGAGGACAGAGGATCTAAGGGAGTAGAGGAACTGAAAGAAATTTTCAGTAGGCGAGAAATAGTATTGGGTAGGCTAATGGGACTGAAGGATGATAAATCCCCTGGGCCTGATGGTCTGCATCCCAGGGTCCTCAGGGAGTTGGCTCTAGAAATAGTGGACGCATTGGTGACCATTTTCCAATGTTCAATAGATTCAGGATCAGTTCCTGTGGATTGGAGGATAGCTAATGTTATCCCATTTTTCAAGAAAGGAGCGAGAAAGAAAACGGGGAATTACAGACCAGTTAGCCTGACTTTGGTGGTGGGAAAGATGCTGGAGTCAATTATTAAAGAGGTAATAATGGAGCATTTGGATAGCAGTAAAAGGATTAGTCCAAGTCAACATGGATTTATGAAAGGGGAATCATGCTTGACTAATCTTCTATAATTTTTTGAGGACGTGACAAGTACAATGGATGAAGGGGTGCCAGTGGATGTAGTGTATCTAGACTTTCAGAAAGGCTTTGATAAGGTCCCGCACGGGAGACTGGTGATTAAAATTGGAGCACATGGTATTGGGGGTAGGGTGTTGACATGGATAGAAAATTGGTTGGCAGTCCGGAAGCAAAGAGTAGGAGTGAACGGGTCCTTTTCAGAATGGCAGGCAGTGGCGAGTGGAGTGCCGCAAGGCTCGGTGTTGCGGCCGCATCTGTTTACCATATATATTAATCATTTGGAAGAGGGAATTAGGAGCAACACTAGCAAGTTTGCGGAAGACACAATGTTGGGTGGCAGTGTGAACTGTGAAGAGGATGTTGGAGGCTGCAGGGTGACCTGGGCAGGTTGAGTGAGGGTGCAGATGCGTGGCAGATGCAGTATAATATAGACAAATATGGCAAAAACAAGAGGGCAGATTATTTTCTCAATGGGGTTAGGTTAGGTAAGGGGGAGGTACAGCGAGACCTGGGTGTCCTTGTATACACGTCACTGAAAGCTGGCTTACAAGTACAGCAGGCAATGAAGAAAGCTAATGGAATGTTGGCCTTCATAACAAGAGGATTTCAGTATTGGAGTAAAGAGGTTCTTCTGCAGTTGTATAGGGCTCTGGTGAGACCACATCTGGAGTATTGTGTACAATTTTGGTCTCCTAATTTGAGGAAGGATCCTTGTGATTGAGGCAGTGCAGCGTAGGTTCACGAGATTGAGCGCTGGGATGGCGGGACTGTCATATGTGGAAAGATTGAAACGACTAGGCTTGTACTCACTGAAGTTTCGAAGGATGAGGGGGATCTTATAGAAACATATAACATTATAAAAGGACTGGACAAGCCAGATGCAGGAAAAATGTTCCCAATGTTGGGCGAGTCCAGAACCAGGGGCCGCAGTCTTAGAATAAAGGGGAGGTCATTTAAGATTGAGGTGAGAAAAAACGTTTTCACCGAGAGAGTTGTGAACTTATGGAATTCCCTGCCACAGAGGGCAGTGGAGGCCAAGTCACTGGATGGATTTAAGAGAGAGTTAGATAGAGCTCTAGGGGCTAGTGGAGTCAAGGGATATGGGGAGAAGGCAGCCACGGGTTATTGATGGGGGACGATCAGCCATGATCACAATGAATGGCGGTGCTGGCTCGAAGGGATGAATGGCCTCTTCCTGCACTTATTTTCTATGTTTCTATGTAACACCTGGAGAGGCACCTGGATAGGAAAGTTTGAGAGGGATGTGGGCCAAACGCAGGCAGGTGGAACTAGCAGAAATGGGACGTTGTGGTCGGCATGTACATGTTGGGCCGTGTTGGAAAGGGTGCAGAGGAGATTTACCAAACGGTTGGATAAGAGGTGATTAGCTACAGGGTGAGGCCGCACCACATGGATTGTTTTCTCCGGAATTTTGGATGATGAGAGGAGACCTGATAAAATTATGAGTGGCATAGATAGGGTAGACAGTCAGCAACATTTAATCTGCATGGGAATGTCAAATACTAGAGGGCATAGCTTTAAGGTGAATGAGAAGGTGAAAGTTTAAAGGAGACATGTAGGGCAAGATCTTTTATACAGAACGTGGTGAATGTGTAGACCATGCTGCCAGGGGTGGTGATTGGGGTAGATAATAGCAGTGAGACGTTTTTAGATAGGCATGTGGATATCAGGGAGTGAAGGGAGATGGAATATTTGAAGAGGAATAAGAGTTGGCCTTGGCAACATAATTGGCCAATGGACCTGTTCTAGTGCTGTACTGTTCTCTGTTCTGTGCTGTATGAACTGTTGTCACTGACTGGTGACTCCTAGGATGCGGCTATTTTCCTGCAGTAGACCTTGGTTGCCAGGAGGTGGTGCTGTGTGGCAGTGGTGGGTTGGTACGATGGTCCATCGCCAACCAGATATTTGGTGTGATGCCCGGTCTTTCATACCTTTCAGTGAAAGCGTATCTACTGCACCTCCACCCTTGTATTGTATACACCTTGGTCCAGGAGTGAAAGTCAGATTCAGATGAGTTTATTGTCAAATACACATGGGATAATGATATTGCTATTATTTGTGAAGCTCACAGAGTAACCAACAAATAGTGCAAACTGAAACAGTACAAAAAATACTCAAGTGCAATAACTGAGTGAGGTACAACTACACAAAACACAGTGTGTTGGAGTAACTCCGTGGGTCAGGCAGCATCTGTGCAGGGAATGAACAGTGATATTTTCGGTCTCGACCCAAAACGTTACCCATTCCTTCTCTCCGGTGATGCTGCTTGACCCGCTGAGTTACTCCAGATTTTTGTGTGTCTCTCTTCTTCAGACTGATGAGAGGAGGGGACAGGATGAAACCTGGCAGATCAGGTAGGTCTGGATCTGGATCTGGATCCAGGTAGAGCATCACTCAGCACTCCTGCAGGTGTGATCAAGGCAGTAACTGAGGAAGAACTTGCTGTAAAAGTCACCAGGACTGCAGTAAAATAATAAACAAGAAGTGACTATCACCAACAACCACCAAGATCCAACAAACTCTGAGACTGGCACCATTGTTTGTCTGAAGATAGACACAAAAAGCTTGAGTAACTCAGCGGGACAGGCAGCATCCCTGGAGGAAGGAATGGCTGACGTTTCCGGTCGAAAGGAAGGGTCCAGAGCCGAAACGTCACCCATTCCTTCTCTCCAGAGATGCTGCCTGTCCTGCTGAATTACGCCAGTTGTTTGTGACTATCTTCGGTTTAAACCAGCACCTTGGAGTTCCATTCTGCACCATCGTTTGTCTGTCTACCACCAAAATGTTGTTTTTTCCTGCAGTGGATCATGATTGCCAGGAGGAGGTGCTGTTTGACAGCGGAAGGTCGGTAGGAAGGGCCATTGCCTTCCACACGTTTGGTGTGATGCCCATTCCTTCGTACCTTTCACTGAAATAGTCAACCCGACTTGGATTCTCCCTCCAAATGGTTACATACAGCAGTTCCTCGGCTGACCTGTGGAGCAAAGGTCAGAAACAGACTGGGATGAGAGGCGCAAGAAATTGCTGATGGCGGAATCCTAAGCAACACACGAAGTGCTGGAGGAAGTCTGCAGATCAATCAATGTCTGTGGTGGGAATGACAGATGAACCTTCGGATCAGGACCCTTCATCAGATTCAGATGCGTTTATGGGCATATACACAGCAGGGCTCTCGCTTAACTTTTTTTCCCTGTTGCCAGCCGGGCAATCTCCTCCATACCCCGCATGAGGCTCGCACCAGGGTCTCCTCCGTACCCCGCAACACTGCCCTCGCTCCCCATTCCCCCACTCGCAAACAGGGCAGAGTCCCCCTGGTCCTCACCTTTCACCCCACCAGCCGGCAAATACAACATATAGTCCTCCGCCAGTTTCGCCACCTCCAACGTGACCCCTCCACCCGCCACATCTTCCCATCTCCCCACCTGTCTGCCTTCCGCAAAGACCGCTCCCTCCGCAACTCCCTTGTCAATTCTTTCCTCCCCTCCCACTCTACCCTTCCCTGGGCACTTTCCCTTGCAACCGCAAGAAATGCAAACACTTGTCCCTTCACCTCCCCCCTCCACTCCTTTCAGGGACCCAAGCAGTCCTTCCAGGTCCGACAGAGGTTCACCTGCACCTCCTCCAACCTCATCTACTGCATCCGCTGCTCCAGATGCCAGATGATCTATATCGGTGAGACCAAGCGGAGGCTTGGCGATCGTTTCGCCGAACACCTCCGCTCGGTCCGCAATAACCAACCCGACCTCCCGGTGGCTCAGCACTTCAACTCCCCCTCCCATTCCACATCCGACCTCTCGGTCCTGGGCCTCCTCCACGGCCAGAGTGAGCAACACCGCAAGCTGGAGGAACAGCACCTCATTTTCCGCTTGGGGAGTCTGCATCCTTTGCGCTTGAATATTGAATTTTCTCAATTCTGTTAACCCTTGCTGTCTCCTCCCCTTCCCACCTCTCCCTCAGCCCTCGGGCCCTGGCATTCCCTCTATCTCTATCTCCCTCCCCCACCCCAGTCGCACCAGCTTCTCATTTTCACACCACAAACAGCTTACAATGGTTTGTTCCCTTTATCACCGATACTTTTTTGCATATCTTTCACTCATTGTTCCTTATCTCTCCACATCACCGTCTATATCTCTCGTTTCCCTGATCCCTGACCAGTCTGAAGAAGGGTCTCGACCCGAAACGTCGCCTATCTCCTTAGCTCCTTAGATGCTGCTGCACCCGCTGAGTTTTCTCCAGCTTTTTGGGCAACCGTGACAGCTTTTTAGGTTGCCAAATGACAGTTTAGGTGGTCATTGAAGACGGTTTGCATGACATATTGCATGGCGATAATGTGCTCGGACGAAGTGCGTAGTTGCCAGTCAGAATTATGCTCAATGAAGCATTCACATATTATATTCAAGAAGAACTGCAGATGCTGGAAAATCGAAGGTAGAAAAAAGTGCTGGAGAAACTCAGCGGGTGCAGCAGCATCTATGGAGGAAAGGAAATAGGCAACTTTTCAGGACGAAACCCATCAGTCTGAAGAAGGGTTTCAGCCCGAAACGTTGCCTATTTCCTTCGCTCCATTGATGCTGCCGCATCCGCTGAGTTTCTCCAGCACTTTTGTCTCCATTCACATATTATTTCTGCTTCAAATAACTCACAAACTAAACATATTCACCAATCAAGACATGATATGTACCACAATGACATGCAGCAAAATTATAATACAATATCTCAACTCTTTTTACACATTGCAATTAATGCAATTTCTATTAGTTCTTTCCACTTCCAAACAAAAATGTGGTTGGATTATTCAGCATATGATCAACCTGTGTCAATAACTCCTGGACCATGGTAATGTATATGCCTAACCATGCACACTACAGATTGATGCAAGCATGTTTTCTGTGAAGGGCCGAAAATTACCATGACATGGCCATAGTATGGGTCATTATTGCTATTGGCACAGAAACACTCTGGCTTCACACATAATTTATCCGTAACAAAATATACAGGTTGCAAGGAAATTTCTCAAGGCCTTTTATGATAATAGCTGTTAAAACTGACTATACCCATCTGTCAGGTTAAACATTACACCAACTGACAAGAGATGGCCCAAGGACATAACTGCAGCGAATGTTCTTTTGGTAATATGTTTAAAGGTGTCAAAACAAATAATAACATTGGGAATTAAAACACATTTGATTACATTCCGTTATCAAACATAGTCAATGTTCGCTCTGAAGACCATGAAGCACAATAGGGTCAGGGGGGGTGTGAATCAGTGCGGGGTGGATAGATGGCGGGGGGGGGGGGTTGAGAAGGCAATCGGAGCGGAATGGATGGATTGAGGCAGGTGGATTAGTACGTGTTGGTTGGAGAATGTAAAATTGTGAGGGGAGAGCACCGGGGATGTCAGTGGTGTTGTATGGGGGGATCAGTACGGGATGGATGGGGGGTGGGGGGATCAGTATAGGATGAATGGGGGTTCAGTACAGGATGAATGGGGGTAGACAAAAATGCTGGAGAAATTCAGCGTGTGAGGCAGCATCTATGGAGCTAAGGAAATAGGCAAAAGAAAATTGGGTCAAGACCCTTCTTCAGACTGTTCCCCCCAATCTTGTTGAATGGGGGGATCAGTACAGGATGGATGGGGGGCGATCAGCACAGGATGAATGGGGGGGGTCAGTACAGGATGAATGGGGGGGTGGTCAGGACAGTGTGGGTCGGTGGGTCGTTGCAGGATGAATGGGTGATCACTACAGAATGAATGAGGGTATCAGTATAGGATAAATTGGGGACCAGTACGGGATGAATGAGGGGATCAGTACAGGATGCATGAGGGGATCAGTACAGGATGCATGAGGGGATCAGTACAGGGCGAATGGGGGACAGTAAAAGATGAATGGGAATATCACTACAGGATCGATGAGGGGATTGGTGCAATGTAAATGGAAGGTGGGTCAGTGCGGGATGAATGGGTGGATCAGTGCAGTATGAATGGAGGGAGAAGTGTAGGATGGTTGGGAAGAGGGGTCAGTACAGGATGAATTGGGGGACCTGTGTAGGATGGATGGGAGAGGGTGGGGGGTGGCGGTAGAATCAATGCAAGGTGGGTAGGATGATGAATAGATTGGGGTGGGGGGGGGGGGTAGATGGGGAAGGGAACACAGGGGATGTCAGTGAGGACTGAATAGAGGAGGGAATGGGGATCAGTGCGGGATGGAGAGGAGGGGTCCCAGGATAGGAGGGGTGGAGAGGGGCGTACAAGAGAGAGAGAGATAGAGGGGGGAGGAGGTGCTGAGGAGGTGGGGAGGAAGGAAGGTCAGCGCTCCTCGGACAACATCGCCCGCTGCCTTGGCCGTCCCTATCCAACGTCAAAGTGCCGCCGCCGCCATGCCACCGCCTGCCCTCCTCCGCCAGCCAACAGGAAGGTGCGGGGCCGAGCGGTGCAGCTCAAATATCCTATAGCTATAGGGTCTTTGGTGCAGCTGCTTCAGACGGCAGAAGGAGACCTCCCGCTCCCTCTCCCTCCCTCCCTCCTCCCGGCCTCGGCGTGCGAGAGGGGTTGTTTTGAAAGCGTGGATTTGCAAGCAGCGACCGTTATCAGGGCGATAGCAGCTGCTGATGCCAAATCCGCAAAAGGCGCTTTCAAAACAACCCCTCTCGCACGCCGAGGCCTGGAGGAGGGAGAGAGGGAGAGGGAGGTTTGCTTCCGCCGGGTGGGGTGCGGGAGGAGGAGGCGGTGGAGCTGTTGCCGCTGTTCGGGGCCCGTCATTCGCTCCGACTCATCGTCACCCTGCACCTAGTATTTTTGCCCTGCAATTAAAGATACTAGAGGAATACAGCCGCCGACATGAGACGTCAGTTTTCCTATTCGCCAGATATGCTGCCTGACCCGCGGAGTTACTCCAGTTTTTTGCGTCTACCGGTATAAACCAGTATTTGGGAGCCAAGCCGGGCAAAACGAGTCGGCTTAGGTTGCCCGGCGGCACCTTCTGTGGTCATTGGCACCCGGGCAACCGCTAATTTCGAGCCCTGACCAGGGTGCAATGAAATCCCTAATTTGCACCAAACTCTTATTTGTTAGTCCCATTCCCCGTGTTTATCCCCTTATCCTTCTAAACCTTTCCTATCCCTGTCCCTGTCCCACGTAAGTGTATTTTAAATGCTGTTATGTTACCTGCCTCAACTACCTCGTTCCATATATCCACCACAATCTGACTGAAAAAGTTGCCCCTCAGGTTCCTATTAAATCTAACTGATGAGAGCGTCTCATGCTGTTGATGTTGGTGGTGGGGAGGGCAGTGCCCATGATGGATTGGGCCGGGTCCACTGCTCTCTCCAGCCTCTTGCGTTTCAGTGCATTGGAATTGCCAAACCAGGCCATGATACAACCAGTCAGGTTACTGTCTCCAGTGATCTGTAGAACTCTTTGAAGGGGGTAGTTTGGGTGGGAAGCGACGAGTTGACCAGGGAGTTGCGGTGGGAATGGTCTCTGCGGAAAGCAGAAGGCGTGGGGAAGGGAAGATGTGGCTAGTATTGGATTCCATTGGAGATGGAGAGAATGTTGTCGGATTATATGCTGTATGCATGGCTGATGGGGTTAAAGGTGAGGACGGGGGACTCTGTCCCTGTTGCAACTGGGGGGAGGGGGCGCAAGGGCAGAGCTGCAGGTACCGAGGAGACCCTAGTGAGGGCCTCATCTACGATGAGAGAGGGGAAACCCCGTTCCCTAAAGAGTGAGGACATCTGCGATGACCTGCTATGGAGCACTTCATCTTGGGCGCAGATGCAGCGTAGACGGGGGAATTGGGAGTAGGGAATAGAATCCTTACAGGAAGCAGGGTGGGGAGAAGTGTAGTCTAGATAGTTGTTGGGATCTGTGGGTTTATAATAGAGTTAAAGAAGGAACTACAGATGCTGGAAAATCGAGGGATAGGCAACGTTTCGGGCCGAAACCCTTCTTCAGACTGATGGGGGGTGGGGGGAGGCGGGGGGAAGAAAGGAAAAAGGAGGAGCAGGAGCCCGAGGGCTGAGGGAGAGGTAGGAAGGGGAGGAGACAGCAAGGGTTAACAGAATTGAGAGAATTCAATGTTCATGCCAAGAGGATGCAGACTCCCCAAGCGGAATATGAGGTGCTGTTCCTCCAATTTGCGGTGTTGCTCACTTTGGCCGTGGAGGATGCCCAGGACAGAGAGGTCGGATAAGGAATGGGAGGGGGAGTTGAAGTGTTGAGCCACCGGGAGGTCGGGTTGGTTATTGCGGACCGAGCGGAGGTGTTCGGCGAAACGATCGCCAAGCCTCCGCTTGGTCTCACCGATATAGATCAGTTGACATCTAGAGCAGCGGATGCAATAGATGAGGTTGGAGGAGGTGCAGGTGAACCTCTGTCGGACCTGGAAGGACTGCTTGGGTCCTTGAAAGGAGTGGTGAGGGTGGGGGGGGGGGGGGGGTAAAGCGACAAGTGTAGCATGTCTTGCAGTTGCAAGGAAAAGTGCCTGGGGAGGGGGTGGAGCGGGAGGGAAGGGAAGAATTGACAAGGGAGTTGCGGAGGGAGTGGTCTTTGCGGAAGGCATTCAGGGGGGGAGATGGAAAGATGTGGCGAGTGGTGGGGTCACGTTGGAGGTGGCGAAACTGACGGAAGACTATGTGTTGTATTTGCCGGCTGGTGGGGTGAAAGGTGAGGACCAGGGGGACTCTGCCCTTGTTGCGAGTGGGGGGATGGGGAGAGAGGGCAGTGTTACGGGGTACGGAGGAGACCCTGGTGCGAGCCTCAACTATAGTGGGTGAGGGGAATCCCCGTTCTCTGAAGAATGAGGACATTTGTGATGCCCTGGTGTGGAACACCTATTCCTGGGAGCAGATGCGGCGTAGGCGGAGGAATTGGCAATAGGGGACGGAGTCCTTACAGGAAGCAGGGTGGGAGGAAGAGTAGGCCAGGTAGCTGTGGGAGTCAGTGGGTTTGTAGTGGATGTCGGTCAGGAGTGTATCCCCTGCGATGGAGATAGTGAGGTCAAGGAATGGTAGGGAAGTGTCAGAAATGGTCCAGGTGTATTTGAGTGCCGGATGGAAGTTGGTGGTGAAATGGATGAAGTCAGTCAGTTGTGTGTGGGTGCAGGAGATGACACCAAAGCAGTCGTCGATGTAACGGAGGTGGAGGTGGGGGATGGGGCCCTGGTATGCCGTGAACAACATACCCGACAAAGAGGAATGAGTAGCTGGGGCCCATGTGTGTGCCCATAGCTACGCCTTGTGTTTGGAGGAAATGGGAGGAGTCAAAAGAGAAGATATTGAGGGTAAGGACCAGCTCCGCTAGGCAGAGGAGGGTGTCAGTGGACGGGTATGTGTTGCTCCTCTGGGCAAGGAAGAACCGGAGGGCTTTGAGAGCATCCTGGTGGGGAATGGAGGTGTAGAGTGATTGGACGTCCATGGTGAAGATGAGGATGGGGGCCTGGAGAATGGAATGCGCGGAGACGACGGGAGTGCCTGAGGTGTCTTGAACATAGGTGGGGAGGGATTTAACCAAGAGGGATAGGATGGAGTCAAGGTATGTGGAAATGTGTTCGGTGGGGCACGAACAGGCAGAGACAATGGGTCTCCCGGGGCAGTCAGGTTTGTGGATTTTGGGGAGAAGGGAAAATCGGGCCGTGCGGGGCTGGGGAATGATGAGGTTGGAGGCTCGGGGGGGGGAGGGAGCCGGAGTTGATGAAGTCGGTTATGGTGCTCGAGATGGTGGCCTGGTGCTCGTCAGTGGGGTCGTGGTCCAGGGGTAAGTAGGAGGAGGTGTCCGAGAGTTGGCGCACGGCCTCCGCTTTGTAGAGATCGACGCGCCAGACTACCACGGCACCTCCCTTGTCGGCGGGTTTGATAACCCAGTCTGGGTTGTTACGGAGTGAGTCGATGGTAGTACATTCGGGGGGGGGGGGGGGGGGGGGGGGGGGGGGGGGGGGGGGGAGAGAGATTGGAGTGAGACAGGGGAGTGGAGAAGTTGAGGCGGTTGATGTCGCAACGGCAGTTTTGGATAAAGTGTTCTAAGGCAGGAGGGCCACGAGTGGGGGGTCCACGAGGAGGGGGTTCGTTGGAGACGGGAAAAGGGATCATCAGTGGGGGGGAGGACCCCTTCCCGTGGAAGAACGCTGTGAGGCGGAGTTTATAATAGATGTCAGTCGATGGTCTATCTCCTGAGATGGAGACGGTGAGATCAAGAAACGGTATGTGTGTGTGTGTGTGTGTGTGTGTGTGTGTGTGTGTGTGAGTGTGTGAAGGTGTGTGTGTGTGTGTGTGTGTGTGTGGTGTGTGTGTGTGTGTGTGTGTGAATGATGTTGTGTGAAGTGTGTGTGTGTGTGTGAAGTTTGTGTGTGTGTGTGTGTGTGTTGTGAGGGTGTGTTGAAGTGTGTTGTGTGTGAAGTGTGTGTGTGTGTGTGTGTGAGTGAGGTTGTGTGAAGTGTGTGGGGGTGTGTGTGTGAAGTGTGTGTGTGTGTGTGTGTATGTGTGTGTGTGTGTTGTGTGTGTGTGTGTGTGTGTGTGAAGTGTGTGTGTGTGTGTGTGTGTAGTGTGTGTGTGTGTGTGAAGTGTGGTGTGTGTGATGTGTGTGTGTGTGTGTTGAAGTGTGGGTGGTGTTGTGTGTGTGAAGTGTGTGTGTGTGTGTGAAGTGTGTGTGTGTGAAGTGTGTGTGTGTGTGAAGTGTGTGTGTTGTGTGTGTGAAGTGTGTGTGTGTGTGTGTGTGTGTGTGAAGTGTGTGTGTGTGTGTGTGAAGTGTGTGAATGTGTGTGAAGTGTGTGTGTGTTGTGTGTGTGAAGTGTGTGTTGTGTGTGTGTGTGGTGTGTGTGGTGTGTGAATGTGTGTGAAGTGTGTGTGTGTGTGAAGTGTGAAGTGTGTGTGTGTGTGTGTGTGTGTGTGTGTGTGAAGTGTGTGTGTGTGTGTGTGTGTGTGTGTGTGTGTGTGAGTGAAAGTGTGTGTGTGAAGTGTGTTGTGTGAAGTGTTGTGTGTGTGTGTGTGTGTGTGTGTGTGTGTGAAGTGTGTGTGTGTGTGTGAAGTGTGTGTGTGTGTGTGAATGTGTGTGTGTGTGTGTGTGTGTGTGAAGTGTGTGTGTGTGTGTGTTTGTGTGTGAGTGTGTGTGTGTGAAGTGTGTGTGTGTGAAGTGTGTGTGTGTGAAGTGTGTGTGTGTGTGTGTGTGTGTGTGTGTGTGTGAAGTGTGTGTGTGTGTGTGTGAAGTGTGTGTGAAGTGTGTGTGTGTGTGTGAAGTGTGTGTGTGTGTGTGTGAAGTGTGTGTGTGTGTGAAGTGTGTGTGTGTGTGTGTGTGTGAAGTGTGTGTGTGTGAAGTGTGTGTGTGTGTGTGTGTGTAGTGAAGTGTGTGTGTGTGTGTGTTTGTGTGAAGTGTGTGTGTGTGTGTGTTGAGTGTGAAGTGTGTGGTGTGTGTGTGTGAAGTGTGTGTTGTGTGTGTGTGTTAAGTGTGTGTGTGTGTGTTTGTGTGAAGTGTGTGTGTGTGAAGTGTGTGTGTGTGTGTGTGTGTGTGTGAAGTGTGTGTGTGTGTGTGTGTGTGTGTGTGTGAAGTGTGTGTGTGAAGTGTGTGTGTGTGTGTGAAGTGTGTGTGTGTGAAGTGTGTGTGTGTGTGTGAAGTGTGTGTGTGTGTGTGTTTGTGTGAAGTGTGTGTGTGTGTGTGTGTGTGTGAAGTGTGTGTGTGTGTGTGTGTGTGTAGTGAAGTGTGTGTGTGTGAAGTGTGTGTGTGTGTGTGAAGTGTGTGTGTGTGTGTTGTGGTGTGTGTGTGTGTGTGTGTGTGTGAAGTGGTGTGTGTGTGGTGTGTGTGTGAAGTGTGTGTGTGTGTGTGTGTGTGTGTGTGTGTGTGTGTGTGTGTGTGTTGTGTGTGGTGTGTGTGAAGTGTGTGTGTGTGTGTGTGTGTGTGTGTGAAGTGTGTGTGTGTGTGTGAAGTGTGTGTGTGTGTGTGTGTGAAGTGTGTGTGTGTGTGAAGTCGTGTGTGTATGTGTGTGTGTGTGTGAAGTGTGTGTGTGTGAAGTGTGTGTGTGTGTGTGTGTGTGTGTGAAGTGTGTGTGTGTTGTGGTGTGTGTGTGGTGTGTCGTGTGTGTGAAGGGTTGTGAAGTGTATGTGTGTGTATGTGTGTGGAAGTGTGTGAGAGAAGTGCCGAGTGTGTGGGTGTGGGTGTGTGTGTGTGTGGGTGTGTGTGAAGTGTGTGTATGTGTGTGTGAAGTGTGTGTGTGTGTGTGTGAAGTGTGTGTGGTGTGTGTTTGTGTGTGTGTGTGTGAAGTGTGTGTGTGTGTGAAGTGTGTGTGTGAAGTGGTATGTGTGTGTGATTATGTGAAGTGTGTGTGTGTGTGTGTGTGTGTGTGTGTGTGTGTGTGATTTAGTGCTAGTTGTGTGAGAATGTGTGGCAGTGTGTGTCGTGTGAAGTGTGGTGTGTGTGTGTTGTGTGTGTGTGTGTGTGTGAAGTGTGTGTGTGTGTGAGTGTGTGTGTGTGTGTGTGAAGTGTGATGTGTGTGTGTGTGTTGTGTGTGTGGGTCTGTGTGGAAGTTGTGTGTGTGTAGTGTGTGAGACGTGTGTGTGCGAGTGTGTGTGGGGGTGTGTGTGTGAAGTGTGGTGTGTGTGTGTGCGAGTTGTGTGTGTGTGTGCATGTGTAAAGTGTGTGTGTGTGTGTGTGTGTGTGTGAGAGTGTGTGTGAAGTGTGTGTGTGAACGTGTGTGTGAAGTGTGTGTGTGTGTGTGGAAGTGTGTGTGTGTGAAGTGTGTGTGTGTGTGATGAAGTATGTAGTGAGTGTGTGTGAAAGTATGTGTGTGTGTGTGTGTGGTGTGTGTGTGTGTGTTTGAGTGTGTGTGTGTGAAGTGTGTGGTGTGTGTGTGTGAACGTGTGTGTGTGTGCGAGTGATGTGTGTGAGTGAAATGTGATGTGTGTGTGAGTGTGTGTAGTGTCGTGTGAAGTGTGTTGAGTGTGTGTGTGAAAGTGTGTGTGTTGTGTGTGTTTGTGTGAAGTGTGTGTGTGTGTGTGTGAGTGTGAGTGTGTGTGTGCGAAGTTGAAGTGTGTGTGTGTGTGAAGTGTGTGTATGTGTGGTGAATGTGTGTGTGTGATGGTGAGGGTGTTGTGTGTGGGTGTGTGTAAAGAAAAATGTGTGTGTGTGTGTGTGTGGTGGAAGTGTGTGTTTGTTGTGTGTGTGTTTGGTGGTGTGTGTGTGTGTGTGTGTGTGAGTGTTGCGAAGTGTGTGAAGTGGTGTGTGTGTGTGAAGTGTGTGTGTGTGTGTGTGTGTGTGGAAGTGTTTGATTATGTGGTGTTTTGTGTGAAGTGTGTGTGTGTGAAGTGAAGTGTGTGTGTGTGTGTGTGAAGTGTGTGTGTGAAGTGTGTGTGTGTTTGTGTGTGTGTGTGTGTGTGTGTGTGTGTATGTGTGTGTGTGTGAGTGAAAGTGTGTGTGTGTGAAGTGTGTCGTGTGTGTGTGTTTGTGACAAGTGTGTGTGTGTGTGTGTGTGTGAGAGTGTGTGTGTGTGTGTGTGTGTGCGAAGTGTGGTGTGTGTGTGTGTGAAGTGTGTGTGTGTGTGGAAGTGTGTGTGTGAAGTGGGTGTGTGTGTGTGATGTGTGTGAAGTGTTGTGTGTGTGTGTGAAGTGGTGTGTAGTGGTGGGTGTGTGTGTGTGTGTGTGAAGTGTGTGTGTGTGTGTGTGTGTGTGCGAAGTGTGTGTGTGTGTGTGTGTGTGAAGTGTGTGTGTGTGTGTGTGTGAAGTGTGTGTGTGTGTGTGTGTGTGAGTATGGTTTGTGTTTGTGTGTGTGTGTGTGTGTGAAGTGTTGTTGTGTGTGTGTGTGTGTGAAGTGTTGTGTGTGTGTGTGTGTGTGTGTGTGTGAGTATGTGTGTGTGTGTGTGTGTGGGTGTGTGTAAGTGTGTGAGTGTGTGTGTGTGTGTGTGTGTGGTGTGTGGGTGAAGTGTGTGTGTGTGAAGTGTGTGTGTGTGTGTGAAGTGTGTGTGTGTGGAAGAGTGTGTGTGTGTGTGAAGTGTGTGTGTGTGTGTGTAGTGTGGTGTGTGTGTGTGTTTGTGTGAAAGTGTGTGTGTGTGGGTGTTTGTGTGTGTGTGTGTGTGTGTGTGTGAGTGATGTGTGTGTGTGTGTGTGAGTTGTGTGTGAAGTGTGTGTGGTGTGTGTGTGAAAGTGTGTTGTGTGTGTGTGATCGTTGTGAGCTGTGTGTGTGTGTGTGTGTGAAGTGTGTGTGCCTGCCCCTGTGTGTGTGGTGTTCGATTAGTGTGTGCGTGTGTGTGTGTTTGTGTGAAGTGTGTGTGTGTGTGTGTGTGAGTGTGTCGTGTGTGAGTGTGTGTGTGAATGTGTTGTTGGTGTGCGTGTGTGTGAGTGTGTGTGTGTGTGTGTGTGTGTGTGAAGTGCGTTGTGTGTGAAGTGTGTGTGTGTGTGTGTGATGTGTGTGATGTGTGTGTGTGTGTGGGTGTGTTGAAGTGACGTGTTGTGTGTGTGTTGTGTGTGTGGTGTGTGTGAAGTGTGTGTGTGTGTGTGAAGTGTGTGTGTGTGTGTGTGTGTGTGAAGTGTGTGTGTGTGTGTGTGTGTGTGTGAAGTGTGTGTGTGTGTGTGAAGTGTGTGTGTGTGAAGTGTGTGTGGTGATTATGTGAAGTGTGTGTGATGAAGTGTGTGAAGTGTTGTGTGAAGTGTGTGTGTGTGTGTGTGAAGTGTGTGTGTGTGTGTGTGAAGGGGAAGTGTGTGTGTGTGTGTGTGAAGTGTGTGTAAGGTGTGTGATAGTGTGTGTGTGCGAAGTGTGTGTGTGTGTGAAGTGTGTGTGTGTGTGAAGTGTGTGTGTTGTGTGTGATTATGTGAAAGTGTGTGTGTGTGTGTGTGTGTGAAGTGTGTGTGTGTGTGTGAAGAGTGTGTGATGTGTGTGTGTGTGAGTGTGTGTGTGTGTGGTGTGTGTGTGTGTGTGTGTGTGAAGTGTAGTTGTGGTGTGTGTGTGTGAAGTGTGTGTGTGTTGTGTGTGTGAAGTGTGTGTGTGAAGTGTGTGTGTTGTGTGAAGGTGTGTGTGTGAAGTGTGTGTGTGTGTTGTTGGAGTGGTGTGTGATGTGTGGTTTGTGTGAAGTGTGGGTGTGGGTGTGTGTGAAGTGGTGTGTGTGAAGTGTTGTGTGTCGTGAAGTATGTGTGTGTGTGCGTGTGTGTGTGACGTGTGTTGTGTGGGTGTGTGTGACGTGTGTGTAAGTTTAGGGGGTGTGGGTGCTGTGTGTGTAGTGAAGTGTGTGTGTGTGTGGGTGTGTGAAGTGTGTGTGTGTGTGTGTGTGTGTTGAAGATTGTGTGTGTGTGTGGGTGTGTGAAGTGTGTGTGTGTGTGTGTGTTGTGAAGTGTGTGTGTGGTTTGTGTGTTGTGGTTGGTGTGTGTGTGTGTGTGTGTGTAATGTTGTTGGGGGTGATATGGGTGTGAGTGTGTGTGTGTATGGTGAAGTGGTGAGTGTGTGGGTGTGTGAGTGAGTGGTGGTGGTGTGTTGTGTTTTGTGGAAGTGTGTGTGTGTGTGTGAAGGTAGAAGTGTAGTGGCCTGTGTGTGTGTGATTATGTGGAAGTGGTGTGTGTGTGTGTGAGTAGTGTGTGTGTGCGAAGTGTGTGTGTGTGATTATGTGAAGTGTGTGTGTGTTGTGACGTGTGTGTGTGTGTGATATGTGAAGAAGTGTGTGTGTGTGTGTTGTGTGTGTGTGTGAAGTGTGGTTAGTGGTGTGAAGTTGTGTGAAGTGAGTGTGGTGTGTGTGTGGTGAGGTGGTAGCGGTGTGAAGTGGAACAAGGGTGTGTGTGTGGTGTTTGTGTGAAGTGTGTGTGTGTGTGTGTGTGAAGTGTAGTGTGGGGTGGTGAAGTGGTGTGTGGGTGTGTGTGTGTGTTGTGTTGTGTGTAAGGTGGTGTTTGTGTGAGTGTGTGAAGTTGCTGAGTGAATGTGTGTGTGGGTGTGGGTGTGTGTGTGAAGGGGGTGTGGTGTGTAGTGTGTGGGGGGGGGGGGTGTGTGAAGTGTGTGTGTGTGTGCGAGTGTGTGTGTGTGTGTGTGTGTGTGTGTGTGTGTGGTGAGTGTGTGTGTTGTGTGTGAAGTGTGTGTGTGTGTGTGTGAAGTGTGTGTGTGTGTGTGTGTGTTTGTGCAAGTGTGTGTGTGTGTGTATGTGTGGTGCTGGTGTGTGTGTGTTGATGATGTTGTGTGTGTGAGTGTGTGTGTGTGTGTGTCATGATGTGTGAAGTTGTGTGTGTGTGTTTTG
Source organism: Okamejei kenojei (assembly GCA_035221665.1). NCBI lineage: Eukaryota > Metazoa > Chordata > Chondrichthyes > Rajiformes > Rajidae > Okamejei > Okamejei kenojei. The sequence goes on from CM069143.1 coordinate 68,384,995, forward strand.
TGTTTGTGTAGTGTGTGTGTGTGGTGTGTGTGTGTGTGAAGTGTGTGTGTGTGGTGGTGTGGTGTGTTGTGTGTGCTGTGTGAAGTGCGTGTGTGTGTGTGTGAAGTGTGTGTGTGTGTGTGTGGTGGTGTGTTGGTGTGTGTTGGGTGTGTGTGTGTGTGTGTTGTGTGTGTGTGTGTGTGTGTGTAAGTGACTAGTGTGTGTGTAGTGGTGTGTGATAGCCAGAGGGTCGGAAGTGTTGTGTGTGTGTGTGTGTGTGTGAAGTGAGTTGTGTGGGTGAAGTGTTGTGTGGTGTGTGTGTGAAGTGTGTGTGTGGGTGCGAAGTGTGTGGTGTGTGTGAAGTGTGTGTGTGTGGTGTGTGTGTGTGTGTGTGTGTGTGTACGAGAGTGTGTGTGTGTGTGTGAAGTGGTGTTGTGTGTGTGGGTGTGGGTGAAGTGTGTGTGTGAAGTGTGTGTGTGTGTGATGAGAGTTGTGTGAAGTGTGTGTGTGGTGTGTGTGGTGTGTGTGAGTGTGTGTGGTGTGCCGGTGTGTGTGTGTGTGAAGTGTGAGGTGTGTGTGTTGTGAAGTGTGTGTGTGTGTGTGAACGTGTGTGTGTGTGTGTAGTGAAGTGTGTGGGTTGTGTTTGTGTGAAGTGTGTAGTGTGTAGTGGTGAAGTGTTTTGTGTGTGTGTGGGTGTGTGTGTGTGTGTGAAGTGTGTGTGTGTGTGAAGTGTGTGGTGTGTGTGATGAGATGTGTGTGAGAGTGTGTGGAAGTGTGTGTGTGTGTGTGTGAAGTGTGTGTAAGTGTGTGTGTGTGTGAAGTGTGTGTGTGTGTGAAGTGTGTTGTGTGTGTGTGAAGTGTGTGTGTGTGTGTGTGAAGTGTGTGTGTGTGTGTGGTGTGTGTGTGTGTGTGTGTGTGTGTGAAAGTGTGTGTGTGTGTGAAGTGGGTGTGTGTGTGTGTGTGAAGTGTGTGTGTGAATGTGTGTGTGTTGTGTGTGTGTGATGTGTGAAGTGTGTGTGTGTGTGTTGTGTGTGAAGTGTGTGTGTGTGTGAAGTGTAGTGTGTGTGTGTGTGTGTGAAGTGTGTGTGTGTGTGGGTGTGTGAAGTGTGTGTGTGTGTGTGAAGTGTGTGAGTGATGTAGTTGAGAGTGTGTGTGTGTGTGTGTGTTAAGTTTGAAGTGTGTGTTGTGTGAAGTGTGTGTGGTGCAGATATGTGTGTGTGTGGTGTTAGTGGTGAATGTGTGTGTAAGTGCGATATGTGTGTGTGTGTAGAGTGAAGTGTGTGTGTGTGTGTGAAGTGTGTGTGTGGTGTGTGTTGTGGGTGAGTGGTAGTGTGTGTGAAGTGTGTGGTGATGTGTATAGTGTGTGTGAGTGTGAGTGAAGTGTGTGTGTGTTTGTGGTCACGAGCAATGGACTGAATACATGACGGGGGGGGGGGGAGGCCAATGTGGACACGTTGCCGATTTGTTTCACATAAACTTCGACCCGGAGCGGAAACGAAACTGCAGCCGAGAAAACAAATATTTCCGAGAAAGGGAGAGTGTTTCCTGTACAGACAAACAAGCTTTAGCAAGATAACAACAACACACACACACTCACAGATTCACACACACACACACACTCACAGATTCACACACTCACAGATTCACACACACTCACACACTCACAGATTCACACACACACACACACTCACACACACACACACTCACAGATTCACACACACACACACACACACACACACACTCACAGATTCACACACACACACACACACACTCACAGATTCACACACACACACACACTCACAGATTCACACACACTCACACACTAACAGATACGCACACTGACTTACACTCTCACACACTCACACACTAACAGATACGCACACTCACTCACACACACACACACACACACACTCACAGATTCACACACACTAACAGATATGCACACTCACTCACACACACACACACACTCACAGATTCACACACACTCACACACTAACAGATACGCACACTCACTTACACTCACACTCACACCCACAGATACACTCACACACACACACTCACTCACACACACACACACACTCAGCCAACTGCTGTCCTGGTCGATCAAACCCAGTGAACACTTTTGCCAACTCTCATCCCGTTAATGAAAACCAACTGCACTGGAGATCTGAAATAAAAATAACATCAAACGCTGGAAACGTTCAGCAGTCCAGGCAGCTAATGGAGCCTCGAGCTGAAACACTTCACTCAGATTTGATTAACTTAGAGATAGGCACAAAAAGCTGGAGTAACTCAGCGGGACAGGCAGCATCTCTGGAGAGAGATAACTCAGACACTGGTAACACATTCTCTCCGCGGCTGCTGCCTGTCTCACTGGTGTTTTGAACAGTCTCCAGTGCCGCTGCTCCGATTCTGCTCCTTACCTACTTCGGTTCAGGAGGAGACTCGGTCAGTGAACGTCCGCTGTGATCGCTGCTCCAGTCCGCTGTGTGTCTGGACTTCCCCTCTCCCCGTGTCAAGCCACTGGATGGATTGCTGCACGTTATCCAATAAGGCTCAACATGTGTGTGAGCTCACTTGTTGCCGAATAACTTTACTCTTTACCCGCCGGAGTGACTCAGCCACTCAGACCCGGGAGCTGTGAGGCTAAGACAGTGCGGAAACAGAGACCGCTAGGGGACAATGCCTACAATGAGAAAACCCACGCAGGTCACAGGGAGAACTCCGTACAAACAACACCCACTGCAAGCGCTGTAAGATCCATAGATAAGGAAGTGTTAGGTGTGAAAACGATACAAAGGGGATAGAGATCAAGGAACAATGTAGAATAGATCATTGTTAGCTGGGCGAAAGGAGCAACAAAGCAAACAGAGATAGAATTTTGTCAGAGATAGAGACCGGTTGGAGAACTGGGAAGAGGAAAGGATGGCGAGAGAGGGAAAGCAAGGGAAACTCAATATACATACTGCTGGGGTGTAAGCTGACCAAGCGAAATATGAGGGGCTGTTCCTCCAATTTGAGCTGGGCCTCACTATGACAACGGATGAGACCCATGGCAGAAAGGTCAGTGTGGAAATGGTAGGGGGAGTTAAAGTGTTTGGCAACCGGGAGATCAGGTCAGTTTAGATGGACTGAGCGGAGGTGTTCAACGAAACGATCGCCGAGCATGCGCTTTAATACGCTCATCAATATACAGGAGTCCACACCTGGAACAGCGGCTACAGCAGATGAGTTTGGAGGAGGTGCAAGTGAACCTCTGTCTCACATTAAAAGACTGTCAGGGTCCTTGGACGAGGTTGAGGGGGAAGGTATGGGGACAGATGTTGCATCTTCTGCGGTTTCAGGGGAAGGTACATGGGGAGGGGGTGGTTTGGGTGGAAAAGGATGAGTTGACCAGGGAGTTGCGGAGGGAACAGCCTCTGTGGAAAGCAGAAAGGGGTGGAGATGGGAAGATGTGGCTAGCAGTGGGATCCTGTTGGAGGTGGTGAAAATGTCGGAGGATTACGTGCTGTCTACGACGGCTGATGGGGTGAAAGGTGAGGACTTGGGGGACTCTGATCCGATCGGGATTGGGGAGGGGGAGCAAGGGCGGAGCTGCAGGGTACCGAGGAGACTCTAGTGATGGGCTTCATCTGTAATGGGAGAGGGAAACCCCCATTCCCTGAAGATTGAGGACATCTCCGATAATGGATCTGTCTTCACTAAGGAAGAAACAAACAATCTCCCAGATGTACTGGAGGACAGAGGATCTAAGGGAGTAGAGGAACTGAAAGAAATTTTCAGTAGGCGAGAAATAGTATTGGGTAGGCTAATGGGACTGAAGGATGATAAATCCCCTGGGCCTGATGGTCTGCATCCCAGGGTCCTCAGGGAGTTGGCTCTAGAAATAGTGGACGCATTGGTGACCATTTTCCAATGTTCAATAGATTCAGGATCAGTTCCTGTGGATTGGAGGATAGCTAATGTTATCCCACTTTTCAAGAAAGGAGCGAGAAAGAAAACGGGGAATTACAGACCAGTTAGCCTGACTTTGGTGGTGGGAAAGATGCTGGAGTCAATTATTAAAGAGGCAATAATGGAGCATTTGGATAGCAGTAAAAGGATTAGTCCAAGTCAACATGGATTTACGAAAGGGGAATCATGCTTGACTAATCTTCTATAATTTTTTGAGGACGTGACACGTAAAATGGATGAAGGAGTGCCAGTGGATGTAGTGTATCTAGACTTTCAGAAAGGCTTTGATAAGGTCCCGCATGGGAGACTATTGATTAAAATTGGAGCATATGGTATTGGTGGTAGGGTGTTGACATGGATAGAAAATTGGTTGGCAGACCGGAAGCAAAGAGTAGGAGTGAACGGGTCCTTTTCAGAATGGCAGGCAGTGGCGAGTGGAGTGCCGCAAGGCTCGGTGTTGCGGCCGCATCTGTTTACCGTATATATTAATGATTTGGAAGAGAGAATTAGGAGGAACACTAGCAAGTTTGCGGAAGACACAATGTTGGGTGGCAGTGTGAACTGTGAAGAGGATGTTCGGAGGCTGCAGGGTGACCTGGGCAGGTTGAGTGAGGGTGCAGATGCGTGGCAGATGCAGTATAATATAGACAAATATGGCAAAAAACAAGAGGGCAGATTATTTTCTCAATGGGGTTAGGTTAGGTAAGGGGGAGGTACAGTGAGGACCTGGGTTTGTCCTTGTACACACGTCACTGAAAGCTGGCTTAAAGTACAGCAGGGCAGTGAAGAAAGCTAATGGAATGGTGGGCCTCATAACAAGAGGATTTCAGTAATGGAGTAAAGAGGTTCTTCTGCAGTTGTATAGGGCTCTGGTGAAACCACATCTGGAGTATTGTGTACAATTTTGGTCTCCTAATTTGAGGAAGGATCCTTGTGATTGAGGCAGTGCAGCGTAGCTTCACGAGATTGAGCGCTGCGATGGCGGGACTGTCATATGTGGAAAGATTGAAACGACTAGGCTTGTACTCACTGAAGTTTCGAAGGATGAGGGGGATCTTATAGAAACATATAAAATTATAATAGGACTGGACAAGCCAGATGCAGGAAAAATGTTCCCAATGTTGGGCGAGTCCAGAACCAGGGGCCGCAGTCTTAGAATAAAGGGGAGGTCATTTAAGACTGAGGTGAGAAAAATCTTTTTCACCCAGAGAGTTGTGAACTTATGGAATTCCCTGCCACAGAGGGCAGTGGAGGCCAAGTCACTGGATGGATTTAAGAGAGAGTTAGATAGAGCTCTAGGGGCTGGTGGAGTCAAGGGATATGGGGAGAAGGCAGCCACGGGTTATTGATGGGGGACGATCAGCCATGATCACAATAAATGGCGGTGCTGGCTCGAAGAGATGAATGGCCTCTTCCTGCACTTATTTTCTATGTTTTTATGTTTCTATGTAACACCTGGAGAGGCACCTGGATAGGAAAGTTTGAGAGGGATGTGGGCCAAACGCAGGCAGTTGGAAGTAGCAGAAATGGGACGTTGTGGTCGGCATGTACATGTTGGGCCATTTTGGAAAGGGTGCAGAGGAGATTTACCAAATGGTTGGATAAGAGGTGAATAGCTACAGGGTGAGGCCGCACCACATGGATTGTTTTCTCCAGAATTTTGGATGATGAGAGGAGACCTGATAAAATTATGAGTGGCATAGATAGGGTAGACAGTCAGGAACATTTAAGCTGCATGGGAATGTCAAATACTAGAGGGCATAGCTTTAAGGTGAATGAGAAGGTGAAATTTAAAGGAGACATGTAGGGCATGATCTTTTATACAGAACGTGGTGAATGTGTAGACCATGCTGCCAGGGGTGGTGATTGGGGTAGATAATAGCAGTGAGACGTTTTTAGATGGGCATGTGGATATCAGGGAGTGAAGGGTGATGGAATATTTGAAGGGGAACAAGGTTCGTTTTGGCAACATAATTGGCCAAAGACCTGTTCTAGTGCTGTACTGTTCTCTGTTCTGTTCTGTATGAACTGTTGTCACTGACTGGTGACTCCTAGGATGTGGCCATTTTCCTGCAGTAGACCTTGGTTGCCAGGAGGTGGTGCTGTGTGGCAGTGGTGGGTTGGTACGATGGTCCATCGCCAACCAGATATTTGGTGTGATGCCCGGTCTTTCATACCTTTCAGTGAAAGCGTATCTACTGCACCTCCACCCTTGTATTGTATACACCTTGGTCCAGGAGTGAAAGTCAGATTCAGATGAGTTTATTGTCAAATACACATGGGATAATGATATTGCTATTATTTGTGAAGCTCACAGAGTAACCAACAAATAGTGCAAACTGAAACAGTACAAAAAATACTCAAGTGCAATAACTGAGTGAGGTACAACTACACAAAACACAGTGTGTTGGAGTAACTCCGTGGGTCAGGCAGCATCTGTGCAGGGAAGGAACAGTCATATTTTCGGTCAGGGCACCGACGAAGGGTCTCGACCCAAAACGTTACCCATTCCTTCTCTCCGGTGATGCTGCCTGACCCGCTGAGTTACTCCAGATTTTGGTGTGTCTCTCTTCTTCAGACTGATGGATAACAGGCAGAACGCTGGAAAAGAGAGGTGGGGACAGGACGAAGCCTGGCAGATCAGGTAGGTCTGGATCTGGATCTGGATCCAGGTAGAGCATCACTCAGCACTCCTGCAGGTGTGATCAAGGCAGTAACTGAGGAGGAACTTGCTGTTAAAGTCACCAGGACTGCAGTAAAATAATAAACAAGAAGTGACTATCACCAACACCCACCAAGATCCAACAAACTCTGAGACTGGCACCATTGTTTGTCTGAAGATAGACACAAAAAGCTTGAGTAACTCAGCGGGACAGGCAGCATCCCTGGAGGATGGAATGGCTGACGTTTCCAGTCGAAAGGAAGGGTCCAGACCCGAAACATCACCCATTCCTTCTCTCCAGAGATGCTGCCTGTTCCGCTGAATTACGCCAGTTGTTTGTGACTATCTTCGGTTTAAACCAGCACCTTGCAGTTCCATTCTGCACCATCGTTTGTCTGTCTACCCCCAAAATGGTGTTTTTTCCTGCTGTGGATCATGATTTCCAGGAGGAGGTGCTGTTTGACAGCGGAAGGTCGGTAGGAATGGCCATTGCCTTCCACACGTTTGGTGTGTTGCCCATTCCTTCGTACCTTTCACTGAAATAGTCAACCCGACTTGGATTCTCCCTCCAAATGGTTACATACAGCAGTTCCTCGGCTGACCTGTGGAGCAAAGGTCAGAAACAGACTGGGATGAGAGGCGCAAGAAATTGCTGATGGCGGAATCCTAAGCAACACACGAAGTGCTGGAGGAAGTCTGCAGATCAGTCAATGTCTGCGGTGGGAATGACAGATGAACCTTCGGATCAGGACCCTTCATCAGATTCAGATGCGTTTATGGGCATATACACCAGCAGGGCTCTCGCTTAACTTTTTTTCCCTGTTGCCAGCCGGGCAACCGTGACAGCTTTTTAGGTTGCCAAATGACAGTTTAGGTGGTCATTGAAGACGGTTTGCATGACACGTGCGATAATGTGCTCGGACGAAGTGCGTAGTTGCCAGTCAGAATTATGCTCAATGAAGCATTCACATATTATATTCAAGAAGAACTGCAGATGCTGGAAAATCGAAGGTAGACAAAAGTGCTGGAGAAACTCAGCGGGTGCAGCAGCATCTATGGAGCGAAGGAAATAGGCAACGTTTCAGACTGGGATGAGAGGCACAAGAAATTGCTGATGGCAGAATCCTAAGCAACACACGAAGTGCTGGAGGAAGTCTGCAGATCAGTCAATGTCTGCGGTGGGAATGACAGATGAACCTTCGGATCAGGACCCTTCATCAGATTCAAATGCGTTTATGTGCATATACACCAGGGTGCAATGAAATCCCTCATTTGCACTAAACTCATATCTGTTAGTCCCATTCCCTGTGTTTGTTCCCTTATCCTTCTAAACCTTTCCTATCCCTGTCCCGGTCCCACGTAAGTGTTTTTTAAATGCTGTTATGTTACCTGTCTCAACTACCTCCTCCGGCAACTCGTTCCATATATCCACCACAATCTGACTGAAAAAGTTGCCCCTCAGGTTCCTATTAAATCTAACTGATGAGAGCGTCTCATGCTGTTGATTTTGGTGGTGGGGAGGGCAGTGCCCATGATGGATTGGGCTGGGTCCACCGCTCTCTCCAGCCTCTTGCGTTACAGTGCATTGGAATTGCCAAACCAGGCCATGATACAACCAGTCAGGTTACTGTCTCCAGTGATCTGTAGATCTCTTTGAAAGCATCATTGACATCAAATCTCAACTTCTAGGAAAGTAGATGCGCTGGCTTGCCTTCTTTGTGATTAGGTAACAAGTGTGATGATAAACTGTAGATTGATGTTGCATGTTAACCAATCACACACAAGCCAGCATCTCTAACTCCACCCCACTGTAATACTAACACCTGTTTCCGGCACATGGAGTCTGAGCAGCCAGGATGTACTGACAACTAACCATCCTTTATGCTGTTAAGTTTCAGTGCTGATTAAAGATGTATTTGAATCATGTACTGAGTCTGGTGTCCGTTTACATGGTGTCAGAAGTGGGATGGTGTGGGCACTTAAAGGCAGTTCCCTTCTTGACTGTGGCAATCATGGTTGAGACCCAGTCGGTGGGGTCGCTGACTGCTTCAATTGTGCTTATGGAAGCCATGTCCTTCAGTGCAGAGTGAACCCTGTCAGTCATGTCAAATGATAATCGGTGTGGGGGTCGGATGACGGGTGTCACTTTGGGGTCAATAATAATCTTGTAAGTCATGGGCAACTTGCCCAGGTTGTTGTCGAAAAGATCAGGGAATTCACTCAGCGGGTCCAGGGAAATTTGCAGCTTGTGGACTGTTTTTTTTTAATTTTATTTTTTATATCTTTATTTATTAGAGGTACCGTAAGTTACATCAGTGTATATCCCTTATATTGTATTACAGTCATTGTACCCCTTAATTTTTTAAGGCTTTAGAAAAGAGAGAAAAGACAGAGAACCAAACAAGAGCTTGTGGACCGTTTTGTCAAAGGAAATCAGCCCCAGTTCCTGACAGGCCCGATTGCCAAGCAGAGTAACTGAATTAAAGTTGGAGATACAGAAGGTCAAATTCCTCGTAGTTTTTTTCAGCACACATTTCAAGTTGGATTTTCCCAGAGGCACCAACACCTCCCCTCCAAAAGCATGTAGAGTGGATTTGTCCTTGATCAGTGGCTCGTTAGTTCTTATCTTGTTGAAGAGGTTGATTGACATGGTATTTACTTTTGCCCCGGTATCCAATTTCACGCCAAAGTGGACATTGTTTACAGATACCGTCACGGTTGGATCAGAAATCTTAGCAGCAGCAAGCTGTAATGAATAAACTGTCGGGTCCTCTTGTGAGTTAATTGGACTCTGTTCGGGGGCGGATTCTTCACGGTGGAGATGGGCCATCAACCTCTGGTGACAATCCTGAACAAGGCCATCGATGCCGCGCCAGCTCGTTTGTAGCATATGATGATGCAGCTGCAGTGGTACGATTTCTCTATTACCTACACTAAGGGTAAGGACATGCACATCACTGACACTCTCTCCCGTGCACCTTGGGCATGTTGCGAACAACATCCCTATGAACAGGAAAATTTCACAGTCCTCTGTGTCAATTTCGTCTCCAGGTTCTCAGCTCACCTTTCAGGTGGGGGGGGGGGAGCGTTTATTCCGCACGCGCTTGGTCCGTGTTAGTAGACCACCAGACAGATATGGCGAGTATGTTTAACTCCATGGTATGGGTGCTCTTCCACACTTAATCTTTAGCGGGAAGGATGTAGATTGATGTTGCATGTTAACCAATCACACACAAGCCAGCATCTCTAACTCCACCCCACTGTAATACTAACACTTGTTTCCGGCACAGGGAGTCTGAGCAGCCAGGATGTACTGACAACTAATCATCCTTTATGCTGTTAAGTTTCAGTGCTGATTAAAGATGTATTTGAATCATGTACTGAGTCTGGTGTCCGTTTACATAAACCTTCAGGAAATCATACAAAGGTCCATGTGACTTCTTAACTACTTGTCGGAGCAGCTGACTGCCTGTGTAGGAAGGAACTGCAGATGCTGGTTTACACCAAAGATGGAAACAAATTGTTGGAGTAACTCAGCATATTGACTTTTCTAACTTCTAAACCTCTGCTTTCCCTCTCTCTCCATCCCTCCCATCCTAATCCTACGACCAGTTTGACTGTTATTAAATGTGATTAACTTTTATCTTTGTATGTTTCATTGTCTCATTCCTCTTAGCTAAAACAATCTATTCCAGTTTACTGGATCACACCCCCCTTTGATTTCTCGGTTTCACACCTTTCCCTTCCATATCTCTGTGTCTCTCTTTCCCTTGACTTTCTCAGTCTGAGGAAGGGTCTCGAAACAAAACATCTCCCATTCCTTCTGTGCAGAGATGCAGCCAGTTCTGCTGAGTTACTCCAGCATTTTGTGTCTATCTTCGGACGAGCTTTGTGACTCATGGATCCCTCCCACCCTTACTCATTTGCAGTTTCCCTCCATTTAGATGAGCAGCCTTGGGTGGAGAAATATTTTGTCTCTGCCCTGAAAACCTGATCCTTTACTTGGAGAGCTCCCTATTTCTAGACACTCAGTCAGAAGCGTCAGCTGTGCACCACTCCATACGAGACGACAGCAATGATTAGTCATTCATTATGCACCTGACCAAGCAGCGGTTCTCACTTTCTGCCATGCTCTGATGTTTTGCCATAAGCCGAAAATCCCACTTTATTACCATCACGACAATGAAGCGGTACTCCCTTCCGCCTATCTCGTTCATGGTGGGATGGGTCTGACCTCCACATTCATTTATCTTTCTATTCACAGCCTTATCCCCACTAGGGGCACCATATGATAGCAGCCTCTGCCTACAGTCTGTCTGTTTTTCCATCTTTTTCGTTATTTTTAGTCTGTTTAAAAAGTATGTTGGAGTTTCCTAGTATTTTTATGTGGGGGAGGTGGGAAACCGTTTCTCAGTCACTTACTGGTGAGGATGCGACTATTCTCCGAGTTGCATCTTTGCCCCCCCCCCGGATTCGCGCGGCCTTTCCTGCCAAAGACCGGACCAGATCTTCAGCAGCGGCGCACCATTGGATTCACCGCAGAGCGGGCGATGCCTTACCTGGATCACCGTTTGAAGCTCCGGAGTGTTGGGCCTGTTGCTTCAACAGCGTGGAGCTGTGGTTTGTGGAGCTCAGCCACGGTCGGCGGTGATTTCAACATCGCAGAGTCCTGGGATCCCGTTGCCGAGGGCCGCCAGCGTGAATCTCCGCCCAGCTCGGCCTGCGGACTTCGGAAGCCGCGGTCTCTGGTAGGAAGTGGTCAATTTGGAAGTCCAAGCCGCTGAGGGTTTTCTTCCGTTCCGATGTCGGAGTTCTATCATCCCGGCGAGAGGGCCTGAATATCAGGCCACCTGTTGCGGCGACTGTGGAGGGCTCTGGAGGCCCCGACCATGGGTGAACATCAAAGAACATCAAAGAGGAGGATGACTGAACTTTGGGCCTTCCCTCACAGTGGGAAACTTTGATTCCGCTGTGTGGGGATGTTTATGTTAAAGACTGTTGTGTTCTGTGTTCGTTTTTATTCGTATGGCTGTATGGTGACCCCAAATTTCACTGCACCAATTGGTGCATGTCACAATGAGTGTCTCTTGTCTTGTCTCTATCTTTAAGTATTTCTGCATCAACTGTTCTATACTTTGACAGTGGGAATAACTGCTGACATAAGCAATTCAAGTTCACAGACTTCCTGTAGAAACTGCATTCTTCAACATGCTCCTGCTCAGGATTTTTGGTAAATCACTATTTTGCTGCAACCCGTCCCCGACACATGCTGCAATTATTTATTTTTCTCCTTGCCTTGTGTAATGGAATACAACTGGTTTGGCAGGATAGGATTTTATTTCCCAGAGTACAGAAGTTGGGAGGTCATGTTGCAGTTGTGTTAAAGACGTTGGCGGGACCGCATGTAGAATATTGTGTTCAGTTCTGGGCATCATGTTATAGGAAAGATATTGTCAAGTTTGAAAGAGTCCAGAGAAGATTTACGGGGATGTTGCCAGGACTAGTGTGTCTGAGCTCCAGGGGGAGGTTGAGGAGGCTCAGTCTGTATTCCTTGGAGTGCAGGAGGATGAGGGGTGACCTTGAGCAAATGGAGCTTAGATGGGGCATGTTGGCTGGTATAGGTGAGTTGGGCCAAGGGGTTTCTCTCAGTGATTTTATTTCGGAGTCACGTGAGTGATTCTGTGAAGAAGCCCCGCCAATCCGCATGTGCGTCATTACGTCAGACGCATGGCGCAACGATGGGCTGGCAAGGCGCAGTTCCACCAGCGGTAAGTTAAAAACTCGCAGGTAAGTTTAAGAAAAAAAAACTTACTGTGGTCATTTTCTTGAGGTAAGGTTGGTTTACAGGAGCCAGCAGGACCATGGAATAAGAACGCTGAAGGGAAGGCGAGATGCGCCGCCAGGAAGTCAGCTGAAAAAAGACCGCGGGAGTGCGGGTCAGCGGGCGGGCGCCCATTTCGCCTTCGGAGCCGCCGGCAGTTCAGCCAGCGTCAGCTATTCCGGTGCCAATTCAAGGCACCATGGCTACTCCTGTAGGGAGGAAAGCCACAAAAAAATCAGTAAGGCCCGTGGACTCTGATGAGTTGGGCCAGGTAGGTTTCTCCTCCCTCTATGAGGGACGTCTGGGGACGTCTAGATAAGATGAGGCACATAATGGAACTGATGCTCCATCGTGATATATTCCAGGATGAATTCTATATCCGTGGGTCACCCCATGGGTCCGTGGCAGCAGCCTCTACTAGAGGACTGTATAGGGAAGATCTGCTTCCGTTGTAGAGGAGCCTTATTATCCGCAGGTCTTCTTGTGGGCCCATGGCAGCAGCACCTTTAGAAGGGCTGCATGATGTCTCCCTCATGGAGGAGGTGAGCGTTCCAGGGCAGTTTTGTTCTGACCCTGAGATTGTACGTATTGCAGAGGAGCATACCCCAAGGCATGAGAGTCAAGCTCAGATGTGCCAGAATATAGCATGTAAATTCGCCATACCAACAGGGAACTGGTGAGCCATGGAAAGATAACCTAATTGCCCACTGTTAACCAGGCCATCTGGGGGGAAAAAATGGGTGTAAGCATGAGAGCAGAAGAGTTAAGGGGGGGGGGGCTGAAAAAGGTCTTAAAATTGGTCGGGGAGAGGCATTATGGCCTTTGGAAGATCGTGGAAAGGGGCCGCCCCTGTCTAATACAAGCAGGATGCTTTGGCACTTTTGGCAATGCGCACTTTGAAATAAATTGCCTCGATAAAAATGCAAAATAAGACCAACTCTAAATCCAAAGTTTGCAGGGTTGTGCAGAACAACTAAGGTGCAGCCGCCGAACCTGTTGTTTGGCGAGGATCTGTCAAAACAGGTCAAAGAACTGGATGACGAGGCAAAGACGGTTGGCCTCATTAAAGCACAATCGACCGGAGGGGAGAATTACGTTGAGTCGATTACACCCCTATAGATGGTTCAATGAGGCTGGTTAGGGTCAAGGACCAAGCTGGGTTCTGCCATCTTTACGCAATTGGCGTACACCCAACATTTACTCCCTCCAGAACCTGGAGGCTAAAGTATCCACCTGCAACAATGGAGGTACGTACATCTGGTTCTGTTCAGGACATGTCTTTATGGATCAGTCACGACGTTGGGGGTAGATTGCAGTTGTTCTTTAATGAATGGTGCATCAGACCCGTTTATACTGGACAGAATTCAAGGGTTTCGAATTGAGTTTTTTCTTAAAATTGTGTCCACCATACAACATACACCGAGTCGGACATTGGTGTTTTCAAAACTTTACAGGTAAATGCTGAAATTGAAACATTATTTACGAAAGGTGTAAATTGAAAAGTCGGTTCATCAACCTCACCAGTTTGTGTCCAATATATTTCCTAGACAAAAGAAGGATGGTGGTTGTCAAGTCATTCTGATCTAACTCGACTGAATTCAAAGTCCAGTATAAACATTTCAAAAATGAAACTTTTGTTACTGCAAAACAAATTGGTTTCCAAAGGATGGCAAGTATAGATCTGAAAGATGCATATTATTCAGTACCGATTCATTGGATGAGACAACTGTGGCAGTTTAAAGCATTACCTAATGGGTTAACCTCAACTCCTAGTTATTTACAAAGTTGTTGAAACCAGTGTTGGGTTTACTCCGGGCTCAGAATCATATTGTGTTGACCTATTTGGATGATGTTCTAATCATAGGCAAGACTCAGGAAGCAGCTGAATAGCTGTTTCAGTTACTAAACATATGTTTGAAAGGTTGGGCTTTCTCATCCATCAGCTAAATCCAAATTGATACCATTAAGGATCATTGATTATTTGGGGTTCACCACTAATTCAACTAACATGTTAGTAACTCTGCTAGAGGCAAGAGATTAGAAATTAATGGAAGCTTGTAGAAATATTGTTGATGAGCAGCAATCCTCCATCTGTCGAGTGGCTAGTGTAATTGCAAAAATTAGTGGCTGCTTTCTCTGGAGTGCATTTGGGCCTTTCATTATCAGAATTTGCAACGAATAAGGAACAGGCACTCAAAACACATGCAGGTCATTTCGATAGACTCATGCAGTTGCCAGTTGAAGCTATCACTGAGTTACAGTGGTGGGTATCGAATGTTCACGTTGCTCTAGTAAAATTCTGGTTAATCAACCTTCAGTTGTTTTACAAACTGATGTGAGTGCCTTGGGGGATGGGGAGCCACTGATAACCATTTCTAGCTGCGGTGTGGCAGATGGAATGTGCATTGAGGCGTTAATTCTTCAGATGTATGGTAATAACTCTAAATTTAGAATTGTTAGGAGCATTCTATGGCTTAAAGCATATTGTTAAACTGTGCATGATTTGCATGTTCAGCTCCAGATTGATAACACCGCAGCAGTTGCATATGTTAATCACATGGGTGGAATTAAGTCGGTATTTCATGTGAGAAGATGGTTAACCTTATTTGGCATTGGTGTATTGCAAGGAACATTTGGATTTCAGCAATCTACTTACCAGGTAGACAAACATGGTAGCAGACACCAGGTCACGAAATTTCAATGACAACACAGAATGGATGTTGAATGTTAAAAATGGTGTCAACAAGTATGGGTTGCCGGACATTGATTTGTTTGCATCCAGGCTAAATCACCAGTTACCAAAGTATGTTTCATGGGAGCCGGATCCAGGGGCAGTAGTGGTAGATGCATTCTCGCTACATTGGGTGATATATTCTTTTACGCTTTTCCCCATTCTGCCTCTTCAGTCCATGTCTCATTAAGATTGAGCACGACTCTGCTTCAGGTGTTTTGCTAGTCCCCGACTGGCCTACACAACCATGGTTCCCACTCGTTCTGAGACTGATCACACAGCCTTTTATGGTTGTCCCCAAATGCAACCTGTTGGTTCACCCTGTGACAGGAGAGAGTCATCCTTTACATGATCGTATTAATCTATTGGTTTGCAGGTTCTGATTAGGATGTTCCTGGCGCATCAGACTATCAGATCGTACGGTGGATGTGATTACTGCAGCCCTGGAGGGATAGTACTAAGAAACAATACGTATCTCATATCACAAAATGGGAGAATGTTCTGCTTGCAGTCAAATATATCTTATCACACTGCAAGCCATACCGATATATTGGAGTTCCTTGCACATTATATTTTGATGAGCGACTGAGAGTTATATGCCATCAACAGTTGCCAGAAGGTGCATTGTTCCTCCTATTTTATGGCAGGGGTCGTGACAACATTCTGTTTGGTCTCATCCTTTGGCTCCCGATTCATGAAGGGTATTTTAACTGTAATCACCTAGGCTTAGGCATACAGAAATCTGGGGTGGAGCTAGTGACACACTACTTCATCATGGGCTCCAATTAGCATCTCTATCTTTGCAAAGACTCATCCTATAAAGTGGTCATGACCATGGCGCTCATTTCAGCGCAAACGTGTCCAGACATTGCCAAAAACTACGACGGGACAGCGCGTCTCTTCTGATAATATTACCTTTTATTGTTATGATTTAATCAAACAAAGCAGGCCAAAAAAGGGGGGAACGCCTGGATGAAACTGAGTTTTATGCAATTTCCCATTGATCTGCCGCTCTGTGAGTTACGCACTTACACAATATGTCGAGGGTCACCAAGAGCCTTAGAGGCTCGGAAATTACGAATCCTCATCAGTCACAAAAAACCTCATGAGAAGTGTCAGTAACAGACCATTTCTTCTAGGTGGCTGAAACAAGTTTTGGATTGTGCCGGAGTGGACACAGATGTTTTAAATTTCATTCCACCAGGGCGCATCAAACATCCGCAGCAAGGCACTGGACGTCCCTTTAGACCAAATCCTCGGGGCAGCTGGATGGTCCCAGTGAAGGGACATTGCAATGGTTTTTATAATAAACCTGTCCTTACGCCAGAGGTATTTGGGCATGCTATTTTAGTTCTGATTTTGTAACTATCCCCTGGGAGGAGAGAGGGGTCGTTATTGTTTCTTTTGTTAATTAAGAACATTAACAGTATCAGAGTTGAAACTATGTTTGAATACATATGTGTTTATCCAATGTCAACTGAGGCAGTGTGTCATATGAACCTGTATACTAGGCTTTAAATTCACAGAGCTATTGAAATCTTCACGGAACACTCACATGACCTCCGAAGTAAAATAGTAAGATTAAATGGAGAACTTACAGTATTGAAGTTGGATCTTTATTTTATCAGGGAGTTACGAATGATCGATTACGTTGCCCACCACTTCCGGGCCCTCATATCACAAAGGGTCAACTGGTAGTTCCTAATCTTTGAGTCTTAACTATGTTCTTCGACTGTTGTATCATCTGCGTTTTCACAACCGCTTGCTTTGAAATTGACGCGCATAGCGGACTGGCGGGGCTTGTACACGGAATCGCTCATCGTACTCCTCATAAAATAAAATCAAACTTCAAACTGGTAAGTTCTCATTTAATCTTACTATTTAAGCTCCATGACAGAAGTAGGTGGTTGAGAAAGCATGGGAGAGCGACTACGTAACACCCCTTCTGCATCCAACAACATCCCTCGCTGATCCATTACTTTTCATTGAAACATTGGTTGTTGCTGAAAGTCGGGTAAATCACATTGGTGTGACTCGTCGAAACTGGTAACGGTTAAGCTATCTGACCTACTTAAGATCAAATGAGAATGAATCATAGTGGAACAAAATTCAACACCATGGTTCA
The DNA here is from genome assembly GCA_035221665.1 of Okamejei kenojei. NCBI lineage: Eukaryota > Metazoa > Chordata > Chondrichthyes > Rajiformes > Rajidae > Okamejei > Okamejei kenojei. The sequence goes on from CM069143.1 coordinate 68,402,267, forward strand.
CTTTTTAAACTGCGTTCTTTAAATACACCAACCATTTTCCTCTCACCTTCCATCCCACCAGCCTTGCATTCCGCAGATCCTCCTTCACAAGTGACCATCCACCCCAAATGCCATCCAAGGTTTCACCAACCATACCCATGATCTCACCCTCACCTGAGTGACCCAGATCTATCTTACAGTCACCGTTTACTACTCCCCATCCCACCGGCGCTCTCCTTGCACCCACCGGTGATGCAACACCTGGCCCTTTCATCTCTTCCTTTCCACCATCCACCAACACCTTATATTTTTCCAGTGACTAAAACATTGACTGGAACTATGTTCCGTCCACGAGAGTGTTTCCCAGTTCCCTGCCGTTTTAATTTAACGTCCCAGCTCCCACCCTAGCCGTTCCACCGGTGTCTCCTACACTGTATAAGGTGATCCCAAGCATAAACTTCAGGGAACAATGCCTCACCTTTGGTTGGGCACCGTGCAGCCTTCTGGGCCAGAGTGGAATCTCCATACTTTAGGTACTATCATTCTGTTTGTATCAGGACTGTGCATCTTTTGTAAACCACATCTGCCGTTCCTGCTTACATATTTGTCAGGTACTCATTGTGCATTCATTGTAACAGAACTGACCCTGTAGTTATGTCCCACTCAACCAGATATACGACGCCACACAGATCTTTAACATCATTCCTACACCCGCACAGATACATCACAAATCAAAGCATAGATTGGCCAGAAAGAAGCAAATGAATGAAATAAGTCCATATGCCAAGTATTCCTTCTTAGCTCCCTTCGGTCAGTGGCTGACCATGGATGCTCGAGGTTGCTATTCCAATATGGTAGGACTCCCTGTGTGTGACTTTACGTGGGAGCTGCTGCACAGACAGCCAACCCCATGGTCCCCTTGACAGATCTGGGTCAGGATCCATGACATGGGTCTAAGGACGACTGGAGACCCTTTTCTGCTGCAGTCATCATCCGCCTTCCAGCCATTTGTGACCTCCAACTAAGGTCAGACCATTTGCCCCCCAGCGAGGCCAAGTATTCACATACAAGGAATTTGCCCTTTGTGCTCCGACCGCAAGTGACAACATACATAGTGACAGTTAGGAATGACATAAAAACATTAAAAAATAAAACATTATTGATTACAGGTCCAGATTTCCACTACCTTATTTGGTTTTTAATTGATAAATACAGTATTTTACAAAAGTACACTGGAGCTTGCGACCAGAATTTGGAGAATAAGGATCAATTGATGTTGTTTCAGGTGGGCAAACGTTGACATTACTTTTCAACTCCACACAAAGGATGCAGCAACGAGAGAATGAATCGGAATGCAAAGTGGCAGTTTTTAGAAAGCTTCCTTCCTGCGCTGGTTTCAGCTCTGCAGAATGCTTGCAACTTCCCATGAACCTCTCCACACACACAATGTCTCGGTCTTCACAGCTCATATTGGAAGCACATGTTTTCAAGCATCACCAGGGCTGCATCCGGCCCTTGAACGTCCTGCACACATCAATTTCCTCACGAAACAGCCCGTGGCACATCTCAGCGACGGCCTACATCAATCTCTGGAAGAGAGGCATCACTATATTTACTATAGCACGCTCCTTAAGAAGCCAGGCCAAATCAGTAGTGGGGGAGGGCAAGAAGGTCACTTCCCTTTTAGTCCTGGAAGATACAGCGTGTGGAGACTAAGAGCGAACCTGACCTATCCATCTACCTTAATGGATACCCTCAAACAACTTTAATCGGCACTATATCTTCACTGGAAAACTATTCTAGTCATCTCCGTGCCTGTACACTGAACACTTTGATTATGCAGACGGATAGCTCTCAACAATATATGTTTCACTATATTTCACTGTGCTTGAACAAGTGACAAGAAAGTAAACTAAACGGGCCCTCCTCCGGCCCACCACGTCTGCGCCAACCAATGAGCACCATTTCACTATTCCATCCACACACCGGGGTGCAATTTACAGAAACCAATTGCCCCACAAACCACAGTTCAGTTCCTGCGTCGACTTTGGTGTGGGGGGGGGTGGTGGGGGGGGGGGGGGGGGGGGGGGGGGGGGGGGGGGGGGGGAGGGGAGGGGGGGGGGGGGGGGGAGAAACTGAAGCAACTGGTGAAAATGCGTTGAGTCACAATGACCTAACGTACAAACTCCGTACAGACAGCGCTCGTTGCCAATCGAACCCAGTCTCTGCACTGTAAGGGCTGCAACTCATACCGCTGCTTGTTAACTGCATGTAATAATTACTATTTTGTTTAAAAATCGGTTTTGAGCAAAAAGAGAAATGTTTGCAAAGTTACATCATCCTTCCTTTCCAAATATGCTTGCTGGTCCTTGCCCAACGAAACTCCTGAAAACATTACCGGGCAAGTTTCAGCACAGTGAACTACACTGAGAAATCAAATTGTTCCGTCTATCAAGCCAACCTCCAATTTATTTCTATAGCACATATTAAATAACTAACTCTCGTTGGTCAACAGTTCTTTACATTGTGAGGTTTAACGTTGTACAACAGAGCGTTCAATAGATTAAGATACATACATAAATACATACATAAGCCCTCCTCAGAGAACGTCGAGAAAAGCTTGAGAGTAAAGATGATTTTAAAGTCTAACTTAAGAGTCGATGGAGGGGGCAGTTCTGATGGGAGGGGGATGCTGTTCCACAGTCCTAGGAGCTGCAAAACCGCAAAGGCGCGTTCGCCCCTGAGCTTATGCCTAGACCCGTCGGATGTTCAGTAACCCCAAGTCGGGCGACCTGAGGACCTGGAGGTGGTGTGGTGGGTGAGCAGACTTTTGATGTAGGTGGGGGCAAGCCCGGTTAAGGGCTTTGTGGATAATAAAGAAGGATCCTTGAAATTTATTCAGAACCGCACAGGGAGCCAGTGGGATGGCCAGAATACGGGTGAGTGGTCCCTTTTTCAGTTCAGGTGCCCGTCAGCTGTCTCCTGTGGCGTTTTGGGCCAGTTGCAGGCGGACAGGAAGATTAGCTATGCCAGAGTAAAGGGAGTGCAGTAATCCGAAGGAGGGAGGAGATAAATGGTGGGTGATCTTTGGAGGAATCAAACTGGAGAATTGTTTTATTTAGTTTGTTGTTCCCGAAGCTGGAAGAAAGCTATCTTCTACTAGGGCATTGAACTTGTTTGTCAATATTTTCAATGCCGAGTCACATATCACGCCAAGGTTTTACGTGAGCTTTGAGTAATGGGGTCAATGCTTCCAAGGCTGCTTTGCTATCATTTTGATTTGATCCAATCCTTTAGCTCATTTCAAATCTTGAGTTTAGAGATTATGGATCAGGATTTCTGATTAAAGATCACCATTTTTAAAACAGTGAATCAGTGAATGTACTTCAGTGTACAGAGAGATTTGTTGAGATTTTACCCCAGGCTAATAACAATTACACTAATTCGTTAACATTCCCTGTTCAGTGATGATACGAGGGCAGGCATGGAAACCGTTACATTGACAAACAAATTCATCGCTTTCAGTATTAAACATGTGAACTAATTGCAGTGCAAGTCCTGAATGACCGATTCACAGTGGCGCAAAAGCGGTGGAGCAACTGCCTTTGCAGCGCCAGAGACGCAGCAGCATTTGAACTGAGCCTTCTGGTGCTGTCTGTGTGGAGTTTGCACGTTCCTCCCTGTCACATCGCGAGTTTCTCTCTCAAGTCCCTCTGGTTTTTTCCCACATCCGAAAGACATGCGGGTTTGTAGGTTTAATTTGTCTCTGTAATTGCTCTCGACGTTAGGGACTTGAAGTGAATGTGGTGAATAACATAGAACTAGTGAGTTCTTGAGGATGAGCTAGATAGAGCTCTTAAAGATAGAGGAGTCTAGGGCTAAGAGGAGAATGCAGAAACGGGGTACTGATTAGGGATGAACAGCCCTGATCACATTGAATGCAGTGCAAGGCTTAGGGCTGACTGGCCTACACCCATTGTCTATTTGACAGGTTGATCGATGGTCAGTGTGGACTTGGTGAGCCGAAAGCCAGTATTCATGGCTGAGTCTCTAAACTAAACAGCACAAAAACTGAACAGTACTTCTCCTTGATTCAAATACTTTATTGCCCGAGACAAACGTGACAATATGTAGTTATTGTTATAACACAAGAAACCACTGGAAACCTAATTATACACAGTCCGCTCCCACACAGTGATATTGTACAACACACAAAGCAGAAAGGCCTGCTCAGTGAAACAAGAAAGCAGGAACAAGGCGCAAACGCGAAGTAACTGGAGGAACTCAGTGAAAACTATCTCTCTATG
>CM069143.1:68412052-68529552 GCA_035221665.1 Okamejei kenojei
CTTTGCTACTATATTCGATTCCTCTTGTTATAAATGTCAACATGCCATTTGCTTTCTTTACTGCCTGCTGTACCTGCATGCTTACTATCAGTGACTGATGTACAAGGACCCCCAGATCCCGTTGTACTTCCCCTTTTCCCAACTTGACGCCATTTAGATAGTAATCTGCCTTCCTGTTTTTGTTACCAAAGTGGATAACCTCACATTTATCCGCATTAAACTTCATCTGCCATGCATCTGCCCACTCCCCCAACCTGCCCAAATCACCCTGCATTCTCATAATATCCTCCTCACAGTTCACACTGCCACCCAGCTTTGTGTCATCTGCAAATCTGCTGATGTTACTTTGAATCCCTTCATTCAAATCATTGATGTATATTGTAAATAGCTGCAGTCCCAGCACCGAGCCTTGCGGTACCCCACTAGTCACTGCCTGCCATTCTGAAAGGGACCCGTTAATCCCTACTCTTTGTTTCCTGCCTGCCAACCACTTCTCTATCCATGTCAGCACTCTACCCCAATACCATGTGCCCTAATTTTGCCCACTAATCTCCTATGTGGGATCTTATCAAATGCTTTCTGAAAGTCCAGGTACACTACATCCATTGGCTCTCCCTTATCCATTTTCCCAGTTACATCTTCAAAAATTCCAGAAGATTAGTCAAGCATGATTTCCCCATTGTAAATCCATGCTGACTTGGACTGATCCTGTTACAGCTATCCACATGTGCGGCTATCTCATCTTTTATAATTGACTCCAGCATCTTCCCCACCACCAATGTCAGGCTAACAGGTCTATAATTCCCTGTTTTCTCTTTCCCTCCTTTTTTAAAAAGTGGGATAACATTAGCTACCCTCCAATCCACAGGAACTGATCCTGATTCTATAGAACATTGGAAAATTCTCACCAATGCATCCACGATTTCTAGAGCCACTTCCTTAAGTACTCTGGGGTGCAGACCATCAGGTGCTGGGGATTTATCAGCCTTCAGTCCCATCAGTCTATCCAACACCATTTCCTGCTTAATGTGGATTTCCTTCAGTTCCTCTGTCACCCCAGATCTTCTAGCCACTACTATATCAGGAAGATTGTTTGTGTCCTCCTTAGTGAAGACAGATCCAAAGTTCCTGTTCAATTCATCTGCGATTTTCTCGTTCCCATAATAAATTCACCTTTTTCTGTCTTCAAGGGTCCAACTTTGGTCTTAACTAATTTTTTCCTCTTCACATACCTAAAGAAGCTTTTACTATTTTACTTTTATTATAATTTCAATGTAACATTAGCAAATTTGCAGATGGCACAAAGCTGGGGTGGCAGTGTGAACTGTGAGGAGGATGCTATGAGAATGCAGGGTGACTTGGACAGGTTGGGGGAATGGGCAGATGCATGGCAGATGAAGTTTAATGCGGATAAATGTGAGGTTATCCACTTTGGTAGCAAAAACAGGAAGGCAGATTAGTGTCCAAATGGCGTCAAGTTGGGAAAAGGGGAAGTACAACGGGATCTGGGGGGTCCTTGTACATCAGTCTATGAAAGTAAGCATGCAGGTACAGCAGGCAGTGAAGAAAGCGAATGGCACGTTGGCCTTTATATCAAGAATAATCGAATATAGGAGTAAAGAGGTCCTTCTGCAGTTGTACAGAGCCCTAGTGAGACCACACCTGGAGTATTGTCTGCAGTTTTGGTCCCCTAATTTGAGGAAGGACATTCTTGCTATTGAGGGAGTGCAGCGTAGGTTTACAAGGTTAATTCCCGGGATGGCGGGACTGTCATATGCTGAGATAATGGAGCAGCTGGGCTTGTACACTCTGGAGTTTAGAAGGATGAGAGGTATTCTCATTGAAACATATAAGATTGTTAAGGGCTTGGCCACGCTAGAGACAGAAAACATGCTCCGATGTAGTGGGTGCCCAGAACCAGGGGCCACAGTTTAAGAATAAGGAGTAAGCCATTTAGAACGGAGACGAGGAAACAGTTTTTCTCACAGAGAGTGGTGAGTGTGGAATTCTCTGCCTCATAGGGCGGTGGAGGCAGGTTCTCTGGATGCTTTCAAGAGAGAGCTGGATAGGGCTCTTAAAAATAGCGGAGTCAGCGGATATGGGGAGAAGGCAGGAAGGGGGTACTGATTGGGTATGATCAGCCATGATCACATTGAATGGTGGTGCTGGCTCGAAGGGCCGAATGGCCTACTCCTGCACCTATTGTCTATCCTGCTTTATATTATTTTCTAGCTTACCTTTGTGCCTCATCTTTTCTCCCCATATTGTCTTTTTGGTTATCTTCTGTTGTTCTTTAAACATTACCCAATCCTCTTGCTTCCCTCTCATCTTTGCTACATTGTACTTCTTCGCTTTAATTTGTATACTCTCCCTGACGTCCCTTGTCAGCCATGGTCGTCCCTTTCTCCCCTTGGAATCTTTCTTCCTCCAAGGAATGAACTGATCCAGCACGTTCTGTATTATTCCTAGAAACACCTGCCATTTTTGTTCCACTGTCATCCCTACTAGTGTATCTTTCCAGTCAACTTTGGCCAGCTCCTCCCTCATGGCCCCATAGTCCCTTTATTCAACTGCAACACTGACTCCTCCGATCTACTCTTCTCCCTCTCCAATTGTAGATTTTACTTCGGAGTCACGTGAGTGACTACGTGAAGACCCCGCCAGGACGCATGCGCGACATATCGTCGAACGTATTGCGGAAGCGACAGTCGGGAGGAGCGCCGCTCCTCCAGCGCGAATTTTGAAAAATTACTGAAGGTAAGTCTTACCTTTTCTGGTGAGCGTGGCGACTCGGTGTGTTTCTTTTGCAGAACGGAGGAAGCACCATGGAGTCGCGTAAGGGAGAGCAGCAGCTGATACCGCTGCTGTGGAAGCAGCCAGCAGCGTGCCGTCTCTCCAGAGCTGCAGGTGCTGCCAGCAGCTGCCGGCTTCTCGCCGCTACAGACCGCAGGTGCGCCGCGGTCGGCGGCAAAACCACCCGGAAGTCGGACAGGTCCGTGGACTCGGCTGGGTCCGGACCTGAAGACACCCCGTTCACGGATAGCGACGGCGGGCGTCTTTCCCGCGGGAGCGGGTGGGGAGCAGTGCTCCAGCGTGACCTGCTTATGCAGGGGCAGAGTCACAGTGGGTCTCTTCGCAGACCCACGGCAGCATCCTTTCAAGGACTGCCAAATGTCTCACCCTCTTCGCAGGGGAGCATTAGGGGTCAGAGCTGGGCTGACCTGAAGAAGGGGCAATGGCTGAACAGTCAACTGTGAGGGGTGCCAGAAGAGAGAGCAGCAGAAGATTGTGGGACACATGCTGTATCAACTCAAGAAGGACTGCCTATACAAAGCTGCAAGCCAGTAAAAAATACATGGCTACAAACCAGCTACAGGAGCAAGCCATTAACTTTATGGCTGGGAAGCACATTGCTCCTGAGAACTACATTTCTCTTAAAGTACCAGCAGTCTATGACCCAATCTGGGGCAACAGGAGCCCATCTATAAGGAGCCAGGAGGTGAAGCTCCAGAGGAAACTGCTGGCTGCTAAAATCACAGCAGTACCAGGACAACTGATGGGGTTGATTTGCCTGAAGAGTTACGTGATGCTCTAGCAGACTGTGTAATACTCAGTGGAGATTTACAGTTACAGGAAGAGCATCATCAAGAGGTGCGGAATTATGCAAGACAAGTAGCACACAGGCGCCAAAATTGCTGTTGGGGGACCTTCCGAAGCAGGTGAAAGACCTGCATGAGGAAGCCAAGGCTATAGGCCTGATCAAGGTGCCAAGCACCTCTAAAACCCACTATCAACAGCGGCAGCACCCCTACACACCCACCAGACATCGGTGCTATGGAAGACCATCTGGTGGTGAAAGCTCGAAGGCCGGCCCACCTGCACAGCGGTCTTTCAGACCATGGCCCAGCCCGGCCTTCATGGAAAACGCGCCAACCCCACAACGCAGCAACACAATACCAGAAGAAACAACTGCGGAGACAACCCACACAACACCGGTAACCATGGAGGTAGGTGGGTCTGGTTGTCTTAAAAAACATTACATGTCCGATTCATTAAAGTTGGGGGACGGTTGCACTTCTTTCATCATGTGTGCTGCACTTTTACCTCTGAACTTTTACATACTCGGAAATATTCAGAATTACAAAATTGAATTTGTATACGAACTACCGTCCCAGTTCAGCATACGCCTAGCAGGAAGTTCATACTTCACAAAAAGAGAGAACAGCAGGCCATGCTGAACTGTTAAGACTAAACACAAAAGGGATTGAGAAAACAATCAGAGAATTTCAAGAGTTCGTATCAAATATATTTATAAAAAACTAAAAAGATGGTGGTTGCCGTATCATTACAGATTTGACCGAACTAAATACTTCCGTTCAGTATGCCCATTTCAAAATAGACACGTTTGTCACATACAGGGTCATCGTAAATACCTGAAATTTATCTGGATAGGACAGCAATGGCAGTATGCCTTATCCAATGGGTTGTCATCAGCACCCAGGCTATTACAAATTTATTAAAACCAGCTTTAGCATACTTAAAGAAACATAACCATATCGTCATGGCTTACCTTGATGATATTCTCATTGTAGGTGAAAATTGGAGCTGGCTACATTGGTGGTATCAGCCACAACACAGAGATTTAACGTACATCCAGATAAATCAAAATTGGAACCCTCCACTACCATGGATTATTTGGGGTTCACTATTGACTCTGTTCATATGTCTATCACCTTGCCACCAAACAAAGTGACAGACTTGATGGGAGTATGCAAAAGCCTCACTGGCATCAGGGAACCATCCATTCGGCAAGGAGCAAGAGTGATTGGGAATTGGTGGCTGCGTTCCCAGCAGCACAATTGGACCACTCCATTATTAAAACCTGGAAGAGGGAAATTTTAGCTCTCAAAAATCATACAGGCCATTTCAATAGGCCTATGCAACTACCAGGGAAAGTAAATTAGAATTAAACTGGTGGATAGAAATGTTCCATATTATCCTAACCCCATCACCCCATTCTATATCCCTAGGGTACATTACAGACTGATGCCAGTGCTAAAGGTTGGGGAGCAACTAATACCACCGCAAGTTGTGGTGGCAGATGAGTGCACAAAAATTTTTCTGTTTAAAGCACTAGGAATTAATTATCTAGAAATGCTGGGAGCGTTTCATGGACTCAGGGCCTACTGCTCAGATGAGCACCAGTTGCATGTACAGTACAGATTGATACCACACTGGGGGCCTATATATAATCATATGGGTGAAATAAAGTCGATATCATGTGATGAATTGCCTAATAATATCTGGCACTGGTGTCTGGGAGAGAGATTTGGATCTCAACCACTTACCTTCCAGGTAAGCTAAATACAGTGGCAGACACCAGGTCACGTAAATTCAACGACAACATTAAATGGATGTTGGATCGGAAAGTGTGTACAGATATTATAGACCGGTATGGGACACCAGATATCGACCTTTTTTCCATCCAGACTAATTCACCAACTACCAACATATGTTGCTTGGAAACCAGACCCAGGGGCAGCAGCGATGGACGATTTCTCACTGCATTGGGGGGGGGGATTTGTTTTGCTATGCATTTTCCCCTCCTGCCTCATCTGGCGAGTCTTACAATAATTAAACAAGACGCCGCAACGGGTACCATGGTTCCCAACAGTACAAAGATGGTCTCAGAACCCTGCATCTGGATCAACAACGGCCAAGGAGGTTGGCACACCCCGTGCGGGAAAGTATCCGTGCCATGACTGTATGAACTTGTTGATTTGCAGTTTCTGAACAGGCCATTTCTGGGATACGGACTCTCCGACAGGACGATCAATGCCATCTCAGCGTCGTACAGGGAGTCCACGAGAAGACAGTACCTGACATATGTCAGGAAATGGGAAGTGTTCAGCACCAGGACGAACACTACATATGACTCAGCCACCAACACTGAAGTGCTGGAGTTCTGGCCACCCTTCATTTCGATGAAGGATTGAGTTACAGTGCCATTATTGTGCAAGGAGTGCCCTAGCTAATATCTGGGCAGAGGGAGTGATCACCTGGCTATAGGATCACACCCACTAGTACCTAAACGAATGAGGGGTATTTGTACTCTATTCCCCCCAGGTCCCAGATACACCTATATATGGGACATAGGTAGTACACCATGTTACGAGGATGGACACCAATATCTGGGCTCACTCTGGACAAACTAATATCCTAGATGGGAATGATTATGGCACTTGGATCAGCACAACGGGTACAGTCCTTACACAAGCTAGAATAGGACGTCATGTCTGTCACAAATGGCAGATAACCTGCTACATACAGGGGTACTTAAACTAGACTGACCCGGTTCCTTTGGCCAATATTAGAGTTCTGGCCTATCCTGCAGATAGTCGGCCCTGCATAGTGACACATACTTTCCAATATATAGTCACCAAGACACTTATGGGCACGGAGAGAGCTTTCTCATTAGCCATAAATGCCCTCACCTAAGGTCACAGTGCAAACCATATCCAGATGGTTCGGGTGGTATTACGTGCAGTGGTGAATACTAATGTTTCAAATCTCACCCCAACAGGGCTGCATCTACATCGGACGCTAGGATGATGGGAGTTCCTATGGACCACATCCTTGCCACAGCGGGGTGGAGCAATGAACGCGTTCAATGCTTTATAATAAACCCGTGGCCGATCCTGAGACGTTTGCAGGGAAAAATTAAGTTCTGTAAAATAAATTACCCAATGTGGGGCATATTATTTTAGGTATGAATAATACCTTTATTGTTTTACAGCACAGTGTCGTGTGTGAAATACGTTCATCCTCCGTCCCAGAATGGCAGTGTGTGAGCATGGTCTCGTTCCAGGGCATGAAATCACAGAGCTTTGAAATCTTCACGTAGTCACTCACGTGACTCCGAAGTAAAATAGTAAGATTAAATGAGAACTTACCAGTTTGAAGTTTGATCTTTATTTTATGAGGAGTTACGATGAGGGATTACGTGCCCTCCGCTCCCAAAACCCTCTATTATAAAGTTCAACTGGTATGGAAGTTCTCTCTTATCTTACTATATTAGTCTACTCTGGTATCTGTGATTTCACACCACTGCTTTGAAGAATGTCGCGCATGCGTCCTGGCGGGGTCTTCACGTAATCCCTCATCGTAACTCCTCATAAAATAAAGATCAAACTTCAAACTGGTATGTTCTCATTTAATCTTACTATTAAACATGACCATGTTATGGTCACTGCCTCCTAATGGCTCATTAACCTCGAGGTCCTTTATCAAATCCGGTTCATTACATAACACTAAATCTAGAATTGCATTCTCCCTGGTAGGCTCCAATACAAGCTGTTCAAAGAATCCATTATGAAGGCACTCTACAAAGTCCCTTTCTTGGGGTCCAGTACCAACCTGATTTTACTTCCTAGTCACGTGAGTGACTACATGAAGAAGGCCGTCGGTCGTCATGCGCGTCATTACGTCTGAAGCATGCGCCAACGACTGACTGGCAGGCACGTTGCGTCTCTCCAGCAGTAAGTTTTAAAAACCGAGGTAAGTGATTTTTAATAAATTACTTACAGTCGTTCTTTGGCAGGTTCGGTTGTTAGTTTTTCTACCAACAGAATGAACCTACCATGTCGAAGGTGCGGAGACGGTCTGTGAAGCCGCAGTGCTGTGGGTAGCGGACGGCTGTCCGAGTCACCTTCAAGGCAGCCAGTGTTGGAACCAGCGGCAGCAGACTTGGTGCTACAGGAAAGCACCGTGGCAGCCCCATCGGGGCACAAAGCCACCCACAAGTCTGCCAGACTCGTAGACTCCGATGAGTCCAGGCCGGAGGAATCACCTCCCACAATGGGGACCGTCTGCGGGTGCCTCTCCCAGATGGAGCACCTGTTGGAGAGGTGCCTCCAGGCTGGTCTGCTCCAAAGGAGGGAGCAGTATCAGGCCGGGTCTCCACGGGAGCTCGTGCTAGCAACTCCTTACACAGGGCTGCGATGTGTCTCCCTCTCTGTTGGGGGGAGTACATGGAGTCAGCAGTATCCTGACAAAGCAGGGAGGCACATCAGGGGAACACCTTGGGGAGCGAGGGGCCACAGTTGTCTATTGGGATCTAAGTTCGCCATACCTACCCCAACCGGAGAGGCCTTGGATGAAGAGCTGGCCACCACCATAAACTACCTGGCCTCGCACCAGCTATAGGACCAGGTTATGGAGGAGACCACCGGCCACTACAGTACACCTGTCAACTGTGCCTCCCTCAGTGTGCCGGCCGTTAACCACACCATCTGGGGCCATATTGGAGCAGGGGTAAGAGCCCAGGAGGTTAAACTCCAGAAAATTCTAAAAATACTGGCCTCAGGGGTAACGGGTTTTGCCAGGTCCATGGATGACAGGCCACTGACGGAGACACAGCAGATGCTGTGTCCTCTGTGTCCTCTGTAATGCCCTGTTCGAGATAAACTGTCTGCGCAAGAGCGCAATACGGCCGGCACTCAACCCGAAATTTGCGGTCCTGTGCAAGGCCAGCAATGTACAGCCGGCCAACTACCTCTTTGCCAAAGCAGGTTCGAGAGTTGGTTGACGAGGCCAAGACTCTCTGCCTCATGAGCCAAGCCTCAACTCCACCCAGGGGCACATCGCTACGAGGCCACCCCTATGCCGCCTTCCACACCAGGCGCAACCAGCCTAGGGGCTCATGGACAGGAGGCAGAGTCCAACAGTCCCAAGGAGGGAGGCTGGAGGCCAGGACCAAACAGGCAGTAACGCCCAAGGTAGGACATTCTAGTCCCTTGTGGGACAATTTACACACCTCTAACTTACAAGTAGGGGGGAGGCTAAAACATTTTTCGAATGAATGGATTTGGATTACAGCAGACCCATTCATACTGCACAGTGTACAAGGGTTTAAAATTGAGTTCCTTCTTGGCTCGTCACCACCCACTCAAAATTTACCAAATCGTACATATCTGTTTCCACAACAAGAAAGATTTGAGATACAGGCTGAAATTCAGGCTTTACATGCAAAAGGGGTGATTCAGAGGTCTTGCCAGGAATCACACCAATTTGTATCAAACATTTTTCCCAAGCAAAAGAAGGTTGGAGGACGACGTATTATCCTAGACTTAACAGAACTTAATATCCATGTGCAGTATAAACATTTAAAAATGGACAACTTTGGTACAGCTTTCCAGCTGGTTTCCAAAGGATGTTATATGGCTTACACAGATCTAAAAGATGCTTAGTACTCCGTACCAATACACAAGGAACACAGGAGATAATTGAAATTTAACTGGATGGGGCAGATGTGGCAATTCAAGACATTGCCAAATGGGCTGACCTCAGCTCCCAAACTTTTTACAAAATTACTAAAACTGGTTCTGGGACTGCTACGAGCACAGAACCACATTGTGATGGTTTATTTGGATGACATTCTAATAATTGGGAACACAAAGGAATCAGTAATAACATCTGTTTCAGCTCCCAAACTCATGTTTGAGAGGCTGGGATTTGTAATCCATCCAGTTAAGTCAAAATTGACTCCAATCAGGGTAATTGATTACCTAGGGTTTACAATCAACTCAATTCAAATGTCAGTGACTCTGCCAGGTGGCAAGCAATTAGACTTGATGGAAGCCTGCAATAAGCTAACTGCTAACCAGCAGCCAACCATCAGACAAGTAGCAAGCATAATTGGCAAGCTTGTGGCAGCCTTTCCAGGTGTATGCTTTGGACCTTTGCACTACCAAAATTTACAATGTGCAAAGGAACGGGCCCTCAAAAATCATGCAGGCAAATTCGGGGAACAGATGCACTTACCATCAGATACCATGGCGGAATTACACTGGTGGGCTACCAATATACATCACCGTTCTAAGAAAATTCAAGTTGACACAACATCGCTTGGCAGCACTCTATGGCTTAAAGGCTTATTGCAGCAATATGCATCATGTGCATGTTTAACTACAGATTGTCAATCACAAGGATGGAATAAAATCTGTATCATGTGATAAATTGGCAAACCTCCTTTGGCATTGGTGTATTGCAAGGAACATTTGGGTCACTGCTATCTACCTGCCAGGTAGATATAATATGGTGGTGGACACTAGATCACGGGAATTCAATGATAACACGAAATGGATGTTGAATCATGTCGTGTTCACCGACATTGTCATGACAGTGCCAGGAGTGCACTGTCCTCATATATAGTGCTGGGAACGGGGGCCCTCCCGGTGGGAAAGCATCCCCCTTATTACCAGATTCATGAAGGGCACATACAACACTACACTCCCAGGCCACGATATACCAACACATGGGATGTTAGCGTGGTGCTAACACTACTCCGTCAGTGGGGCCCAGCCACCACACTATCCTTACACAAGCTCACCCTCAAGGTGGTCATGCTAATGGCGCTCATTACGGCGCAACGAGTCCAGACTCTGCGCAAACTGTGACTCGACAACATGCACACCACTGCCAACACCATAACCTTTGTCATTTATGATTTAGTTAAACAGAGAAGTCCAGGGTGCTAGGGCCCAGGCTTGAGTTCTTGGCATACCCCGAAGATCCTCGACTATGTGGGATCGATCACTTGCACCAGTATATTACAGCCACCAGGAGCCTCAGAGGCTCAGAGTTAGCTGTCCTAATCAGCCACAAAAGGCCACACTGTAGGGTGTCAACACAAACCATTTCCAGATGGCTAAAAGAGGGACTGGCAGTTGCAGGAGTAGATACTGACATTTACAAATCTCACTCCACCAGGCCTGCATCAACGTCGGCAGCAAGGGCTATGGATGTGCCCCTCGACAGTATCCTGGAGGCTGTTCCGCCGGTTTTATAATAAACCCATTGCCGGACCGGGGGAGTTTGCACATAGCATTTTGAATACTGTTTATAGTTTCCCCGCAGGTTGAGCGGGGTCACTATTGTTTTGTTTTGCATTAAAGCATCAGTTTTGTTACCAAACTATGTTATGTCTGAATGCATTCATATTTTCTCACTCACCCATGGTTAATCCATTCAGTGTGTGTTGCCTGGATTCGAACCGGCGTGAAATCACAGAGCTTTGAAATCTTCACGTAGTCACTCACATGACTCCAAAGTAAAATAGTAAGATTAAATGAGAACTAACCAGTTTGAAGTTTGATCTTGATTTTATGAGGAGTTACGATGAGCGAGTACGTGCCCACCGCTCCCAATCCTCATATTATCAGGTCATCTGGTAGTTCTAGTTTGCCAAATCTTACTATCTTTAGGTCAACATCTTTTATCTGTGATTCCACACCGCTGCTTTGAAGATTGACCCGCATGATGACTGACGGCCTTCTTCACATAATCACTCATCGTAACTCCTCATAAAATCAAGATCAAACTTCAAACTGGTAAGGTCTTGTTTAATCTTACTATTTTCCCAGTCTACCTGCATGTTGAAATCTCCCATAACAACCACAGCATTACTTTTACTACGTGCCAATTTTAACTCCTAATTCAACTTGCGCCCAATATCCAGGCTACTGTTTGGGGGCCTGTAGATTTGTCCCATTAGGACCTTTTTCCCCTTACAATTCCTTAGTTCTGTCCATACTGACCACATCTGTTTCAATGTCACTCCTTGCAAGGGACTGAATTTCATTCCTCACCAACAGGGCAACCCCACCCCTTCTGCCCACCTCTCTGATTTTTTGATAGGAGGTATACCCTTGAATATTCAGTTCCCAACCCTGTCCCTCTTGCAGCCATGTATCAGTAATTCCCACAACATCATACTTGCCAGTTTCTAACTGAGCTTCAAGCTTGTCCACTTTATTCTTTATACTTAGCGCATTCATATACAGTACTTTGACCTCCGTATTCACTTCCTCCGTCGGAATTGGCCCTGACCTTTCTCTGTTGTCCATTCTAAAGCTTTCCTTCCCATTAATTCTAGAATCTTTTGTAATTTTTCCTGTCGCAGTTTATGTGAAACAAAAGACGGGAATTTCGCAGTTAGAACACACACACAAACAAACACACGTACACACACACTCAAACACTTCGCACAATACACACACTCACACAAAACACTCATACACACGTATTTCACACAAACACACAGACACACTCCAAGTCACTGTCCAAATGTCTCTAAATGAAGGTATAGTACGTGCTTCAATTAGTTCCACTGGCACATACCCACCACCATCCGAGTAAAAAATGTTGCCCTCACCTTCCAATGGAATATTTCCTCCCGCACTTTAACCCTAAGCCTCTACCACGGGTAAGAGACTGTGATTCACCTTCAATTTCCCTCATGATGTTATACACATCTTTCAGATCACCCCTCATCCTCCTGCGCTCCAAGGAATAAAGTCTGCCCAACCTTTCCCTGGAGCTCAAGTCTTCAAGTCCTGGAAACATTCCCTTAAATCTTCTCTGATCTCTTTCCAGCTTAATTCAGTTCAGTTCAGTTTAGTTTATTATCACGTGTACCGAGGTAGAGTGAAAAGCTCTTGTTGTGTGCTATCCAGTCAGCGGAAAGACTATCCATTATTGCAATTGAGCCATTTACAATGTACAGATACACGATAAGGGAATAACGTCTAGTGCAAGGTAAAGCCAGTAAAGTCTGATCAAAGATAGTCAGTGAGCCCCGGGAGAGGTAGATAGTAGTTCAGGACTGCTCTCTAGTTGTGTTGGGATAAAACCCTGTAACAGCAACTTGCTTTGAATCTCCCAGTGATTCTCAGGAACTAGTTGTATCTGCAGAATAAAGGAATTTGACTTTTAAATTAACCTACGAACATTCATCTCACCTTGTTGTTAAAGAAGGAACTGCAGATGCTGGAGAATCGAGGGTACACAAAAGGCTGGAGAAACTCAGCGGGTGCAGCAGCATCTAAGGAGCGAAGGAGATAGGCGACGTTTCGGGTCGAGACCCTTCTTCAGACTGGTCAGGGATCAGGGAAACAAGAGATATAGACGGTGATGTGGAGAGATAAGGAACAATGAATGAAAGATATGCAAAAAAGTATCGATGATAAAGGGAACAAGCCATTGTAAGCTGTTTGTGGTGTGAAAATGAGCTGGTGCGACTGGGGTGGGGGAAGGAGATAGAGATAGAGGGAATGCCAGGGCCCGAGGGCTGAGGGAGAGGTGGGAAGGGGAGGAGACAGCAAGGGCTAACAGAATTGAGAAAATTCAATGTTCAAGCCCAAAGGATGCAGACTCCCCAAGCGGAATATGAGGTGCTGTTCCTCCAGCTTGCGGTGTTGCTCACTCTGGCCGTGGAGGAGGCCCAGGACCGAGAGGTCGGATGTGGAATGGGAGGGGGAGTTGAAGTGCTGAGCCACCGGGAGGTCGGGTTGGTTATTGCGGACCGAGCGGAGGTGTTCGGCGAAGCGATCGCCAAGCCTCCGCTTGGTCTCACCGATATAGATCATCTGGCATCTGGAGCAGCGGATGCAGTAGATGAGGTTGGAGGAGGTGCAGGTGAACCTCTGTTGGACCTGGAAGGACTGCTTGGGTCCCTGAAAGGAGTGGAGGGGGGAGGTGAAGGGACAAGTGTTGAATTTCTTGCGGTTGCAAGGGAAAGTGCCCGGGGAAGGGGTAGAGCGGGAGGGGAGGGAAGAATTGACAAGGGAGTTGCGGAGGGAGCGGTCTTTGCGGAAGGCAGACAGGGGGGGAAATGGGAAGATCTGGCGGGTGGAGGGGTCACGTTGGAGGTGGCGAAACTGGCGGAGGACTATATGTTGCATTTGCCGGCTGGTGGGGTGAAAGGTGAGGACCAGGGGGACTCTGCCCTGTTTGCGAGTGGGGGAATGGGGAGCGAGGGCAGTGTTGCGGGGTATGGAGGAGACCCTGGTGCGAGCCTCATCAATAGTGGGGGATTGGAATCCCCGTTCTCTGAAGAATGAGGCCATTTGTGATGACCTGGTGTGGAACACCTCATCCTGGGAGCAGATGCGGCGTAGACGGAGGAATTGGGAATAGGGGATGGAGTCCTTACAGGAAGCAAGGTGGGAGGAAGAGTAGTCCAGGTAGCTGTGGGAGTCAGTTGGTTTGTAGTGGATGTCGGTCAGGAGTGTATCACCTGCAATAGAGATGGTGAGGTCAAGGAATGGTAGGGAAATGTCGGAAATGGTCCAAGTGTATTTGAGTGCTGGATGGAAGTTGGTGGTGAAATGAATGAAGTCAGTCAGTTGTGTGTGGGTGCAGGAGGTGACACCAAAGCAGTCGTCGATGTAACGGAGGTAGAGGTCGGGGATGGGGCCCTGGTACACCGAGAACAAGGATTGTTCGACGTACCCAACAAATAGGCAAGCGTAGCTGGGGCCCATGCGTGTGCCCATAGCTACGCCTTATGTTTGGAGGAAATGGGAGGAATCAAAAGAGAAGTTATTGAGGGTGAGGACCAACTCTGCTAGGCGGTGGAGGGTGTCAGTAGACGGGTATGGGTTGCTCCTCTGGTCGAGGAAGAACCAGGTCCTCTGGTCGAGGAAGAAGTTCCAATACACTTGAACCATTTCCGACATTTCCCTACGAACATTCCTCTCACCTTCTCTCCCCCCATCCTCCACCCTGGTTGTTTCATCAGCTCCATAGTTCACATTGTTTCCCTTCAGACCACACCTTTCCCGGCACACAATGTACATCGCCCTGCCTCAGCTCATTTGTTACCAGTCTGATATGTCCTGGTTTTTTCTCACCTCCAACTCTTCACCCCCCCCAGTTCCCTCCCCTACCTCCCAGTCTGAAGAAGGGTCCCGACTTCTGAAACGTCATCCAGTCCTTTTCTCCACAGATGTTGCCTGACCCGCTGCGTGACCCCATCACTTTGTGTCTATTTTTGGTTTAAACCTGATCTGCAGCATTTTGTTTCTGCCTCCCTAAATGCTGCTTGTGTAAACAAGTCCGCTCTGTGTCCGGACTTTCCCTCTCCCCGTGTCAAGTAATTGGATGGTTTGCTGCAAGTTATCCAATAAGGCTCAAGATGTGTGTGAGCTCACTTGTTGCCACGCAGCCACGGGAGCTGTGAGGCAGTAAGACAATGCGGAAACATTGGCCCTGCTAAGGGGCAATAATACACAAATTGAGGGGGGAGGTATAGGTTGAGGTGTTGCATCTACTGCAGTTGCAGGGAAATACCTGGGGAGGGGGTGGTTTGGGTGAGAAGGGACAAGTTGACCAGGGAGTTGTGGGGGCAACGGTCTCTGCGGAAAGTGGAAAGGGGTGAAGATGGGAAGATGTGGCTTGCAACGGGATCCCGTTGGAGGAAATAAATGTGTCGGTGGATTATATGATATATGCAACGGCTGATGGGGTGAAGGGTGAGGAATTCGGGGACACTGTCCATGTTGCGAATGGGGGGAGGGGGAGCAAGGGCAGAGCTGCAGGGTACCGAGGAGACACTACTGAGGGCCTCATCTATGTTCCCTAAAGAATGAGGACATCTCTGATGACCTGGTATGGAGCACCTCATCTTGGGCGCAGATGCAGCATAGACGGAGGAATTGGTAGGGAATAGAATCCTTACAGAAAGCAAGGTGAGAGAAGTGTAGTCTAGATAGTTGTGGGGGTCAGTGGTATATAATGGATGTCAGTCGATAGTCTATCTCCTGTGATGGAGACGGTGTGATCAAAAAACAGTATGTGTGTGTGTGTTTGTGTTGGTATGTGTGTGTGTTTATATGTGTTTGTGTGAAGTTTGTGTGTGCTCTGTGAAGTGCGTGTGTGTCTATGAAGTGTGTGTGTGTGTATTTGTTTCACATAAACTGCGACCTCGGAGTGAAAACAAAACTGCAACTGAGAAAACAAATATTTCCGAGAAAGGGTATTTCCTGTACACACAAACAAGGTTTAGCAAAGAAATAATAACACACTTACACACACGCACGCACGCACGCACACATACACACACACCATGCCACTGTCCAAATGTCTTTTAGATGCTGTTATAGTACGTGCTTCAATTACAAGAGCCCTATCTCACCCATGACTGCATCCCTAAGCATGGCTCCAACACCATCATAAAATTTGCCGACGACACCACGGTGGTAGGACTGATCAGCGACAACGACGAGTCAGCCTACAGGGAGGAGGTCCAGCACCTGACAACCTGGTGTGCCAATAATAACCTCGTCCTCAACTCCCAGAAGACGAAGGAAATCATTGTCGACTTCAGGAAGAACGGAGGGGGTAGACACACCCCCATCCATATAAACGGGACTGAGGTGGAGCGGGTCTCCAACTACAAATTCCTCGGGGTACACATCTCGGAGGATCTGTCCTGGTCCCTCAACACCTCCAAGCTGATCAAAAAGGCGCAGCAGCGCCTTTACTTCCTGAGGAGGCTCAAAAAAGCCCACCTGTCCCCCCTGATCCTGACCAACTTCTACCGATGCACCATTGAAAGCATCCTGACCACCTGCTTTACGGTATGGTACAGCAGTTGCACCGTAGCAGACAGGAAGGCACTACAACGGGTGGTGAAAACCGCCCAGCACATCATCGGTGCCCCGCTCCCTGCCATGGATGCCCTACACCAAAAACGGTGTCTGAGACGGGCTGGGAAGACCATCAAGGACCCCTCCCACCCTAACCATGGACTGTTTGCCCTCCTACCATCGGGGAGGCGGTACAGGAGCCTCAGGTCCCGCACCAGCAGGATGAGGAGTAGCTTCTATAATAACACCATCGCACTGCTGAACTCGGAGTCCCGCCGATAGATTTCCACACCTGTATTTATTTATCTGTATTTACCAATATATTGCTATCACTTCGTACTGTCACTAAACTGCATTTCGTTGTACCCATACTTGTATCTGTGCAATGACATTAAAGTTGAATTGAATTGAATTGAATTGAATCTAGCTCTCTCTTGAAAGTATCCAGAGAACCAGCCCCCACCGCCCTCTGAGGATGAGAATTACACAGACTCACAACTCTCTGTGAGGAAAACATGTTTCCTTGTGTCCACTCTAAATGGCTTACTAAAATTCTTAGATTGTGGCCCCTGGTTCTGGACTCCCCCAACATCGGGAACATGTTTCCTGCCTCTAGCGTGTCAAAACCCTTAATAATCTTATGTGTTTGAATAAGATCCTCTCTCTTCCTTCTAAACTCCAGAGTATTCAAACCCAGCCGCTCCATTCTCTCAGCATCTGACAGTCCCGCCATCCCGGGAATTGAGCTTGTAAACCTCCGCTGCACTCCCTCAATAGCAAGAATGTCCTTCCTCAAATTAGGGGTCCAAAACTGCGCATAATAGGTGTGGGCTCACTAGGGCCCCATACAACTGCAGAAGGACCTCTTTGCTCCTATACTGAACTTTTCTTGTTATAAAGGCCAACATGCCATTTGCTTTCTTCACTGCCTGCTGTACCTTCATGCTTACTTTCATTGACTGGTGAACAAGGACCCCCAGATCACTTTGTACTTCCCCTTTGCCCAACTTGACACCATTTAGATAGTAATATGCCTTCCTGTTTTTGCTGCCAAAGTGGATAAACTCACATTTATCCACATTAAACTTTATCTGCCATGCAGCTGCCAACTCACCCAACCCGTTCAACTCACCCTGCATTCTCATAGCATCCTCCTCACAGTTCACACTGCCACCGAGCTTTCGGTCATCAGCAAATTTGCTAATGCTACTTTGAATCCCTTCATCTAAATCATTGATGTATATTGTAAATAGCTGTGGGCCCAGCATTCGAACCTACAAACATTCATCTCACCTTCGCTCCCCCCATCCTCCACCTTGGTTGTTTCATCAGCTCCATAGTTCACATTGTTTCTCTTCAGACCACACCTTTCCCGGCACACAATGGGCACCGCCCTGCCTCAGCTCATTTGTTACCAGCCTGATATGTCGTGGTCTTTTCTCACCTCCAACTCTTCACCCTCACCCCCCTCCACGCCCCTTCAGTTCCCTCCCCCACCGGGACCCTTCTTCAGACTCTCAGTCTGAAGAAGGGTCCCGACTTCTGAACCATCACCCATTCCTTTTCTCCACACATGCTGCCTGACCCGCTGGGTGACCCCATCACTTTGTGTCTATTTTTGGTTTAAACCTGATCTGCAGCATTTTGTTTCTGCCTCCCTAAATGCTGCTTGTGTAAACAAGTCCGCTGTGTGTCCGGACTTTCCCTCTCCCGTGTCATGTAATTGGATGGATTGCTGCAAGTTATCCAATAAGGCTCAAGATGTGTGTGAGCTCACTTGTTGCCACGCAGCCACGGCAGCTGTGAGGCAGTAAGACAATGTGGAAACATTGGCCCTGCTAAGGGGCAATAATACCTACAATGAGAAAACCCACGCAGGTCACAGGGAGAACTCCGTACAGACAGCACCCGTAGTCGGCACAGCACCCGTACTCTGGCGCTGCAAGCGCTGTAAGGCAGCAACTCTACCGCTGCGCCACCGTGCCGACCTGTCTGCGGTCACCGGCAATGGACTGAATACATCACGGGGGAAAACAAGAGAGACACCAAATGCTGGAGTAACTCAGCGGGACAGGCAGCATCTCTGGAGAGAAGGAATGGGTGACGTTTCGGGTTAAGACCCTTCTTCAGACTGAGGTCAGGGGAGAGGGAGATACATAGATAAGGAAGTGTACGGTGTGAAAACGGGACAAAGGGGATGCAGATCAAGGAACATGTAAAATAGAACATTGTTAACTGGGAGAAGTGAACAACAAAGCAAACAGAGATACATATAGTCGGAGATAGAGGCTGGTGGAGAACTGGGAAGGGGAAGGATGGAGAGAGAGACGGAAAGCAAGGGTTACTTGAAGTTAGAGAAGTCTATGTTCATACCGCTGAGGTGTAAGCTGCCCAAGCAAAATACGAGATGCTGTTCCTCCAATTTGCACTGGGTCTCCTTCTAACAATGGTGGAGGCCCAGGACAGGAAGGGCAGTGTGGGAATGGGAGGGGGAGTTAAAGTGTTTAGCAACCAGGAGATCAGGTAGGTTTGGGCAGACTGAGCGGAGGTGTTCAACAAAATGATCGCCCAGCCTGCGCGTGGTCTCACCGATATACAGGAGTCCACACCTGGAACAGCAGATATAGTAGATGGGGTCGGAGGAGGTGCAAGTGAACCTCTGCCTCCTTAAAAGACTGTTGGGGTCCTTGGACGGAGTTGAGGGGGAGGTTTAGGGACAGGTGTTGCATCTATTGCGGTTGCAGGGGAAAGTACCTGGGGAGCGGGTGGTTTGGGTTGGAAAAGATGAGTTGACCAAGGTGTTGTGGAGGGAACAGTCTCTGTGGAAAGCAGAAAGGGGTGGAGATGGGAAGATGTAGGTAGCAGTGGGATCCCGTTGGAGGTGGTGAAAATGTTGGATTATGTGATGTATGCGACGGCTGATGGGGTGAAAGTTGAGGACTTGGGGGACTCTGTCCATATTGCAACCGGAGGGAGGGGGAGCAAGGGCAAAGCTGCAGGGTACGGAGGAGACCCTAGTGAGGGCCTCATCTATGATGGGAGAGGGGAACCCCCATTCCCGAAACAATGAGGACATCTCCGTCGACCTGGTATGGAGCACTTCATCTTGGGCACAGATGCGGTGTAGACGGAGGAATTGGGAGTGGGGGATAGAGTGTTTACAGGAGGCAGGGTGGGAGAAGTGTAGTCTAGATAGTTGTCGGGGTCAGTGGGTTTATAATCGATGTCAGTCGATAGTCTATCTCCTGTGATGGAGACGGTGTGATCAAGAAACGGTATTTGTGTGTGCGTGTAAAGTGTGTGTGTGCAGGTTTGTGTGAAGTGGACATGTTTTTGGATACGTTTCTAACTGCGATATTCCCGTCTTTTATTTCACATGAACTGCGACCTCGGAGTGAAAATGAAACTACAATCAAGAAACAAATAATTCCGAGAAAGGGTGTTTCCTATACAGACAAGCACGGTTTAGCAAGATAGCAACAACGCACGCGCACACACACCCACTCATGGACCCACACGCGGACACACTCATGACACACATGGATAAACTCACGGACACACACACACACACACCCACTCATGGACCCACATGCAGACACACTCACGACACACATGGATAAACTCACGGACACACACACACACACTCATGGACCCACACACGGACACAGTCACGCCACACATTGATAAACTCACGGGCACACACACACACATACGGCACACACACACACACACACACACACACACACACACACATACACACACACACACACACACACACATACACACACATACACATATGGCACACATATGGCACACACACACACGCACACACACACACCATCCCACCGTCCAAATGTCTTTATATGATGTTATAGTCAATGTTTATACCGCTGGGGTGTAAGCTGGCCAAGCAAAATATGAGATGCTGCTCCTCCAATATGCACTGGGCTTCACTCTGACAATGGAGGAGGCCCAGGATAGGAAGTGCAGTGTGGGAATGGGAGGGGGAGTCAAAGTGTTTCGCAACCGGGTGAACATTTAGGTTTAGGCAGACTGAGCGGACGTGTTCTACGAAACGATCGCTGAGCCTGCGTTTTCCCTCGCCGATATACAGGAGTCCACACCCGGAGCAGCAGATACAGTAAATGAGGTTGGAGGAGGTGCAAGTAATTCTCTACCACACCTGAAAAATCTGTCATGGTCCTTGGACAGAGTTGAGGGAGGAGATATAGGTTGAGGTGTTGCATCTACTGCAGTTGCAGGGAAATACCTGGGGAGGCGGTGGTTTGGGTGAGAAAGGACAAGTTGACCAGGGAGTTGTGGGGGGAACGGTCTCTGCGGAAAGTGGAAAGGGGTGAAGATGGGAAGATGTGCCTTGCAACGGGATCCCGTTGGAGGATACAAAAGTGTCGGTGGATTATATGCTGTATGCGACGGCTGATGGGGTGAATGGTGAGGACTTGGGGGACTCTATCCCTGTTGCGAATGAGGGGAGGGGGAGCAAGGGCAGAGCTGCAGGTACCAAGGAGACCCTACTGAGGGCCTCATCTAGGATGGGAGAGGGGAACCCCTGTTCCCTAAAGAATGAGGACCTCTCTGATGACCTGGTGTGGAGCACCTCATCTTGGGTGCAGATGCAGCATAGACGGAGGAATTGGGAGTAGGGCATAGAATCCTTACAGAAAGCAGGGTGAGAGAAATGTAGTCTAGATAGTTGTCGGGGTCAGTGGTATACAATGGATGTCAGTCGATAGTCTATCTCCTGTGATGGAGACGGTGTGATCAAAAAACAGTATGTGTGTGTGTGTTTGTGTTGGTATGTGTGTGTGTTTATATGTGTTTGTGTGAAGTGCGTGCGTGCTCTGTGAAGTGCATGTGTGTGTATGAAGTGTGTGTGTGTGTGTGTGTGTGTGTGTGTGTGTGTGTGTGTGTGTGTGTGTGTGTGTGTGTTTGGGGTCATGGGCAATCACGGCAAGGGGGGGGGACTGTTTGGTCACGTTTCTAACTGTGATACTCCCATCTTTTGTTTCACATAAACTGTGACCTCGGAGTGAAAACAAAACTGCAACCAAGCAAACAAATATTTCCGAGACAGGGTGTTTCCTATACACACAAACAAGGTTTAGCAAAGTAATAACAACACACTCACACACACGCACGCACGCACGCACGCACGCACGCACGCACGCACACACACACACCATGCCACTGTCCAAATGTCTTTTAGATGCTGTTATAGTACGTGCTTCAATTACAAGAGCCCTATCTAGCTCTCTCTTGAAAGCATCCAGAGAACCGGCCTCCACTGCCCTCTGAGGATGAGAATTCCACAGACTCACAACTCTCTGTAAGGAAAAAATGTTTCCTTGTGTCCACTCTAAATGGCTTACTAAAATTCTTAAACTGTGGCCCCTAGTTCTGGATTCCCCCAACATCGGGAACATGTTTCCTGGCTCTAGCATGTCAAAACCCTTAATAATCTTATGTGTTTGAATAAGATCCCCTCTCATCCTTCTAAACTCCAGATTATACAAGTCCAACCGCTCCATTCTCTCAGCATCTGACAGTCCCGCCATCCCGGGAATTAAGCTTGTAAACCTCCGCTGCACTCCCTCAATAGCAAGAATGTCCTTTCTCAAATTAGGGGTCCAAAACTGCGCATAATATGTGTGTGCTCACTAGGGCCCCATACAACTGCAGAAGGACCTCTTTGCTCCTATACTGAACTCTTCTTGTTATAAAGGCCAACATGCCATTCGCTTTCTTCACTACCTGCTGTACCTTCATGCTTACTTTAATTGACTGGTGAACAAGGACCCCCAGATAACTTTGTACTTCCCCTTTGCCCAACTTGACACCATTTAGATAGTAATATGCCTTCCTGTTTTTGCTACCAAAGTGGATAACCTCCCATTTATCCACATTAAACGTTATCTGCCATGCATCTGCCAACTCACTCAAACTGTTGAAATCACCCTGCATTCTCATAGCATCCTCCTCACAGTTCACTGCCACTGAGCTTTCGGTCATCTGCAAATTTGCTAATGTTACTTTGAATCCCTTTATCTAAATAATTGATGTATATTGTAAATAGCTGTGGTCCCAGCACCGAGCCTTGCAGTACCCTATAGTCACTGCCTACCATTCTGAAAGGGACCCGTTAATCCCTACTCTTTGTTTCCTGTCTGCCAACCATTCCTCTATCCATGTCAGCACTCTACCCCCAATACCATGTGCCCTGATTTTGTCCACTAATCTCCTAATAAAGGAATTAGACTTAAAAATTAACCTAGGGACATTCCTCTCACCTTCGCTCCCCCCATCCTCCACCCTGGTTGTTTCATCAGCTCCATAGTTCACATTGTTTACCTTCAGATCACACTTTTCGCGAAACATAATGGGCATCGCCCTGCCTGAGCTCATTTGTTATCAGCCTGATATGTCCTGGTCTTTTCTCGCCTCCAACTCTTGTATTGTAATCATGTATTGCCTTTCTGCTGACGGGATAGCATGAAATAAAAGGGTAATTCCCGAGATGACGGGACTGACATATGATGAAAGAATGGGTCGACTGGGCTTGTGTTCACTGGAATTTAGAAAGATGTGAAGGGGATCTTATAGAAAGATATACAATTCTTGAAGGATTGGGCAGGCTAGTTTCAAGAAAAATCATCCCGATGTTGGGGGAGTCCGGAACCAGGAATCACAGTTTAAGAAGCCTGCCTCTGGGTCCAGTCAAGCACGGCTGGGCAACAACAGTTATGGGGAGAAGGCAGGAGACTGCGGTTGTGAAGGAGAATAGATCAGCAATGATCGATGGCAGAGTGGACTAGATGGGACGAATGGCCTAACTCTGCTTCGATGTCATGGTCTCCCTCTCCATCGGCTGGTGTCTCTGATTTGTCCACTGCCACACCAGCCATGTCTCTCTCTCTCTCTCTCCCTCTACTGGATCACAGCCACACTGACCTCATTCTCTCTCCCTCTGCTGGCAGCTCCTGTATCTGACTGAACTCAGATGTACTGCTGGAGAAACAACAACTACAGAAGCTGGTTAATGCACAGAAGCACACAGAGTGCTGGAGTAACTCAGCAGGTGTCTAGACAATAGACAATAGAGAATAGGTGCAGGAGTAGGCCATTCGGCCCTTCGAGCCAGCACCGCCATTCAATGGCTGATCATCCCGAATCAGTACCCCATTCCTGCCTTCAACCCATATCCCCTGACTCCACTATTTTTAAGAGCCCTATCTAGTTCTCTCTTGAAAGCATCCAGAGAACCTGCCTCCACTGAGGCAGAGGGTCAGGCAGCATCCGTGGAGAACATGGATAGGTGACGTTTCACAGAGTGCTGGAGTAACTCAGCGGGTCAGGCAGCATCTGTGGAGAACATGGATAGGTGACGTTTCACAGAGTGCTGGAATAACTCAGCGGGTCAGGCAGCATCTGTGGAGAACATGGATAAGTGACATTTCACAGAGTGCTGGAGTAACTCAGCGGGTCAGGATGGGTGACGTTTTGGATTTGGACCCTTCTTCAGACTTGAACACAGTCATGGTCAGACTGATTTCACTGAGGCAGACTGGCTAAACAGGAGGCACATCCCTGGCAGCTTGGGTTGTGAATTACCTAGGGCAGCATGCATTTCCAAATCTCGACCGCAAGCCAAATAATTGCAAGAAGATAGATGAGTTTGTTCATGCCTTTGAATGGAATGCAGTCAACTTCATTCCTAAAGGGCTGGGAATTCCATGAAGGTGGATATTCGAGTTGCACTTGATGTGTCAATACTGTTGAAGTAAGTAAGTAAGTTTATTGGCCAAGTATTCACATACAAGGAATTTGCCTTGGTGCTCCGCCCACAAGTAACAACATGACTTACTGTGACAATTATGAATGACTCAGGGAACACTAAACATTAATAATAATAAAACATTAATGATAAAACACCATCGATCAAGCATGTGAACCAACAAAATACCAGATCAAAGGGAGGCTACAGATAGAGCAACTACTCGTGGATAAAAACTGTTTTCATGTCTGGCTGTGGCAGCTTTGACAGTCCGGAGTCACCTTCCAGAGGGAAGTGATTCAAAGAGTTTGTGGCCAGGGTGGGAGGGGTCAGAGATGATCTTGCCCGCTTGCTTCCTGGCCCTTGCAGTGTACAGTTCATCAATGGAGGGACGGTTGCAGCCAATAACCTTCTCTGCTGATCGGACGATTCGCTGCAGCCTCCGGGTGTCGTGCTTGGTGGCTGAGCCAAACCAGACCATGATGGAGAAGGTGAGGACAGACTCTACGATGGCCGTGTAGAATTGGACCATCATTGCCTGTGGCAGATTGTGCTTCCTCAGCTGCCGCAGGAAGTACATCCTCTGTTGTGCCTTTTTGACTGTGGAGTCGATGGTTGCCCCCCACTTAAGGTCCTTGGAGACGATGGTTCCCATAAACTTAAAAGACTCCACAGACGTGACTGTGGTGTTGTTGATGGTGAGTGGAGTGAGGGGAGGGGGAGCTCTCCTAAAGTCTACAATCAATTCCACTGTCTCTAGCATTGAGCTCTAGGTTGTTGCTACAGCACCAGGACGCCAGCTGTGTCACTTCCTGTCTGTAGGCAGATTCCTCCCCATCCTGGATCAGTCCAATCAGGGTTGTGTCATCCGCAAACTTGAGAAGCTTGACGGAGGTGTCTGTGGAGGTGCAGTTGTTGGTGTAGAGAGAGTAGAGGAGAGGAGAGGGTACGCAGCCTTGCGGTGCTCCTATGCTGAGTGGTTGCGGGTCCGAGATGTGCTTTCCCAGCCTCACATGCTGCTTCCTGAAGTGGACAGTCTCCTCCCAAACCTTGCTGTCTCTCCATTTTACCCAGCACAGTGGAGCCATTCAACTCTTGGTCAAGTGACTGTTACTATGTTTGTTCAGGTACCTGCAATTAATTGAAGTTGACTTTGAGTTTAGTCTATTGTCCCGTGTACCGAGGTACGGTGAAAAGCTTTTGTTGCGTGCTGACCAGTCAGCGGAAAGACTATACAAGATTGCAATCGAGCCATCCACAGTGTACAGATACAGGATAAAGGGAATAACTATTCCCTAGCAAGAGAAACTCCAGTAAGTCAGATTAAAGATAGTCTGCGGGTCTCCAATGGGGTAGATAGTAACTCAGGGCTGCTCTCTAGTTTTTAGTAGAATGGTTCAGTTGCGTGATAACAACTGGGAAGAAACTGTTCCTGAATCTGGAGGCGTTTCCAAACTGCTGTACCTCTTGCCTGGTGGGAAAGGGGAGAAGAGGGGAAGAGGGCCAGGACTGGGCCAGGAAGGTAAACAGAAATATACTCGCAATGTAAATAGAGACTCTGTCCAATACCTCCAGGTGAGGCAGAGGTTTACCTGCACGTCCTCCAACCTCATCTATTGCATCCGCTGCACTAGGTGTCAACTGCTCTACGTCGGTGAGACCAAGCACAGGCTTGGCGATCGCTCCACCCAACCCTCCACTCGGTTCGCATTAACCTGTTCAACCTGATCTCCGGTGGCTCAGCGCTTCAACTCCCACTCCCATTCTGAATCCGACCATTCTGTCCTGGGCCTCCTCCATGGCCAGAGTGAGTCCCACCATAAATTGGAGGAGCAGCACCTCATATTTTGCTTGGGTAGTTTACACCCTAGCGGTATGAACATTGACTTCTCCAATTTCAGGTAGTCCATGATTTCTCCCTCTTTCTCCTCCCCTTCCCAGCACTCCCACAGCCCACAGTCTCCGCCTCTTCCTTTCTTCTTCCCACGCCCCCACCACCTCTACATCAGTCTGAAGAAGGGTCTCGACCCGAAACGTCACCTATTCCTTCGCTCCATAGATGCTGCCTCACCCACTGAGTTTCTCCAGCATTTTTGTCTACCTTCGATTTTCCCAGCATCTGCAGTTCTTTGTTAAACAACTGTCCAATACGTCAGTCAGAGCTGACACAAGGACACATTGCAGCCTCTCTCAGGATGGGGATGGTTTAGAGTCTGGGCTCCAGCAGTTGTCCATCTTCTATCTTATACTTGCAACCACTGGACATGTTAGGAACATTACTCTGTGGGTTGCTCAGGAACATACTGTATCAGTGCATCACTGCTTAACCTACTGTGTAGTCACAGAACAGATGAGATATCATTCTGAAATGTTACTTCTCTTTCTCAGCAGTCCTCACCCCCCATCTACTTCATTGGAGACCCATGGACTACCTTGGAAACATAGAAAATAGGTACAGGAGGAGGCCGTTCGGCCCCTCGAGCCAGCATTCATTGTGATCATGGCTGATCGTCCCCTATCAATAACCCGTTCCTGCCTTCTCCCCATATCCCTTGACTCCTCTAACCCCCAGAGTTCTGTAGATGATATGTGTATACACCTTTAATTGATAGTGACGATGTCCATGCAAACCACACCCCCACCAGTTAGTATAATTGTTACCCACACGCCCCTAGCTCTCTCTCTCTGGTGATCGTGACAGACCACATACAGCTAAGGCTATATGATGAATGATGAATAAAGTAGTGAAGACCTTAAGGTGTCTGTGTATCATCTCTACATGGCATCAGAAATTCTTCTTCCTGCGAATCCAGTTTATCGAGTTTTATTTTCTTAGTCCCAATACCCCCTCCCTGTGCCGTGATGGCTTCTGCCTGTCGTAAACCTGACATCCTAGTCTTTGATGCAGACGTCACTCATCGCTGGAGTGTGTTCCGACGTGACTTTGAGCATTATGTTACAATCGCTCACCCTGCTGTGGCCGCCGTGGTCAAAGCTTCCCTTCTGCTGAATCTAGCTGGTACCGAAGCGCTGAAGACCACTCGGCCCCTCTCTTTTTTCCTGCTGGACGGTAAATGTGACCCCCTGCTCGGCGTGGAGGCCTGCCAGGACCTCGGATTGGTGAGCTTCCACAGCGATGTCCACCTGGTAGAGGCACCCCTGAACCCACTGGCCGAATTCCCGGACCGGTTTGACTCGAAGCTGGGGAAGTTGCCCTGCAGCTACAAGATTGCCCTCAATCCCGACATCACGCCGGTCATCCGTCCCCCGCACCGTGTGTCCTTCACCATGAGGGGCAAGGTCGAGTCTGCTCTTCGCGAGATGGTGGCCACGGGCATCCTGAAGCCAGTAACGGACTCCACCCGGTGGGTTTCTACTATGGTTGTTGCTGCGAAGAAAGATAAGAGCAAACTACAGATCTGCATCAACCCTAAGGACTTGAACTTGGCCATCAGGCGCCCGCACTATCCCATGCGGACGGTGGAGGATGTTGCTGCACAGGTTGGCCCTGCCACCGTGTTCTCGGTTCTTGATGCTAAGAGTCCGTTCTGGCAGATACCTCTAGACGAGCGATCCTCGCACCTGACGACCTTCAGCATGCCCTTCGGCAGGTATCGCTTCCTCTGCATGCCGTTTGGGATCAACTCTGCCAGCGAGGTGTTCCAAAGGACCATGGAACAACTGTTTGCTGGGCTTCCGTGTGCCATCATTGTCGACGACATCCTGGTTTACAGGAAGAATGTCGCTGAGCACGACCACCACCTTCGCCAGGTGCTGCAGCGGGCCCGGGAGGTCAACCTGAAGCTCAACCTGAAGAAGTGCCGATTCCGGGTCCCTGAGGTCACCTCCGTGGGGCATGTCTTCACAGCATCGGCGCTGAAGCCTGACCCGCAGAAGACGGCCGCAATATCCGAGATGCCTGCACCTGCTGACGTGCCTGGCCTACAGCACTTCTTGGGCATGGTAAACTATCTGGGAAAGTTCATCCCCGACCTGAGCGAACTGAGTGCCCCTCTGCGGGATCTGGTGAAAAAGGACACTGCCTGGGCCTGGTTCCCGCAACACCAGCGAGCATTTGACACCCTCAAATCTAAGCTGATCAGCATGCCAACGCTGAAGTACTTCGACCTCCAGCGCCCCATCGTTCTCACATGTGATGCATCTAAGCATCGGGGCCGCCTGCCTGCAGATCCATGACGGGGTGCAACTGCCTGTGTCCTACGCATCCCGCACAATGATGACCGCTGAACAACACTATGCCCAGATTGAAAAGCAGCTGCTGGCTGTTGTCTTTGCCTGCTCTAAATTCAAGGACTACATCCTGGGCACCTGATTCACTGTCGAGACGTACCACCAGCCTCTGGTCACCATCCTCAACAAGCCGATACACGTGGCCTCCTCCCGGCTCCAGCGCATGATGCTCCAGCTATAACGCTTCACTTTCACAGTGGTTTATCGCAAGGGCAAGGACATGTTTGTTGCTGACACGCTGTCTCAGGAGCCTCTCTCATCCACAACCCGACATCCATATGAGGCGTCCGATCTGATTGTCCTAAACGTCAATTTTGTGCCCTCCAGTCAGTTGAAGTCCCTGGCCAAGCACATGGCGGCTGATGCTTTGCTACAGCAGCTGGCCATGATCATCAAGCAGGGCTGGCCAGACCGCCGTTCTTCCCTGCCGGCCGCAACGGTGCCTTACTTCTTGGTTCGTGACGAGTTGGTGCTGCGTGATGGTGTGATTGTGAAGGGGCACAAGGTGGTGGTGCCCGCAGCACTACGAGAACAATACTTCAAAACCGCTCATCGTGGCCATCCCGGGGCCGAGGCGACCCTTTCCATTGCTCAGAGCCAGTTCTTCTGGTCTGACATGCCTCGCTACTTCCGCGATGGAGTCTCCGCATGCCCTACCTGCAACAGCCTCGCTCCGCAGCAACAGCGGCAGCCGCTCCTGCAGCAGCCAGCTGCTAACCTGCTCTGGTCTGCGCTAACAACCGACATCTTCGAGTGGCACGGAAAGCACTTCCTGGTGCTTGTCGACTCTTACTCCAGCTGGTTTGAAGTTGACCAGCTCCACTCCCTCTCTTCCTCCGCGGTCATCGAGAAGTTGCGCCGCCACTTTTCCACCTTCGGGTCTCCGGCCAGGTTGCAGTCGGACAACGGCAGCCAGTTCACCAGTGCCGAGTTCCGCGCTTTTGTCGAACGATGGAACTTTCGTCATTACACCAGCAGCCCGGAATACCCGCAGAGTAACGGACTGGCCGAGCGAGCGGTCCGCAGTGCTAAAGGATTGTTGGAACGTTGCCACCTATCCCGCTCCGACATCTACCTGGCCCTGCTGAACCTCCGCAACATCTCCCGCGACCATGCCCTGGGCTCCCCGGCTCAGCGACTCATGTCCCGAGTCACACGGCCCACAGACCCAGTGTCTCAACAGTCCCTGTCCCCCTCTGTCTTTAAACCTGCCTTGGTCCGGAAACGCATTGCCCAAAAACACGGTATGCAGCAGCGTTCCCATGACAGGTCCTGCCGTGTCCTCTGCCCTCTTCTCCCCGGCCAGGTTGTCCGTATGAGGTCCACTTCTGGCCGCTCCAAGCTGGCCATGGTCGTTGGTTCTGCTGGTTCCCCTTGTTCGTACCTTGTCAACCACGACAGCAGGGTGTATCGCCGGTCCCGCCAGCATCTCCGGCTCGTGAACGAGCCTCTCCCTCCCCCGGCGGCTCCGTATGCCCCCCTGCTGCCACTTTCGCGGCCCAGTGCTTTGCCCATTCCTCTGGGGTCACCCCCCCACCTTGTCCTTCTCCTGTCCATCTCCTGGCTGCGGTCACGCTTTCTCCGGCTTCCTCACCCTTCTCTTCGCCATCCTCCCCGATGCCTTCGACACCCAGGGGTTCTCCTGTCCGTAGCCCCCACCATGCCCCGGTGTCGTCCCCGCTTGTTCCCGTCAGGGAAGGAGGTGATGGCGAGGTGCGGACCCGGTCTGGTCGCCTGGTCAGGCCGCCGGTCCGTTACGGCGATTACGTGTGATCCTGTATTCCCGTGCTTTACTGTTTGCATTTACCCTAGCGCATGAGACGTGGTCGCCCTGTCACTCACTGTTTGTTTTGGTAGAGGAAGGATGTAGATGATATGTGTATACACCTTTAATTGATAGTGACGATGTCCATGCTAACCACTCCCCCACCAGTTAGTATAATTGTAACCCACACGCCCCTAGCTCTCTCTCTAGTGATCGTGACAGACCACGTACAGCTAGGGCTATATGATGTATGAGTAATAAAGTAGTGAAGACCTTAAGGTGTCTGTGTATCATCTCTGCGAGTTCTATCAAACTCTCTCTTAAATCCATCTGGTGACTTGGCCTCCACTGCCCTCTGTGGCAGGGAATTACATAAATTCACAACTCTCTTGGTGGAAACGTTTTTTCTCCCCTCAGTCTTAAATGACCTCCCATTTTTTCTAAGACTGTGGCCCCTGGTTCTGGACTCGCCCAACATTGGGAACATTTTTCCTGCATCTCGCTTGTCCAGTCCTTTTATAATTTTATATGTTTCCATAAGTTCCCTCCTCATCCTTCTAAATTCCAGTAAATACAAGCCTAGTCTTTTCAATCTTTCCTCATATGACAGTCCCGCCATCCCAGGGATCAATCTCGTGAACCTACGCTGCACTGCCTCAATCACAAGGATGTCCTTCCTCAAATTAGGAGACCAAAACTGTACACAATACTCCAGATGTGGTCTCACCAGAGCCCTATACAACTGCAGAAGAACCTCTTTATTCCTGTACTGAAATCCATTGTACTGGCAACCAGTGCAGGTTGACCTCCCAGGCCCGCTGCAGCACCTGGTGAAGTGGTGGTCATGCTCAGCAACATTCTTCCCGTAAACCAGGGTGTCGTCGACAATGATGGCACATGGAAGCCATCACGACCTCCCACGGAATAACATTCCATTAGCTTTCTTCACTGCACTTTAATGAGACTTGACTGGAATTTATCTTGCACTAAACATCATTCCCTTTATCCTGTATCTGTACACTTTAGACAGCTCGATTGGAATCATGAATAGTCTTTGTTCTGGCCTTTTCTTACCTCCAGTTCCCTCCCCTATACTTTCAGTCTGAAGAAGGGTCCTGACCCAAAAGGTCACCCACCCATTTTCTCCAGAGATGCTGCCTAACCTGCTGAGCTAACCCAGCACTTTGTGTCTATCTTCAGTAAACACCAGCATCTGTAGTTCCTGTTTGCAGTGTCTCTCCACCGTCAACAGCATCACCCCAGAGAAAATAATCCGAGTCTGTCCGACCTCTCCTTATAGCCAATATTCTCTCATCCAGGCAGCATTCTGGTAAACCTCCTCTGCACACACCCTCCCCAAATCTCCACATCCTTCCTATAATGGGGTGACCAGAACCACACAATACTCTAAATGAGGCCTAACCCATGTTTGATGAAACTGCAACTTGGATTCCTGACTCTCATCCCCAATGCCCCACTCGATGAGTAATCAGACAGTGGCAAGAACATGATGATATCGTCATCTCATTCCCAATGAAACAAACAAGGAAGCATTTAGCAACTAAGAAATGGAAGCAAGAGGAGGCCATTTAGCAACAGACAATAGACAATAGGTGCAGGAGTAGGCCATTTGGCCCTTCAAGCCAGCACCGACATTCAAAGTGATCATGGCTGATCATCCCCAATCAGTACCCCGTTCCTGCCTTCTCCCCATATCCCCTGACTCCGCTGTTGTAAGAGCCCTATCTAGCCCAATCTAACAATCCTTCTTCATGATCAGTGGTCATTTGCAACATTCCCCTATGTGATCGGACACTGACCCTGGAGGGAGCGTGGGAAGAGATTGAATTGAACATTGGAAGCGAATTGGACTTGGGGCAGCAAAGTGGCATTGTGGTGCAGCGGTAGCATTAGAGACCCAGGTTCGATCCTGACAACAGGTGCTGTCTGTATGGAGTTTGTACGTTCCCCTTGTGATGCGTGGGTTTTATCCAGAAGCTCCAGTGACCTCCCACATTCCAAAGATGTAGAGCTTTATAAGTTAATTGGCTTTAGCTTAAAGAAATGTAAGATTGTCCCTAGTGTGTAGGATAGTGCTCATGTACGGGGATCGCTGGTCGGTGTGAATGGCGGGCTGAAGGGCCTGTTTCCACTTTGTATCTCTAAACTAAACTTCTCGGAAATAGCTGATGCTGAAGAAAATGTATAAGAAAAACTAGAAGTAATAGCTTTTAGCTGAGAGGGGCATCTTTATGTGTGGTACAATGGCGCAGCGGGTATAGCTGCTGACTCACAGTGCCAGAAACCCGGGTTCAATCCTGACTTTGGGTGCTGTCTGTGTGGAGTTTGTATGTTCTTCCTGTGACCATGTGGGTTCCCTCCGGGTGCTCCGATTTCCTCCCACATCCTAAACACATGTGGGTTTGTTGGTTAAATGGCCTCTGTAAATCGCCCTTCATGTTGGGAGGGCAAAAGTGGGATAACATATAGGAGGTGGCGCAGTGGTAGAGTTGCTGCCTCACAGCCCTAGAGACCCGGATTAAATCCTGACAATGGGTGCTGCCTGTACAAAGTTTGCACGTTCCCCCTGTGACCGTGTGGGTTTTCTCTGGGTGTTCTGGTTTCCTCCCACAATCCAAAGACTTGCAAGTTTGTAGATTAATTGGCTTTGGTAAAAACTGTAAATTGTCCTTAGTGTTTAGGGTAATGCTAGTGTATGGGGCTTACTGGGAAGAATGTACTCGTTGGGCTGAAGGGCCTGCCTCCATACTGTATCTCCACAGTTTAAAGGGGAAGGCAAACGCAATGCTAACATTTATTTCAAGAGGATTACAATACAAAGCCAGGGATGTAATGCTGAGGCTCTATTAGGCGCTTGTCAGGTCGCATTTAGAAATATAGAAACATCGAAAATAGGTGCAGGAGTAGGTCATTCGGCCCTTCGAGCCAGTACTGCCATTCAATATGACCATGGCTGATCATCCAAAATCAGTACGGTGGACTTCTGGTGGCACTATGGAGGGCTAGAAAGCAACGCCAGCCAGCTCCGTGAAAAAAAACGAGGAAAAACCGGGGAGAAAAGACCTATCTGCTGCCTGCTGTTTCTGCACCGGCTGCCGTGAGTGATGTCATCAGGCGTGCGACTGGTAATGGCAACACAGCGCAGCCCACCCGTGGATAAAACAAAACTCCGGTACATAAGGAAAACGGCAGAACAAGAACAAGGCCTGACTGGAGCCTCGGCCTCAGGTAGGACACTATCCCTAGAAGATGTGTCGAAAAAAACGAAGAAAAAATCGGAAATTGAGGAACTCAAAGTATTTTTGTACAAGAAATGGCAGAGTTAAAGAAAGAAATAAAGTTGGAATTAAAGACTGAATTGGCAAAAATTAATATTAAGGAAGAAATAGAAAAAATCAAGGAGGAGATGAAGGAGTTAAAGTTTGAAATCAATACCTCGGCCACGGAATTATCTGACAAACTGCGAAAGGAAATTGCAGAAATATTGACGGATCAATCTGCAAATATAGTGGAAGAGATGAATGAAAAAATCGAAAATAAGGTGGAAACAGAAATGGAACCCGTGGTGGAAGAAATCAAGGATCAGTCGACAGCCATAAAGAACCTTGAAGAACTAGCCGAAACAAGTACTCAGACTACGAAAACACTCCTCAAAGAAAATCAACGTTTATCTGACTTACTGGGCAAAATAACTGATAAGTGTACCGAGTTGGAAGGACGCCAGAGAAGACAGAACCTAAGGATCGTGGGTATTCGAGAAGGGAGAGAAAAGAATCAAGATACCCGAGAGTTTACTGCAAACTTATTGCAAAAGGTTTTATCTCTGGAACAAAAGCCTTTGCTAGCCCGAGCACACAGAGTTATGAGACGTTATAAAAAGCAAGACGCTCCTCCAAGACAAATGATAGTAAAAGTCCGGTATGATCATGTCCTGGAGGAGATGATGAACAAAATTGTAAAAAGTAGACATCTTACATATGAAGAAGATTCGATCAGCATTTACCGAGACTATCCAGCAGAGGTCACCAAGAAACGAAATGCGTTCAAGGAGACCAAAAGAATTTTGAGGGAAGTGAAGAACCTGAAGTACAGTCTGAGATACCCAGCCACACTGAGAGTCACCTACAACCAGGAAGAACATTATTTCAAAAACCCAGCAGATGCAATGAGCTTTGCCCAAGGGATTAAGGAGCGAGAGGTAGACTGAATGAAAGCTTCAAAGATTGACTATACCAACAAATAAATTGTACTTTCAAGATTGGAGTGGACTATAGACTTGTTTCATCTAAAGAAGATGGAGAAGGATGCGGATTGGAGATTCGGGGAGATACGGATTGGAGACTCTCCTATGGATACTAATAATTAGAATAGTAACACTACTAATATTAATAACTAACACATACTAAAATTAATACTGCGGTATTATTATTAATTAAAGCTAATAACTACCAATTAATGATTAACAACTAATTATAGCTGATTTACTTAGAATTAAGTAAATAGTAAATATAAACACACAAAATATAAAGTTTGACTTTATTTATCCCCCTGGTACTTTTTATTTTTTTTTTTTTCCTATATTTTTCTTCCCTTTTTTTTATTTTCTATTATTACTTTATTTTTTATATTTTCTTATAATTATAGCTTTTAATAAGTATTAAGTATAGATATTATCATATACTTGACTGATGGATTTTGTACACACCAGAGTTTAATACTCCCGGTTAAATATTTTTATGGAATAACAATTTTAATAAATCATGGAGATGGATAAGTTTGCAACATCGACTACGGAAGTCTATAGATTGCTAGCCATGGTAGTATGGCTAACACTAACTACACCAATATTAGATGTAGTTTTTTTCTTTCTTTGTGCACCCTATTAACCTCTTAATCTATCCTTTTTTAAAAATATTATTTCTTGTTATTATTATTTTATATTTGAATGGAGTTATAAATTAATGCAAAGGAGGAAGAAACATAGAAACATAGAAATTAGGTGCAGGAGTAGGCCATTCGGCCCTTCGAGCCTGCACCGCCATTCAATATGATCATGGCTGATCAACCAACTCAGTATCCTGTACCTGCCTTCTCTCCATACCCCCTGATCCCTTCAGCCACAAGGGCCACATCCAACTCCCTCTTAAATATGGCCAACGAACAGGCCTCAAATACCCTCTGTGGCAGAGAATTCCACAGATTCACCACTCTCAGTGTGAAAAACGATTTTCTCATCTCGGTCCTAAAAGACTTTCCCCTTATCCTTAAACTGTGACCCCTTGTCCTGGACTTCCCCAACATCGGGAACAATCTTCCTGCATCTAGCCTGTCCAACCCCTTAAGAATTTTGTAAGTCTCTATGAGATCACCCCTCAATCTTCTAAATTCCAGCGAGTACAAGCCAAGTCTATCTAGTCTTTCTTCATATGGATTCAGAAAATAGAGAATCACTAAACGCTGAAATAACTTCTAAAGAAATCAAAGAAGCTATTAGGTCATTAAAAAATGGTAAAACTCCAGGACCGGATGGTATTGGATCAGAATTTTATAAAACATTCTATGATATGATAGTTCCACGTTTGAAGACACTTTATGAACACATTTATGCACAACAGAAGTTACCAGAAACATTAAATGAATCTATTATAACGCTCATACCTAAATCAGATAAAAATCTGGATGATCCAGGGTCGTATAGAGCCATAGCTCTTTTAAATACTGATCAAAAAATATTAACCAAAATACTAGCACAAAGACTAAATACAGTGATTAATAAGGTCATTCATTTAGATCAAACAGGATTTATACCAAAACGATACTCCTCAAATAACTTGAGAAGATTATTCAATATTATATACTCGAAAAGAAACATTAATAAAGATTTATCAATTATTACATTGGACGCAGAGAAAGCTTTTGATCAGATTGAATGGTCTTATTTATTTTCGGTTATGGAAGCTTTTCAGTTGGGAGAGAAGTTTATAACATGGGTTAAGCTACTATATACCAAGCCAACAGCTAGAATATTAATAAATCAAATGTTAACAACTAAATTTAATTTATTCCGAGGCTGTAGACAAGGTTGTCCTCTATCTCCACTACTGTTCGCACTGGCAATTGAACCATTAGCACAACGCGTAAGATTACATCCTGAAATATACGGGTATGAAACCAAAGAAACTGAAAATAAAATCTCTTTATACGCAGATGATGTATTACTTTATATTTACAAAGCCGGAAATTAGTATTCCTAACCTATTAGATTTAATAAATTAATTTGGATTGTTTTCAGGATATAGAATTAATTGGAATAAAAGTGAACTTATGCAAATAATGGGAAATGACTTACATATATTACAATATCCTTTTAAGGTAGCAAATGAAAAAATCAAATATCTTGGAATTCATGTAACTAAAAGATATGATTCTTAATTTAAATCTAATTTCCCAACCCTATTGAATAAACTACTTAAGAATATCCTATATTGGAAAACATTACCTACTTCAATGCTAGGTAGAATTAATGTGATAAAAATGTTTTTTCTTCCGCAATATTATACCTGTTTCAACTGATCCCGATATATCTTCCTAAACATTTTTTTAAGAAAGTGGACTCTATAGTTACCAATTTTATTTGGGATTATAAGAGCCATAGAATAAATAAAAAACATCTATGTAAATCAAAAATGAATGGAGGTTTTGCATTGCCTAATTTTATGTTTTATTACTGGGCAGTTAATAATACAATTATGAATTTTTGGTTGGAAGAAGTAGATAAACAGCCAAACTGGTTAAAAATGGAAAAGGAAGATTCACCTTTTGGTTCAACTTTCGAAGTTAGCTCGATTTTATTTGCTAATACTAAAATACATAAGAAAATTTATTGAGGAAATCCAATAATAGAAAGTGGCATACGTATTTGGAAACAATTAAAGAAAACATTAAAATTAGAAAGGATACCACTGGCTCTTCCCATTGTAAATAACATTACTTTTAAACCTTCAATGATAGATAAAGGTTTTTTAAAATGGAAGAACTATGGAATAAATAAGATGGGTGATCTCTATAGGGAAAGTTTATTCCTTTCATTTCAGGAATTACAACAAAATTACGGATTACACTCAAAAGAGTACTTTAGATATTTACAAATTAGAGACTATGTTAAATCAAGCACACAAGATTTTAGAAATAGAAAGAGATAAAATTTTCTGGATTATTCTGGATATTAATACCTGGATATTGATAATTAGTCCTAACATATAACTAACATAAATAAATAACACATACATTAAAATCACAACGCGGTTTTATTATTAGTATTATTTTTATCAATTAAGATTGTTCACTATTGCTAACCACTATTACTAATAATTAACAACTAATGTTCCTTTAATGAATAGAGTTAATTGTATCCCCTTTTTCTTTTTTATATAGCCTTTATATTTTTTATGTTTAATATTACTTAGATTTCTAAGTTATTTCTAGATATAGGTACTTTTATATGATGAATCCTACTCCTTTTCCTTTTTTTTCTATTGCCTCCCCTTTTTCTTTTTCCCTTAATATTATACCCCCGCTAAAATATTATTATGGAATAATAATTCCCTAAATCTAGGAGCTGGCCAAGTTAATAACATCAATGACGGAAGTCGTTAGATGGATAGCCATGTTAGAATGGCTAGCACAAACTACAACTATTCTAGATGTAGTTCTTTCTACCTTTAAACACCTTACTAGTTTCTTAAACTATCCTTTATTCTTCTTTTATATCTATTGTATTTTTCAGTTTGAATGGAGTTACACATTGGACCAATGGAGATATATTCGTGAGGGACATAAACGAGATTTAAAATTCATCTATTCAATGTTCGGGTGTAAGGTTGGGTCTGTCGCGCTGATCCTTAGACTCTATTGTAGATCTCTACAAACTTAAAATGCAAGACTTAAAAAGAAATACGGGGAATGAGGGATTAACGTTTTGTAGTTGGAATGTTAAAGGCATTAATGAATCGATAAAGAGAGGAAAAGTATTGGCACATTTAAAGGCAAGTAAAGCTGATGTAATTTACATTCAAGAAACTCACTTAAAAAAAGATGCGGAAAACAGGTTGAAAGCTATATGATAGATAAAATATATCACTCTTCTTTTACGCATAAATCAAGAGGTGTAGCAATACTATTTTGTAAAGGTACTTTATTTAAACATACATCAACCATAACTGATAAAGATGGCAGATACATTATTGTGATAGGAGAATTAAACACAGAAAAAATGATTTTTGTTAATATATATGGACCAAATTTTGATAGCCCATTGTTTTTTAAGAAAGTATTTAACAATATTCCGGAATTAACACAATATAATTTGATAATTGGAGGAGATTTTAATTGTACACTAGACCCTTACCTAGACAGATCTACAAAACAAAGAAAAACTAAATCACATTCTAGTGATTT
This sequence comes from Okamejei kenojei, assembly GCA_035221665.1. Lineage (NCBI taxonomy): Eukaryota > Metazoa > Chordata > Chondrichthyes > Rajiformes > Rajidae > Okamejei > Okamejei kenojei. The sequence continues at coordinate 68,450,769 of CM069143.1, forward strand.
ATTAAACGCATATATGCAAACGACTAATATTAAAGATGTTTGGAGAACAGAAAACCCTACGGGACGAGAATACTCTTTTTACTCGCCAGTACATAAAACTTATTCAAGAATAGATTATTTTTTGGTGGATGCAAAACTTATTTCACTTACTTATGAACCTAAATATCATAATATTATAATCTCAGATCATGCGCCATTAACATTTAAAATTAAAATAAATGGCAAAACAGAAAATGCAGGACAGTGGAAACTTAACCCACAAATTTTAAAAAGTAAAACCACTCAGGAATATATCATAACTCAAATTAAGATTTTCTTTGAAATAAATGATCAACCAGAAATATCTCGCTCCTTATTATGGGAAACATTTAAAGCATATCTCCGGGGAATCATGATTTCTTCGCAAGCATTCCATAACAAAAAGATTCGGAAGGAACAACAAGATTTGGAAAGGGAGATTAAACAATTAGATATACAGAATGCAACAAAGCCAGATATAATATTACATAATAAAATTGTAGCATTGAAATATAAATTAAATAAAATATATACAGATCAAGTTATAAAATTTTATCAACCAACTAAACAATTACAGTTTGAATTTGGAGACAAACCCCAAAAATTATTGGCTCGACAATTAAGGAAAATTGAAGCGGAAAAAATCATACATAGGATTAAATCACAAAACGGTGAATTATTAATACAACCTAAAGATATTAATGGTGGTATACCCGATGGTATAGGTTCGGAATTTTATAAAATATTTCATGACCATATGGTTCCGCGTCTGAAATCATTATATGAACAAATATACACACAACAGAAATTACCAGATACGTTGAATGAATCTATTGTAACACTTATACCCAAAATAAATAAAGACTTGGATGAACCAGGATCATATAGAGCAATAGCTCTATTAAATACAGATCAAAAGATACTAACAAAAATATTAGCAAAAAGACTGAGTTCAGTCGTTAACGAATTAATCCACCCCGATCAAACAGGATTTATACCAAAAAGATATTCCTCATACAATCTAAGACGGTTATTTAATATTATATATTCAAAAAGAAGTGATAAAAAAGATTTAGTAGTCATTTCGCTTGATGCAGAAAAAGCTTTTGACCAAGTGGAATGGCCTTATTTATTTTCGGTGATGGAAGCTTTTAAACTGGGAGAGAAGTTTACTACTTGGATTAAATTGCTATATGCAAATCCAATAGCTAGAATAACAACAAACCGAATGTTATCAACTAAATTTAGTTTATCTCGAGGTTGTAGACAAGGTTGTCCTCTATCACCTTTATTGTTTGCACTAGCAATAGAACCTCTCGCCCAGAGGGTGAGATTACACCCGGAAATACATGGATATGATACTAGAGATACTGAGAATAAAATCTCCTTATATGCGGATGATGTATTACTTTACATCACTGAGCCAGAAACAAGTATCCAAAATTTGTTAAAACTAATAACGGAATTCGGATCAATCTCAGGATACAGTATCAATTGGAATAAAAGTGAACTTATGCCAATAACGATGAATAATTTACATACACTACAACAATTCCCTTTCAAGATAACAAATGAAAATATTAAATATCTTGGGATTTTCGTTACAAAAAGATTTGATTCTTTATTTAAATTTAATTTCCCCCCATTACTGAATAAATTAAATAAGAATATTTTATACTGGAAAAGCATACCTAATTCAATGTTAGGTAAAATTAATGCAATAAAAATGATTTTTCTCCCACAATTATTATGTTTATTTCAATTAATTCCGATATATCTCCCTAAAAATTTTTTCAAAAAAGCAGATTCTCTAATTACTAACTTTATCTGGGATTATAAGAACCATAGAATAAATAAAAAACATTTATGTAAATCTAAAATAAATGGAGGATTAGCATTACCAAATCTTATGTTTTATTACTGGGCAGTTAATATTAAAAATATGAATTTTTGGCTAGAGGAAATAGATAATAAACCAAACTGGTTAAATATGGAAAAAGAAGATTGTACACCATTTGAAATTAGCTCTATAATATTTGCTAACACTAACGTAGCTAAGAAAATTTATAGTGAAAATCCGATAATAGAAAACGGAATCCGCATCTGGAAACAAATAAAGAAAACATTAAAACTAAAATTCATACCATTAGGTCGTACCATTGCCAATAATTTTACGTTCAAACCTTCAATGTTGGATAAGGCTTTTTTACAATGGAAAAATAAAGGAATTTCTAAGATGGGTGATCTTTATAAGGAAAACTCTTTTCTCTCATTTCAAGTTACAACAAACTTATGGACTACACAATAAAGAATATTTTAGATATTTACAAATTAGAAACTATGTTTCTGCAAATACACAAGAACTTAGAAATAGAAAGACAGAAATTTTAGATGAATGCTTGAATAAACATCCAAATACGGAAAAAATGATATCATATATATACAATATTTTATTGGAAAGTGATATCCCATCAACAGAAACACATAGAGAGTCTTGGGAAAATGAATTAGGCCAAATTATAAGACCAGAAATATGGGATGAAAGTTTACAACATATACATCATTGCTCGTTAAATGCTAAACATTCCCTTATACAGTTTAAAATACTACATAGATTACATTATTCTAAATCTAAACTACATAATATTTTCCCAAAAATATCTCCTATATGTGATAAATGTCAAATTTCAGAAGCAAATTTGTCACATTCATTTACTAACTGTATAAAAATTGTAGAATACTGGAACGAAATATTTAAGATAATTTCGAATGTTGTCAATATAATTATGACTCCTGATCCAAAGTTAATAATACTTGGAATACTTGAAACTGACCAACTAATAACAATGAACCAAAGAACTTTTATCGACTATTGTTTAATAATTGGGAAAAAATTAATATTAAAATTTTGGAAAGGCCCTGCATCCCCAACAATCAAAATGTGGAACACAGAAATGTCGGAGACACTTCATTTGGAGAGATTGAGGCTTGTCCTTATGGATAGGTTAGACCTCTTCAGAGGGATTTGGTCTCCATATATTAAATATTTACAGGGTCATAACGGTTCAGCGCGAGGACCTGACTGAGACCTGAATATTTGAATGGATGAAGAAATATATATAATAAATCATGAATATATCTCCAAGGACGGATTAATGAGGAATATTCCATTCTCCATCAAACTTTTCTTACTCTTTACTCTTTTTTCTATTTTCTCATATTTATATAAAAAATTAGAAAATAGTATAGAAACACATTATCTTAAATTCTTAATATCAGTACGAATATAAATATCACTAACTTCATGAAAATATTATCAGTATCTTGTATTTTCAATTAAATAAAATTGTGTATTTTCAATTATATAATAATTTTAAATTTAAAATCAATGATAATACAAATATTGTTAACATTATGAAAATATAATGAATATTATAAAAGTTTCACTAGTATTACGTATTATTAATTACATAAAATTTGGTCCTATATTTAAAAATCAGAGACAATACAAATATTATTAACAGTATGAGTATATTGCTAATACTATGAATGTATTATTAGTACCATGTATTCTCAATTATATAAAATATACAATCTTGAAATTTATAATTGATAATAATACCAATTATATTAATAGTATGAATTTATCATTAATATCATGTATTTTCATTATAGTAAAATAATGTACTTTGTTATTATTTTGTTTCTATAATAATAAAAAAAAAAGAAAGAGATAAATTTTAGATGAATGTCTAAATAAATATCGGAATACAGAAAAATTTATATCATATATTTATAATATTTTACTGGAAAATGATTTATCAAATTCGGAAATATATAGGCAAGCATGGGAAAACGAATTAGGTCAAACTATTAGTGTAGAAGTATGGAATGAAAGTTTACAACATATACACCACTGCTCATTAAATGCCAGACACTCCTTGATACAATTTAAAGTTTTACACAGATTACACTTTTCAAAATCCAAACTAAACAGAATTTTTTCAAATGTTTATGCTATATGTGATAAATGTCAGCATTTAGAAGCTAATCTAACGCATTCATTCACAAAATGTACAAAAATTACTATTTTTTGGATAGAAATGTTTAAGATAATCTCGGAGGTAGTTAATGCAAATTTGACTCCAGACTCAAGTTAATCATATTAGGAATATTAGAAACGGATTAACTACTAACAACACAGCAAATATTTTTTATTGGTTATAGTTTAATAATTGGTTAAAAAAAAACTAATACTAAGATTTTGGAAAGGTCCTACATCCCCCACAATCAAAATGTGGATTGCAGAAATGTCGGAGACACTTCATCTGGAAAGACTAAGACTTGTCCTTTTCGACAAGCTAGATCAATTCAGAGGAATATGGTCTCCATTTATTGAAAACTTAAAGGGTCAAGGAGGTCCGGTTCGAGGGCCTGACTGAAGCCTGAATGAAGGAATAGATGAAGAACTATATACAATAGACCACGGATATATCTCCAATGAAGAATATCTTGTTTAATACTCCACTCATTTTATCGATTTTCTACTTCTATTTTATTTCTTTTTATTATTTCTCTTTACTATCTTCTTTCTGTTATAAAATAATAAAAAGTATAGAAGTATAAATAAGAACGACTGTAAACTTTTAAAATATTAAGAATGTATGTGACGAATAATATGTTTCTTCTTTTTGATTTTATGTTATTCCTTCTTAATATGTATTTACTTCTAATAAAAATATTTTACAAAAAAATAAAAATAAACCGTAGGCGCAAAAAGCTGGAGTAACTCAGCGGGACAGGCTTCTGGGGAGAAGGTATGGGTGACGTTTCGGGTCGAGGCTCTTCATCGAACTTTCTTTGTGCTGCTTCCAACATATTCATTCATGTTCAAATAATTATATCCTGTTAATCCAAAATTAGGAGACCAGTATGACGAAAGACACCGACCAGAAACGTCAACTATTCCCTTTCTCCAGAGGTGCTGCTGACCCGCTAAGTTACTCCAGCATTAGTTACTCCAGCATTTGTGTCAATTTTCGGCATGAACCAGCATCTGCAGTTCTTACCTAAACAGATATATAGTCAGTTCTCCTAACGCGATCTCACCAATTCCTTATGAAAATGCTATGAGGCTGCAGGGTGACTGGGATAGGTTGGTTGTGTGGGTAGATGCATGGCAGATGCAGTATAATTGTATATACGGGAAGAAATACGGGATGTTTAAAAACGGAACTGTGTAAGATGAATGAAAACAGGTGGCTGATGGGTCGCTGGTTACCCTGGACCAAGGTCTCTTTCCATTCTGCATATCACTGCGACGTGTTGATGTGGGGACAGATACACTGGTGTGTGTTCCAAAACGTCGCAAGTATGTTTACAATTGTGCCCAGCGAGTAAAATGACGATGCACATTGTGGAACTGAATGTAGAAGGCAGGGAGAAGCCGTTTCTATTTGGTGAGTTGTGAAGGAAGTTGTCCTGGGACCAAGGCAGTGGAAGGGATTCAGCAGAAGGTATTAAAACACCCGGGTTAAATGACATCGTAAACAGATACGAGCAAATACAAATGGGCAGAAAGTGTTGGAGCAACTCAGCAGGGCAAAGAGCAGAAGAAGATAGACACACAATGCTAGAGTAACTCGTCAGTGGGTCAGGAGGGAAGGGATGGGTGACGATTCGGGTCGAGACCCTTCTTCAGGCTGAGGGGAGAGGGGGACACGGAGATATGGAAGGGTATGGTGTGAAAACGACAGATCAAGACGCTGATAAAGAAATGCAGATGAGTTCATTTCTAGCTGAGGAGGGGGGGACAAGGGGGCATACAATCAATAAAATTAATCAGAAGGACAGTGCAACTAGTTGCAGAAATATCCACGGAGAACATGGATAGGTGACGTTTCGGGTCGAGACCCTTCTTCTGAAGAAGTCTTCTAATGCCTTGACCCGAAACGTCACCTATCCATGTTCTCCACTGATGCTGCCTGACCCGCTGAGTTACTCCAGCACTCTGTGAAACGTCACCTATCCATGTTCTCCACAGATGCTGCCTGACCCGCTGCGTTACTCCAGCACGCTGTGAAACGTCACCTATCCATGTTCCCCACAGATGCTGCCTGACCCGCTGAGTTACTCCAGCACTCTGTGAAACATCACCTATCCATGTTCTCCACAGATGCTGCCTGACCCGCTGAGTTACTCCAGCACTGTGTATCCTTCTTTGTTTGTACAAATAGGAAACATTAGGCATGGGATAACATTCGGCATGGGAAGATAGAACCGGTCGATGCAACAGATCCATAAGAACTAATCGTTGACCTGAGCTCCCCTTCACATCCAAAATGCTCCGTAATTACTGGCAATGATTTTGGATGTAACGGGATTGGTACTGCGTAGCAAGCGACCCAAGCTCTCCAGCGGGGGGTATGTTTTATCCTTTTGCTCAATTATTACTGGATGGGCTTTAGGTTTAAGGTCAATGCCTCGGAAATAAACAAAACACGGGGTGGAGTTTACCCAACGTCAGAACGTTTGAGGAGTGCAGCAAGTGTAACACGAGCCGGGGAAATACCACAATTACAGGTGCTTCCTGTCAGAAGAAAACAACTGGCAACAAAATTCCTGTCCCCCCACAGTCAGTGAGAGGCACACTCCACACCGATATTACAGATTATTATACACCATGTCGACATCCATTAAAGCATCTTCATGGTCGTGTGTCTGGATCGATCGGTTTTACCAAGTGCGAGTCATTAAAGTTGAATATTTACAATTTCTTCAAGCGTTTCACTGGTCGCAGGATGTTTCTTGAAACTCCTGGCTAGCTGCCACGGCAGAGTTGCAAAGATTATATCAGAGCTGCTGCTGAGAATCATTACCGCACGGCATTGCTCACACAAAAAGCATCGCTGCAGAGAAATACAAACTGAAGGCATCAGTCAATTACAGACAGGATGTGTAAGAAGGAACTGCAGCTGCAGGTTTAAACCAAAGATAGACACAAAAAACTGGAGTAACTCAGTGGGACAGGCAGCATCTCTGGAGAGAAGGAATGGGTGACGTTTAGCACCAGCACCAGCAGACCCAGCAACATACATGACAATAGTTTAATGGACACAGTACAGTCGAGGAACTCAGCGGCTCAGGCAACTTGTCTGGAGAACATAGAGAGGTGACGTTCACGATCGAGGTCATTCTTCTGACAATAGTTTAATTTAGTTTAATAATGAAGCACCGAAACAGGTTCTTCGGCCCACCGAGTCCACTGATCACCTGATCACATAGAAAAACATAGAAATTAGGTGCAGGAGTAGGCCATTCAGCCCTTCGAGCCTGCACCGCCATTCAATATGATCATGGCTGATCATCCAACTCAGTATCCCGTACCTGCCTTCTCTCCATACCCTCTGATCCCCTTAGCCACAAGGGCCACATCCAACTCACTCTTAAATATAGCCAATGAACTGGCCTCAACTACCCTCTGTGGCAGAGAGTTCCAGAGACTCACCACTCTCTGTGTGAAAAAAGTATTTCTCATCTCGGTCTTAAAGGATTTCCCCCTTATCCTTAAGCTGTGACCCCTTGTCCTGGACTTCCCCAACATCGAGAACAATCTTCCTGCATCTAGCCTGTCCAACCCCTTAAGAATCACATTGGTCTATATAATCTCACTTTCTAATCCTTCCCCTACTCACAAGGTGCAATTCAAACGTGTAATTATATAAAACTAATCTGATCAGTGGTCGGCCTGGATTAGGTGGGCCAAATGGATCCGTCTCCATGCTGCATCATGAAACTAAACTAAACTAAACTAAACTGAACTAAACTAACCCAAACTAAACTAAACTAAACTAAACTAAACTAAACCCAATAACTTTTATCAGGCGCGTTGCTGGGTCAGTAATATGAACTATCCTCAAGATTTCTTCATTAACTGCTCCGATCTCGAGCCTTCATTTTAACTCCGGGGTAAGACAGGGGATAAATCGTCATTGAGGAATTTGCACATGTCCTAACATGTTCCTGTCTAATACCATCAATGCTGGCCTCGGCCCGATTCCGAACTTGGACTTGGACCCGCCATGTCCTTCTCCATAACTATTTTAAAGCTAATATCGCCATGGTGGCTGGTTGCAAACGTCTCGCTCACCGATTCTTCAGTCACTTGCTATTCCCCGCCGGTAGAGGCTTTGCCCCGAACTTAACATCTGTTAATAACCATATAACATATAACAATTACAGCACGGAGACAGGCCCTCTCGGCCCTTCCAGTCCGTGCCGACCATTTGTTTTCCCCTAGTCCCATCTACCTGCACTCAGACCATACCCCTCCATTCCCTTCACGTCCATATACCTATCCACTTTACTTGTCTGTTGTTGCAAAGTTACTTGAGATTATTCGGAGGGATAGGTATTTGGACGGGCAAGCGCTGATTAGGGATAGTCAGCATGGTTTTCTACATGGGAGGTCATGTCTCACAAATCTGATGGAGTTGTTTTTATAGTCATGACCAAAAAGGGCGATGAGGGCAGAGCTGTAGATGTTGTGAACATGGGTTGCATTAAGGCATCTGACAAGGTGCCGCATGGAAGGCTGCTCTGGAGGGTTAGTTCGCGTGGGATCCAAGGAGAGATAGCTGAATTGGGAGCAAATTAGCTCCACGGAAGGACGCTGAGGGTTATGGTGGAAGGATGCTTCTAGGACTGGAGGCCTGTGGCAAGTGGTATGCCACAGGGTTCGGTGCTGGGCCTTTTACTGCTTGTCATCTGCACCAATGATTTGGGTGAGAACATACAGGGCAAGATTAGCAAATTTGCTGAGGATACAAAAATGGGTTGTTTTGCAGATAATGAGGATGCTTGTAAAATATTACAGCAGGATCTGGATGGATTGGCCAGGTGGGCTGAGAAATGGTCAGAGAGAGTATAGAAGTTGGGAGGTCTTGTTGCAGTTGTATGACACAGTGGCGAGACCTCATTTAGGAAATTGTGTTCAGTTCTGTGCACCATGCCAAAGGGAGGATATTGTCAAGCTTGAAAGGGTTCAGAGAAGAGTTGCTAGGACTAGAGGGTGTGAGCTATAGGGAGAGGTTCAGTAGGCTGGGTCTCTATTCCTTGGAACGCGGGAGGATGAGGGATGATCTCATTGAGGTGCACAAAAGCATGACAGGAATAGATCAGTTAGATGCACAGAGTCTTGCCCAGAGTAGGGGAATCGAGGACCAGAGGACATGGTTCAAGGTGAAGGGGAAAAAGATTAATAGGTACCGGAGGAGAAACTGTTTCACACAAAGGTTGGTGGGTGTATGAAACAAGCTGCCAGATGAGGTAATCGAGGCTGGGACTATCCCAACGTTTAAGAAACAGTTGGACAGGTGCATAGATAGGACAGGTTTGGCTGGATATGGACCAAGTGCAGGCAGGTGGAACGTGTAGCTGGGTGATGTTGGCCAGTGTGGGCGTTGGGCCGAAGGGTTTGTTTCCGCACTATCACTCTATGACTCTGACTATGACTCTAACCTGTAGGGCCCCCTAGATACTGCCAAAGGTAGCTTCCTTTAACACACACCTGTCCTGGCCTTAGGCACTATCGCATTCCCAGTCTAAATTAGGAAAGTTAAAATCCCCCACAGTGACAGCCTATTATCTTTCCAGCTACCTGTCTGAAAACAGGGGAGAGGTACTACTGTTGCAGTGTACTCCTTAGTTAATAAAGCAACATTTCCTCTTTTTGCCCTGCCTCAATCTGAGAATAAACCAGAAGAGAAGTATTGATTGATTATCCTAGCCCACGACCTGTGACTCTGCACATAGATGATTAGTTTGAGTTTGGAAAAGGCTCATTTTCCACTTGTTATGCATGGAATCTCTTTAGACTATCCTTGATATTTTCTACCAGAGCTGTCTCATGTTCCCTTCTCACCCTTCTGGTTTCATTCTTAAGTATGCTCCCCAATTCCCAAAACTCCTCTGGGGATTAAATTAAACACAAGTGCCCATGCTTGACCCAAGTCTCCTGCCTGTTTATGACCAGAATCACAATTTACCTCCTCTTTCATAGACAATTTCAACCCATCTATCCCTGGGTACAACGGTAGTCCCAGTAAATATTAGGAGAGTTAAAATACCCAACCAGACCAACACGATTACACTTGCATCTGTCTGCAACCTCCAGTCATGCCGATATTCTTATTTTTGTGTATTATTATTTGGAGGCCTGGAGTAAAATGTTAACATAGAAAGATAGAAAATAGGTGCAGGAGTAGGCCATTCAGCCCTTCGAGCCAGCACCGCCATTCAATATGATCACTGCTGAACATCCAAAATCAGTACCCCGTTCCTGCTTTCTCCCCATATCCCTTGATTCCGTTAGCCCCAACAGCCATATCTAACTCTCTCTTGAAAACATCCAGTGACTAGGCCACCACTGCCTTAACAAGCTGATCCATTTACCAGCTCCACCCACATAGCCTCGTTACATGAATCTTCAGGAATAACATCTCAGCCTATGGCCATGATGTTTTCCTTATTCAATTAAGCAACTTCTGCTCCTCATTTGCCTCCACCTCAGTCTGGCCTGTAACACATGTAGTTTGGAACATTGCACTGCCACACCTGTCCCCCCCGTAACCAGGTTGCTGCAATAGCTGGACGTCCAAGTCGCAGGTACCTATCAGGGCCCTGAGTTCATCAGCCTCACCTAACAGGACTCAAGTTAAACAAACATCTTCAAATATTCATTGTTATGCTATTACATTTTATAAATATAGAGTGGAGGGCTGACTCAGGAATTCGTAGTTTGAAGACTTTGGGTGAAATATTTGGTGATCAGATGGTAATTCGGGGCAGTGGGAGATGAGGAATTGGCACAGATGGAGCTTTCGAGACTGGCAGGAAAGGAAATGGGCCCAAGATATCCATGTTTGGGCAGGTTCATCTCCATTGGTTGACTTTATCAGTCTGTAATTCACACCTGACCTTTGAGACATTCTATTGGTTGTTTGGACGGAAGGGATAATTTCAGTGGAAAAGAAAGTTGTCAAAGCTGTCAAAACAGATCACTGGTGTGTGAGGAGATGTCAGAGAGATAAGTCTGAAATAACCAGGAAACAGCGTCCCTTGACTGTTCTGGTGCCATTGCCCCAACTGTTTGCCCAGAGATGCCGCTGTCGGTGCTGGCGTTGGTTCTACTGTTTTGGAACTGTGAGTTATTACTCGTTAAACCTACTCGGTTATCGATTGCCTAGTTGATCAGTGTTAATTTTGTGTTGTAGAATTTATTGACACATTGAGGCGATGAAACATTGTCTGTCATCGCTGGGACCACACTCTGAATTAGTAGAATGAGGTGTGACATAGGAAAATGTAATCTGCATTTTAGAAATGCGACGTGGGACAGTGGTGGATAAATGAAGCAGAGGAACGGGCTTATTTTATTCACGTTGGTAGCTATCTCAAAATGCAGACATGGACGTTAAAATATGAGTTTTATTCCGCGCATGCACTGTTTCAGTATGTTTGGCTGCTTGTGTATTAATATTAATATTCCATATCAGCAAAACTGATTTCAATTGTTTGGAACCGGATAAATTCCGATTGCAGATTTTGGTCAAATGAAATGTAATTTGCATTGGAAGAATCCGAAGATAGACACAAAATGTTGGAGTAACTCAGCGGGACAGGCAGCATCTCCGGAGAGAAGGAATGGGTGACGATTCCGGTCGAGACCCTTCTTCAGACGGTCTGAAAAAGAGTCTCGACCCGAAACGTCACCCATTCATTCTCTCCAGAGATGCTGCCTGTCCCGCTGAGTTACTCCAGCCTTTTGTGTCTATTTGAATGTAAGTTGCAATTGAAAATAGCTGGAACACATGGAAGCAGCAAATACGTGGAAGCAGCTGCATTATTTATTTTTTCGCTTGAAGATCTTGCAACGCCGTTCTAAATGGATCATTAGTGACCCTATTCGAGAAACAGTACCGTCATTATAGGAATGCGCTCAATTAGGGAGAGCGCGAAGCGACTGGCAGACTGGCGCACAGACACAGGTTCTCCTACTGAGCCGGCACAGATCTGTGGGCGCCTGACATATCACTAACATAGCTGCTTGTGCACTGCATGACACAAGTAACTGATTCACTTTAGTATTAGTTTTTAGTTTTTAGACATACAGCATGGAATCAGGTCATTCGGCCCTTCGATCTCTCGTTCACACTAGTTCTATTCCACTCTCGCACCTATTCTCCATTCACTAGGGGCGATTCTAGGGGGGCAATTAACCTACAACCCGCACGTCTTTGGGATGTGGGAGATTACCGGAGGAAGCCCATGCTGTCGAAGGGAGAATGTGCGAACACCACACTATTTGGGCATTGGAACAGGGTCATGGCGCTGTGAGGCAGCAGCTCTAAGCTCCGCCACTGTGTCGCCCCAGTTTAAATGGCTTATTCGCGGCAGTATTTGTTTTTAGTAACATGGTATAAAAATATAATAATAATGCAGAATAAACTTAATATTCTGTACTGCCGCTAAATTCATATGATAACTGAATTTGCCAGAAGCGGGATTTTGCTTTGGTAACAATTGTCACCAGTTTATGACATTTTACACCAATTATTTCCTTGAATATCTTTTCTCCTCATGCTAAATAATCCCTTCATTCCCTCCTCTTTCCCCCATGCTGGGATGCAGCCCAATCTGTGAATGTAGACATATAATTTAATGATCGACACGGGGATATGTTTAATATTCCTTCCACATCATCTCTACCATTGAATCGTGCAATATATAGAATTCAGTATGTTTTTTAGATTAGGTATGCAATCCTTTTTAATGTACTCCCCGCATTTTGCACACTTTTTGTAAGAGAATTTCCATCTCAATCTTCTACTTTATCCACATTTCAGTGGTTTTCCTAATGGATAACATAGACCAGTTTCTGAGCCTTAGCAATTTTCATTACTTTAGATTGTTCACTATCTTCCTTGTCAAATGCAGCTTTTCCGAATGAGATGTGTTCTGGCCATCACTAGCCTTTCTGTATGCCCTTCAGTTCTCTTCTATATCGGACCAATCTCCGGTTCAAAGCAATCGTGATTTTTATTTTCCTGTAGCAATTTCGTAAATGCATATTTTACAGTTATAATGGTTTTAAATGTTTTAATCGGCCCAATTTCGTGCATTAGGAGCCAGCTGCTGAGTCCTTTCCATTTGACGAGACGGGGTTTATCTTCTTTGCACATAATGTTGCCAGTGTTTATGAAATCTGGATACCAGAATATTCTTGCACTGCCTTCAAATCATTGATTGTGTTCAATGTTGGCGCTCTTTATCCCTTCTCCATTTTTACTCGAACTCAACAGCAAAATCTTATTATCTGTGTGCGGAAGATTATTGGGCAGTCGGGAGGATGAAGCGTTGTCGTTGTCTTGAGCTTCTGACTCGGACAGAACCATCCGAAGACGGGCGTGTAATCATAGGTGAACCTCTCTGCCCGTGGAAGCTGCAAACAATAAAACACCAGTTTAGTACCGAGGTACTCATATGTAGCGAGGTACAGTGAGAAGCTTTTGTCGAGTGCTGTCCAGTCAAACACAAGGCTGTACGTGATTACGATGAAGCCGTCCACTGTGCACTGATACAGGATAAAGGACACAACATTTCGCGCAAGTCCGATAAAGTCCGTTTAAAGATAGTTCAAATGTCTCCAACGAGATATATGGGAGGTCAGGACGGCATTCAACCTCACGAGAGGACGGCCCAGTTGCCCGATAACAGCTCGGAAGGAACTGTCCCAGAATCTGGGATGTTGAATTTTCAATTCGGTACTTACCCCGCGGGTGTTTAAAGAGCGCAGCAGCGAGTGTATCAGAGCCTGCAAGGTCTGGGCTGTGTGAACGAGCAACCTCAGTTCAAGTTGCATCTGCTGCCGGCTGAAGGCGCGAACATATTTCTGTCTCTGATATTGATCGCTGACACCGCAGTTTACACAGCACATGTTATCATGAAGTAAATCGTGTTAAAGTTCCTATTCACTAGTTTTACAGCACAATATGTATACTTACTTACTTACTTACTGCCTATTATGCTGTAGGGCAGCATGGAGGTCCTCCACTCCTTGTTGATTCTTTCAGTTGCAGTTTATGTAATATTTGTTTTATGAGACAGGGTTGTTAGCCCTGTGCTCAACCCCCAACCTGGAGGACCAGTGGATCGCTCTTCGTCTCGCCTCTACGCTTCCATCTGTCCAGCACGGGAGACCCTAACCGGAGACGAATCTCCCGCTGGCAAAGCTCTAGGGGTCACTGAGACACACACGCTCCCCGACCACGACAAGGTTGCAATCCAACGGCGAGTAATATGTATAGGCATTGCATTTAATATTATCTAAATATGAAGCTATTACGTTTTTTTAAAAATTTCTAAATAATTATGCTGACATAATTATTTAGAAAATAGTTGGACTAACTCTGGTGGCCAAATATCCGAAAAGTTATGTTGAATTTCCCAAGTTACCAATTTTTAAAACAGGCTATTGTCGCTGAAATGCAAGACTTTGGTAATTGTAAGCGTTGATTTATTTTTGATTGGTAAACTTTCACATGTTGAACTCTGTCCTTGAATATAATGAAAAAGTCCGGCTGGATCCCAAATGTCTCCTCACATTTCTCTGCAAATTAAACGGTTCAGCAGAATGTAATTTTCACAACAGAACCTTGGTGAAGGTGAGATTACACTGAAGTAGTGTGGATGGGTGGTCAGTAGGGAGACGGATTCTGTAGCGGAGAAAACAATAATAAAGAGTTCAGCTCGATGACACTTCATTCGAACTTGGTCAGCATCTGTAATTAGTTTTGTTTATCACGAATTGAGATTTCTACTGTGGCGGCACAGTGCCGCAGCTGGTAGAGCTGCCGCCCCACAGGGCCGGAGATCCGAGTTTTAACCTGACTACGGATGCTGTCTGTGGGGAGTGCTCCGACATCCCAAAGCCTTGAGGGGTTGCAGGACATTTGGCTCTTGTAAAGTGTGTGGGGAGTGTACGCGAAGGTGGATGACAGAACTCGTGTGAACGGATTATCGATGGTCGGGGTGGGCTCAGAAGGCCGAAGAGCCCGTTTTCATGCTGTGTCTTTTAATCAATTAAATGTCAATATTCTTGGTTCCTTGGTCTTCTAGTAAATACGACATAGGGACTGGCAGGTAGCCAGTTTCACGAAGACCCGGAAATAGGAACAAACATTGGAATAACTCAGCGGGACAGGCAGCATCTCTAGAGAGAAGGAATGGGTGGCCCTTCTTCAGACATGATAGACCGGGCTTCGCTCTCCAACCTCCTTTTATTTAGCTGTTCTCGGTATTTCCTGGTGCCCTTCCCTGTCCAGTACCTTGAGTTGCGCTTAAAATGATTCCACCCACCATTCCATTACAATCTAATTACATTCAAGAGCAGAGTCCATGATGTGAAGGCTCACTGACCAAAAACATATCAGCGCATGTTCTAGATTAATGTACAAACTACTTGAGCTGCACAGTTTTGCTGGTTGGTCGCTTGGAAAGTTTCACATTACTTGGTGTGATTAAGCAAGAACACATTTGCACTTTATTTTCAGAACGCACTTTGGATTTAATATCATGTTATTCTGGCGCACACAAGTCATTCTGCCTTGCAATTCACAGAAGCGGGAGAGGAAATTAACACCGGTGTTAAAGCAAAGCAAATTCACAAATTGGTTAATATAAAATTATGATATTATTTGCAGGTTTAAATTCCCGACACATGGGTTAACATCCATAAAGACGGATAGACACAAAATGCTGGAGTAACTCTGGTGGCCACAGATCCCCAAAGTAATGTTGGATTTCCCAAGTTAACAATTTTTAAAGCAGGCTCTTTTCGCTGAAACGCAAGACTTTCGTAATTGTAAACGTGGAGTAAGTGAGGCAGCATCTCTGGAGAAATGGAATGGGCGACGTTTCGAGTCGAGACCCTTCTTCAGACAGTCACGGGAGGGGGGGGGGGGGTCAAAGGTAGCATGTTCGCGGAGACAGTAAGACTGGTGGGAGAACTGGGAAGGGGAAGGGGATAAGGAGAGGGAAAGCAAGGGTATCTGAAGTTAGAGAAATCAATGTTCATTCCGCTGGGGTGTAAACTACCCAAGCGAAATATGAAGCGCTGTTCCTCCGATTTGCGCTGGGCCCCACTCTGACAACGGATTGGGAATTGGAGGGGGGTTGAAGTCCTGAGCCACCGGGAAATTAGTTAGGTTATGACAGACTGAGTGGAGGTGTTCAGCGAAACGATCGCCGAGCCTGCGTTTGGTCTCGCTGATGTAGGGAAGTTGACACCTGGAACAGCGAATGCAGTAGATGAGGTTGGAGGAGGTGTACGTGAACCTCTGCCTGGAAAGACTTTGGGTCCTTGGATGGAGTCGATGGAGGAGGTAAAGGGACAGATGTTGCATCTCCTGCGGTTGCTGGGGAAAGTTCCTGCGGATGGAGCGGTTTGGGTGGGAAGGGACGAATTGACCGGGGAGTTAACCTACTACCCTTTATCCATTTGCTGGTTCGCTTCATTACACTTCCATCTACCTGCAGCGGCTCTGAAAAAAAGCGAAGTCTCCTCATGAAGCTGCTGCCACTTTGGGATCGCCCCTTGTCTGCAGAGGTGTCAACACGCACTAAAGACACTTTCAGTCGGACCATGGTTGCAACTGCTTTGCTGCCCAGACTGAATGTTCCCTTTCATCAGACATCACATGTTCAAGGGTGTGGGAAGGATCTGGTTTAAACCGAAGATAGACACAAACAGCTGAAATAACTCAGCGGGATCAGGCAGCATCTCTGGAGAGAAGGAATGGGTGAGGTTTTGGGTCGAGACCCTTCTGAAGAGGAGGCCTTTCTCCACCCGAAACATCGCACATTCCTTCCATCCAGAGACGCTGCCTGTCCCACTGAGTTACTCCAGCTTTTAGTGTCTATCTACGTGTTCAAGTGTCGCGGTTTCACGCCCTGTGCACCTGGATCAGAAACTCTCCCCGTGAAATAGAATGCGATACCTAGCTTGCTGTCTTTATGGTTTGTCATTTCATGGCCATTAGACCCAGTGAAATCGAATGTTTAAGAAAAACTGCAGATGCTGGAAAAATCGAATGTAGACAAAAATGCTGGAGAAACTCAGCAGGTGAAGCAGCATCTCGCGTCTGAGGAAGGGCCTCGACCCGAAACGTCGCCTTTTCCTTCGTACCCAGATGCTGCCTCACCCGCTGAGTTTCTCCAGCTTGTTGGCCTACCAGTGAAATCTAATTCTCGTTTTCCCCTTTCAGGCAGTCCCGGGGATGGCCAGGCCGACCCATCAGGTAATGCTGCGTTATTTTCTCGGTGAGGATGGGTGGGGAGCAGCGACCGAGCGATACCAAAGGTCCAGGTTTCTAGATGAGGGTCGGCGGCTGCCTTGAAGCTTCAGTGACAGGTCCCTGGTTGAACAATCCCTTCGCGCTGTTGTCCGGACCGGGTAACGCTCACCGTTCATCGCGCCACTCGGCGCTGAGGTGGGCGCTGTGTGAACCCCCACCTTGGGACTTTTGTCCTTCACCCTGAGGTTTGGAATCCCCCCTCACGCCTCCAGCCGATAGACTCTCGCTGACAGGCCGGCGCAGCAGAATGTGTCGGAAGGAACTGCAGATGCTGTTTTAAACAGAAGATAGACACAAAAAGCTGGAGTAACTCAGCGGGACAGGCAGCATCTCTGGAGAGAAGGAATGGGTGAAGTATCGGGTCGCTGTCGTGGAACGTCGCCCATTCCTTCTGTCCAGAGATGCTGCCTGTCCCGCTGCGCTGTAGAATGTAGCAGCCTCGCCCATCACGGGTAACAATTGTTCGCCCATCACCCACTAGTTGTTCCTGGGATACTGGTGGGGCAGCGCTGACCTGTCCACTCCTGGTTTCTCCATGACTGCGCCGACTCCGACCTTTCTGGGGTCTGGTCCCAGGCAAGATATCGCCTGGGAAGATCGCATGGCCCGCGTTGACTGCGGAATGAGAGGCGGGAGAGCGCAGGGTGACCGCGGAATGAATCCAGTGTAACCTGCGGTGTCGGGTTTTCTGCTGTTTTACAGAAAGTGTGAAGTTACGGCTGGTGAATGGCGGCAGTCGGTGCGCGGGACGACTGGAGATTCACTACAGAAGACGATGGGGAACTGTGAGGGATTCTGGCTGGGACCTGCCTGACGCCGCTGTGGTTTGCCGGGAGCTGGGCTGCGGGTCCGCGCTGGCAGCGCCGATTAACGCTCACTTTGGGGAAGGGTCCGGACCCATTGTGACGTGGAATGTTCTCTGCAGCGGGAGCGAGAGTGCTCTACGAGAGTGTATATCAAAAAAATGGGGTCACTACAGTGATCCCCACTCCTATGATGCCGGCGTTATCTGCACAGGTAAAACCTGCATTCTGTTTCTTCCCTCCAGGCGGGTTTGTTGGTTTCTGAAAAATATCCGCAGGTCAAATAATCCGGATTGTCCGATTGCCGTTTTGTGAAAATAATCCCGATGCTGCCGATGTTTTGGCGGATTTTGGGACGACAGATGCTGTCATTGTAATTTAAAGTGCATATATAGTATAATATTCAGCATATCCAGTCACCCCCCCCCCCCCCCCCCCCCCCCCCGCACCCACAGCAGCGATGACCAGGTCACGCAGCATCTGTGGAAGGCGATAGGAAAATAACGCTTTGCATGCACAACATTTCATCAGAATTGATGAAGGCATTTCCCGCCTCAACTATGTGCTCCGGCAACTAGTTCCACAAACCGACCAGCCTTTGTGTAAAAATATTGCCCCTCCAGGTTCCTATGAAATCTATCCCCTCACTTCTTAAACCTATGTCCTCTGGTTCTGGATTCCTCTAACCTGGGTGAAAAGATTGTGCATTTACACTGTCAATTCAACTCATGATCATCGATATCTCTATAAGATCCAGAGGTGGTCGGGGGGGAGAGGGGGGGGGGGGGGGCAGAGGAACAACTACTGGACTGTTTGGAGTCTGTAGACTGGGTACTGTTCAAGGCCTCCGCAAAGGACGAACGAATACGCCACAGTCGTTACAGACTTCATTAAGAAATGTATGGAGGACTGCATCCCCACAAAAACCTTCCGAGTGTTTCCCAAGCAGAAACCTTGGATCAACTTTGATATCCGCACTCTTCTGAAGACCAGACACCGGGCATTCATGTCTCATGATACAGTGGTCTGTAAGAAGTCCAGATACGACCTTGGTAAGGCCATCAAAAATGCCAAAAGGGACTTCTGCTCCAAGCTGGAGGATGAGACAGATGCTCGGCAGCTGTGGCAGGGACTGAATGCAATCACCTCCTACAAGGCGAAACCAGGAGGTAGCGTGAATGTCGGTTAAACATCACTCCCTGGTGAGCTCAATGTGTTTTACGCACGTTTTGATAGGGAGAACACTGATGTGCCTTCCCGAGCCCCCATTCGCTGTGATGGTATTTCAGTCTCAGTCACAGAGGCCGACGTCAGGAAATCCTTTAGAGGGGTGAACCCTCGAAAAGCTCCTGGACCTGATGGTGTACCTGGTCGTGTTCTAAAAACCTGTGCAGACCAACTGGCTGGAGTTTTTACGGACCTCTCACTTCTGAGGTCTGTTCCCACCTGCTTTAAAAGGACATCAATTATGACCAAGAATACGTGCCTCAATGACTATCGACCTGTGGCACTAACGCCTGTGGTGATGAAGTGCTTCGAGAGGTTGATCATGGCGCAAATCAACTCCTACCTCGACAAAAACCTGGACCCACTGCAGTTCGCTTACCGCCACAACAGATCAATGGTGCATGCGATCTCGCTGGCCCTCCACTCCGCTCTGGACCACTTGGACAACAAAAACTCATGTCAGGCTGTTATTCATCGATTACAGCTCGACATTTAATATTATCATCCCCTCCAAGCTGGTTACCAAATTCACAGAACTGGGTCTCTGCGCATCCCTCTGCAATTGGATCCTCGACTTCCTCATTCACAGACCACAGTCTGTTTGTATTGGTGGAAATGTGATAACAATCAGCATGGAAGCACCTCAAGGCTGCGTGCTCAGCCCCCTGCTGTACTCACTCTATACTAATGACTGCGTAGCCAGTCACAGTGCAAACTCCATCATCAAGTTCGCTGATGACACCACTGTTGTGGGACGTATCACTGATGGGGATGTCAGAGGACAGAAGAGAGATCGTGCGACTGTCCATATGGTGCCAGCACAATAACCTGGCCCTCAACACCAGCAAAACCAAGGAACTGATTGTGGACTTTGGAAGGAGTAGGATGGGGACCCACAGTTCCGTTTGTATCAATGGATCGATGGTTGAAAGGGTCAAGAGCTTCAAATTCCTGGGCGTGCACATCTCTGAAGATCTATCCTGGTCCGAGAACACTGATGCAATTATCAAGAAAGCTCACCAGCGCCTCTACTTCCTGAGAAGATTACAGAGAGTCGGTTTGTCAAGGAGGACTCTCTCTAACTTCTATATGTGCACAGTTGAGAGCTTGCTGACCAGTTGCATCGTGGCTTGGTTCAGCAACTTGAGCGCCCTGGAGAGGAAAAGACTACAAAAAGTAGTAAGCACAGCCCAGTCCATCATCGGTTCTGACCTTCCTTCCATCGGGGGGATTTACCGCAGTCACTGCCTCAAAAAAGCTGGCAGTATCATCAAAGACCCACACACCATCCTGGCCACACACTCATCTCCCTGCTCCCTTCAGGAAGGTACAGGAGCCTGAAGACTGCAACAACCAGGTTCAGGAATCGCTACATCCCCACAGCCATCAGTCTATTAAACCTAGCTCGGACAAAACTAATTTAACTAATAACCCATTTTCTGTTATTTGCACTTTATTAATTTATTTATTCATGTGTGTATATATTTATATATGGTATATGGACACACTGATCTATTTTGTAGTGAATGCCTTCTATGTTCTGTGCTGATGCAAAGCAAGAATTTCATTGTCCTATCAGGGACAGATGACAATAAACTCACTTGAACTTGAAGATCACCCCTTTAGTATTCTACTAATATATGCTTCAATATTTTTCTAGGAAGTTAATTGCATAATCCTGTGACCTCTTCAAATGAGAAAATATTTTCCACCAGAGGACAATTTATAGCGATATGAATCATTTCTTGTTTCACATCCCCTCTGTGATCATGCCAACACTCCAAGTGCTCATTTCAGGCGATTGGTTTTGTGGTTGTGTTTATTTGTATAGAATGGAAACGGAGTGCAACGTGTGTTTTTAAGATTGAAAGCACTGTTTCCTTCTGATTTACAGGACCTAGGAAACCCAGATTGGAGGGAGGAAGCGGTCCTTGTGGAGGGAGGCTGGAGCTCTTCACGAATGGAATTTGGAGTACATTGTGTGGGGATGTGTCCTGGTCAATACCAACTGGTGATCGTGTCTGTGAAGAACTGGGCTGTGGATACAGAATAGAAGTTTCCCTCTCAACCCACTTCGGAAATGGTTCGGGACCTGTTGTCGGTCAGCGTGAGTGTGGACACAAACGGGACGTTGAAATCATCTGTTCAGGTACAGGCCTTGAACATTTAAAAAACAAATGTCTAACCAATGAAAGGTGCACTCGCTGTGTGCGTGGTAACCGACAAGAGGGATTCACTTCCTGGTAAAAAGGAGGATAACAAAATCAGAGTTTGGCTTATTTTGTCTGTTACCGGATGTGCAGCACAATTTCAATCACTGGTCCAGGGGAGCTTTATTTGTCGCATATGCAACTGCACAGTGAGGTTCTTCCTGCATTCCTCACACATGCAGGCGCCGCCATTTTTGACACCATTATTTAGTCCAATGTTGAACCTTTGCTCTAGGCAGCTTTGCGTTATACCTCGGTACACTTTAAAATAATAAACCGAAATCTAAACATAAGTTAACTGACGAATGGTAAACAAATATGGTTAAATTGAAATGGAATCATTTGTATTCCTGATACTTTCATGCGTAAACAGCATAAACACGAAAG
This sequence comes from Okamejei kenojei, assembly GCA_035221665.1. Classification (NCBI taxonomy): domain Eukaryota; kingdom Metazoa; phylum Chordata; class Chondrichthyes; order Rajiformes; family Rajidae; genus Okamejei; species Okamejei kenojei. The sequence continues at coordinate 68,472,828 of CM069143.1, forward strand.
ACATGAAGGGGGAGGGGAATGGTTATAAGTAAATTCACTGTGAACTTTCAGCGATGTTACTGGCGATGCTGCAGACAGCGCTGGCCCATAGCTCTGTTGCTGAGAAATATTTAGGGCATTTACATGTCCTATCGGTAAATAATGTATGGTTGTAAAGTTTAATTGGTTATTCTATTACAAAGTACAAATTATTTAAATATATTTTCAGCGCTTCTGTCTGTGAACATCGGGGACAGTTACAGACAGTGGCAAATATATTTTTTTCTCATAGGTTTTCATCTGAATATGCGATTCCCAAGCGAAGGGGGTGTGGTGGGCTTGGCTGGTGGCATATAACTACAGTGACATGCATTTTAAAATCACGGTGGTTTTCACAATACAGATTACAAGAATCTGAGACTCGTATCTGGGGATGGTCGATGCTCCGGACGGATAGAAATCCAACAAGGAACTGCGCGGGGCACGCTGTGCGACGATCACTTTGATTTGGAAGACGCTGCTGTTGTGTGTGAACACCTTAAGTGCGGAGTAGTGACGGCAATCCACAGAAGAGCTCACTTTGGGAAAGGAAGCGGGCAAATCTGGAAACAGAATTACATGTGCAGGGGGAACGAGTCACGGCTCTGGGATTGCCCCATTTCATCCGGTCAACCGTTCCGCTGCTCACATGCAAATGACGTCGGTGTCACCTGTTCAGGTGGGTCCTGGTGAAAGAGCTAATAGTCAAATCTAATATACTTTACAAAATTATATGGAACACAATATGGAGGACAGGTTGTCTTTTTTAATAAAGACATTAAGATATCAGCCTGCAGTAATAACATATGCTTCTTTAAAGGCCATAAACAAGCGAAGATTGGAAAAAATAGCTGATGCTGCAGAGATAAGTAATAACTTGTTATTGGATGAGCTTGATTTGGACCCAGCTTTTCCTATATTTTGAAAGGCTATAGAATATTTAAATCGTGCCATATTCATACTTGGTAGGTGTGTTTTACTGGTAAGAAAAATATATAAGTAAACTAATTCCTCTTTGTTCTGTGAGCCCGGGAACAGACTGAGCAACATTGTGCTCTTTGTACTTCCCGCCACTCCCAGCTGATGATCGAATGATTGGCTTGGTTAACCTTTAACCGGTGTGTTGTTGTCTGCTTTTATGAAACGAACTTTGACTCTGGGAAAAGTACAACGAGATAACACGCACATATGCCCTCGGTCCACCATATACATGTCGGCCACAATACGCCAATCGATGCAAACCTTGTTTTCCCTCTCGCATTCCACGACCACACCTGTTAATTCGCTGCCACTGAACGATACAATATTGACCGTTAGCCAATTTCTTGAGATTACACGGTCATTCCGATGAAGCTACGCCACGCCATGTTGATTTGCAGTCCGAATTTACAATATATTACAATCAGCAATCCAAAGCAAAACAGTTCGTTGTTTGGAATCGGCAACTTAAATCGGGGTTTTTACTGGGCTTGGCGCCATTTTCCTTCTCTCTGCTGTAGATTGTGATATCGTGAGGTAAAAGGAGAGTAGATTACCTGAGCACCTGCTCACATGAATAAATGTACAACCGGCATTTCCGGTGGACTGACAGTGAAATGCTTCATTGATTTATGTGATTGGTAGACAATCGTTTGTTGCTAATTTTATTTCAAAATATTCGCCAATTTACGCGCTCACATTCCAACATAGGTTGTTTGGAAAATAGCTGACGAAACAACTGGAAATGGTTGGGTCCAACTCAGTTCGGCGACAGTGACAGGTTGGGACTGGGATGATGATCGCAACAACCAAGTCATCTTCATGTGTGTGAAGTGTCAGCCCAGCAATTGGTGTATTTGCCCAGGAGAAGACTTCCCCACCGTCGAAGGGATTTACAGGAGTCGCTGTCACAAACAGGTTGATAGCATCATCAGAGGCCCACACCACCCTGGACACACACATTCCACCCCTGCATCGGGAATAAGTTACAGGAGCCTGAAAACTGTAACGTCCAGGTTCAGGAACAGCTTCTTCCCTACAGCCATTCAGCTATTAAAAACACTGCAACCGCAAATAAGCTCTGAACTACAAAATAATATTATCGTTATTTTTGCACTATTATTGTTAGTTTTTATGTATGTATGTGTGCGTGTATATACATATATATATATATATATATATATATATATATATCTATTTGTGATTACGTGTATATACACATACACTAAACTTTTCTCTCTCTCGTTTATTGTATTATTTACAGTCTACTATGTTTACATATTGTGTTGCGCTGCCGCAAGTAAGAATTGCATCGATCTATCTGGGACATATGACAATAAAACACTCTTGATTCTCTCTTGACTCTTGTTTAGCAGATGACAGTTGGACTCCGCGACTGACGAACGGAGGGAGCCGCTGTGATGGGACGGTGGAGATTTATCACAACAGACGTTGGGGGAGAGTGCAGGACATTCAGTGGGACCTTCATGACGCCAACGTGGTCTGCAACCAACTAGACTGCGGTGAAGCGCTGTCTGCTTCTAATTCTTCACAATACGGAGAGAGTCACTTGCCCCTCTTTGTAAGTGGAGTTCACTGTAACGGAAATGTGTCGCAGCTCCGGAAGTGCAACTTGACGACAATCCCTTCATTTGCCAATGATAGCGGCGGGGTTGGGGTTCTGTGTTCAGGTAAATCATTCGTTTGCATGTGGTTCAATCTAGAGGGGAACCTCAAGATCTTTGAGAATATTCCCATTAGTCTCTCCTATTTTAATAACAATTGGAAAATCATTCTAGTATCAACCACTCGTTCCTTCCTCCTACATTGCCTATTCTCCTCGCTCCTTCCTCTCTCCTCAACCGCCCTCCCCCATCTTTGACCCCCCCCCCCTCCCTCTTCCATGCATTGCTCCCGCCCACTTTCCACATATCTGTTCCATCCACCCCTCGCTCCCCCCATTCTCTAACCCTCTGCGTTTCTACTCCCCTCCCCCCACCTCCCCACCCCCCTACCTCCCCCCCCCCCGTCTGTGTGTCCATCCCATCCACCACAACCCCTACTGTCCTCACTCGACCATCGCCTTTACACCGTTCTCTATTTCTAGATGTTCTGAGGCCATTATTGTTCATCTGCAAATAAACCGAGTTTACATTTGACCAAAGAATGAGGAGCTCTTGACTTGACCAATACGAGAAAATCCGAGAAGTTTTTATTTGCTATCCAACAGGTCACAAAAAGTTACGGCTGGCCGATGGAGGAAGTCCTTGTGCGGGACGAGTGGAGGTGTATTACGCTGGAGTTTGGGGCTCGGTCTGCGACGATTCATGGGATCTGGCTGACGCAGATGTGGTTTGTAGACAACTAGGTTGCGGGAATGCCCTGAAGACCAAACGTTCTGGTGATTGCGGACAAGGCTCAGGGGCGATTTGGTTGGATGAAGTGACCTGTGCGGGTGACGAGTCTTTTCTCTGGGACTGTCCCTCAGCACCTTGGGGTGAACACGACTGCGCTCACAAAGAGGACGTGATGGTCATGTGTTCGGGTAAACGTGCAACCTTCTTGTGAAGTGCTGCCTTGACATCAATAGACAATAGACAATAGGTGCAGGAGTAGGTCTTTCGGCCCTTCAAGCCAGCACCGCCATTCAATGTGATCATGGCTGATCATCCCCAATCAGTACCCCGTTCCTGCCTTCTCCCCAAGGGAACAAGATGATCCAAACATTTGTTCTCAAACTGCTCACCCGGTCCTCAGCTGAATAAAAGATTCTTCCTTCGAGGCATCTTGCTTCCCCATGCTCCATAGATTTTGCCTCACCCGCTGAGTTTCTCCAGCATTTCTGTCTACCTTTGCTTCCCCGAAATGTCATCCATGTTCAGTGTTCTCGCACTTTGACAGCGAAATTCATAATCAGGCAACTCTTGCTGTATGTAATATTTTCATCAAATAGGGATTGGACATAGTTGTAGTGGTAATTGTGTGGACCATTTGCAGTCTTGAAATACGGATAAAGAAAATATTTACTCCATCGAGACGAGCACGCAACGATTTTTTTCAATAATTTGCTAATTGATAACATTCACTATGCACACACATAGAACCGAAACATTAATTCCCCCCTCCCATTCCCAATCTGACCTTGCTGTCCTGGGCCTCCTCCATTGTCAGAGTGAGGCCCAGCGCAAATTGGAGGAACAGCACCTTATATTTTGCTTGGGCAGCTTACACCCCAGCGGTATGAACATTGACTTATCTAACTTCAGATAGTCCTTGCTTTCCCCCTCTCTCCATCCGCCCCCCCCCTTCCCAATTCTCCCGCCAGTCATACTGTCTCCGACAGTGTCCCGCCCACTCCCCTGCCATCAGTCTGAAGAAACATCACCCATTCCTTCTCTCCAGAGATGCTGCCTGTCCCGCCGAGTTACTCCAGCATTTTGTGTCTCGGACCGAAGCAATGTTTGACATTGAACAGGTAGTGTCCGAAATATAAATGCGCATTCGCAGTAGACCGGAAATCACTAGCGCACTCTCCTGCCCCCCACCCCCCACACCCCCACACCACACGTTGCTTAAAGCACCATACATATCACCAGATCAGGATGTCTTGGTTCATTCAATGACATTCCAACTAGACACTTACATTTGTTCCTTATCCTAATCGTGTTAAAATCAAGGAGGCAGTGAAATGAACGGCCAGTGTTCTGATCCAGATTACATGTCAGTAACAATTGATGATAATCGGTTAACACAGACGCTGCCAAATATGATACACATTGTGAAAACGCAACTGAACGTGGTCCGAGGCTAACATGTATTTCCCGTTTCGTGGACAGAGCACAAAGATATTCGACTGGTGAACGGAGACCATGACTGTGCGGGTCGAGTTGAAGTGTTCTATAATGGGTCCTGGGGAACTGTGTGCTCGGAACACGTGACCACAATGGATGCCGTATTGATCTGTAAACAGTTGCAGTGCGGACCGCTGCATCGTATTCGATACGGCATTGAGCAATTCGGATCGGGATCGGGTTCCATTTGGTTCAATGGGATGGCGTGTGCGTCGCACGAGTCGACGCTTTGGGAGTGTGCGGCCAACCCGAGGGATGGTCACGACTGTAGACATACGAGGGACACTGGAGTTATTTGTTCAGGTAAAACCACGAGCACCTCAGCGTGCGTGCGGCGTTCCACATTTCAAATAATGATGTTCTCTGAATTAAATTAAACCATTTCCATTCTCAACAGACACCAACGTGCCGGAGAGACCAAAGGACTGTTTCACGGAATCCCGAACTGTGCATGCCCGTTCACCAGGTACATCCTCTTCTTCTGTATGGCGTGCACAGCCTAAAGCTGTGGGACAACCTGTTCTATTTGATCTTATTTCATTGTGCACGCTGGGCCGATTGCATTGGTCGAAACAGGGCGACCACGTGAAGGTTGCAATCTCCCACCCCAGCAGGTACATCATGTTTCCGTACAACATCTCTGAAGAGATGGAATGGGTGACGTTTTGGGTCGACTGTTTTAAATCGAACAAAAAGCTGGAGTAACTCAGCGGGACAGGCAGTATCTCTGGAGAGGAGGAACGGGCGATGTTTTGGGGCGACTGAAGAAGGGTGTCGACCGAAAAGTCACCCATTCCTTCTCTCCAGAGATGCTGCCTATCCCACTGAGTTACTCCAGCAATTTGTGTTTACCTTCGATTTAAACCGGCATCTGCAGTTCTTTCCTATACATAATGACTATCTGTTGACTGAACCTGAACCTGTTTGGCTGTTTTCGCACTAAATATATAATATTTGATTCTCTTTGCTAGAACCCGGACAGAAGTTGCGCCTGGTTGGAGCTGAGAGCAGCTGCTCGGGGAGGGTGGAAATATTCACCAATAACAGCTGGGCCACGGTGTGCGATGACTCTTGGGACGAGGCGGACGCTCATGTTGTCTGCAGGCAGTTGCGCTGCGGCCCCGCTCTGTCGGCCCCGGTAGGCGGCGCCTTTGGTCAGGGTGACGGGGTGATCTGGCTGGATGAGGTGAAATGCACGGGCAGTGAATCCTTTCTCTCCGACTGCGTTTCCTCGCCGCCGGGTCAGAACGACTGCAGTCACAAGGAAGATGCCGGTGTGGTTTGTTCCGGTGAGAAGCTCCTCAATCTACTTCCGCGGCCTTTGGCTGTTTTAAAATATATTGTATGAATTTCGCAGATATTGTGGAATAAAGATCTGAACATGTTTCTGTCGTCGGCTCCACAGATCCGGAGTTGTCTCCTCGTGACTCTGCATCGCGTTCTGTAAGTATTGGTAATATAAGGTTATTTTTTATTAACCCTCTATGTGGTTATGGATGTCATAATATTTCTCGGAACCTTATCCAACATTATCGCGCTCCTCGTAATTCACATAATTCCATCAAACCCCATTAATTTCGGTCACTATTTATACCAGGATTGTCCCATCAAAAGTTGGGGTACACGAGTGAGACACACAGCATGTGCCACGCCGCCTTTTATTGAGTCATAGTCATTGACTCTTCTCTAGTGCAATAGACGAGACAAATATTTGGGAATGTGGAAACAAAGAACTGTAGATACCGGGTTATACCAAAGATGGACACAGAGTGCTGGAGCACCTCGGCCGATCAGGCAGCATCTCTGGGGGAAAAGAATGGGTGACATTTCGGGTCGCGACCCTTCTTCAGAATTATTTGCGAATGTTCCTCCCTGCCCCTTGTACATGATTCCTTGTACGTGTACACACATAGCTAACAAACTTGTTAATTCATTCAAATAAACGTATTAATTCATTCATAAGATAGAACATAGAGCAGTACAGCACAGGAGCAGGCTTTTCGGCCGCCAATTTCTGCGCCAATAGGAGCCAAAACCATCTCCTATCTAACAGCACATAATTAATAAAAAATTCCCTGCTTATCTATGTGCCTATCAAAAATATGGTAGATGCCACTATCGTTTCTCTCTCAACCACCAATTCTAGCAGCGCGTTCCAGACATTAACGACCTGCTGTGCAGAATCGTTGCCCTCATACATCTCCTTTAATTCCCCCCCCCACCCCTCCCCCCCCCCCCCCCCCACCCCCATGCCCCCACCCATCAGCTTAAAGCAATGTCCTCGAGTAATAGACTGACAATGCCTTTCATAACTTTATATACTTCTGTCAAGACTCCCTGCCATCTCCGGCGTTCCAGATAACAAAATCCGTGTCGGTGCAAGATCTACCTCTAGCTAATCGCCCATAAACCGGGCAACATTCTGAAAAACATCCTCTGCACACTCTACAATACCTCCGCATTATTCCTATAAAGGGGAGACCTGAAATGCAACTTTCCAACTGCAGCCGAACCTGTAACGCTGCATCGTGGCTCCCTGCTACTTGGAGGCAATGCCCGGACCTTTGACGGAAAGCGCACTATCTGCCTTCTTTACAACTCTGTGTGTTCACATTTTCATGGAACTGTGGACGTGGGCCCTTGATCCATGGGCACATCAATGTTGTTGATGGTCATGCCACTTTCTCCTTCAGAATGTCCTTGCATTTTAATGTTCTCCACACTCACCTCACAATCCTGCATTTCATTCTCTTTTGCGAAAACTCGTTTAGCACCTCTCCTACATCACCATTCTCCAAGCACAAATCCCCGTCTTGATATCTGAGCGGTCCCTGTTTGCTCTTTTGTTTTTAATATAGGTATATAAAACTATCTTTAATCCGACACGCTTGTCATTCATCTGGACTCTCTGCCTATTTCCATTCTCATCAGCACCTGGCACGCGAGTAATCTGAAGATTACAACCCTCGGGGTGCTGCTCTTTAGTCTCCTGCCTAACTCCCTATATTCACTTTGCAGGTCATCATCCCTTTTCCTACCTATGTATTTTGTGCAGATGTGCACAGCGACTTCCAGCTGCTCCCCTCTTCCTTGTGAATGTTCTGCAACTATTTGGACTCGACCACCAGGGAGACGCTACACTGTCCTTAAGTCCGGTTTCCTGCCACAGAATCCACTCTCCTCGGTTCCCCAAACTAACAGGTCACCTGTCACGATGACTTTGACTTTTCCCTTCCAGGCTGTGGCTCAGTCAGGCTCGAAGGGCCGAATGGCCTGGTCCTGCACCTATTGTCTATTGGCACGGCAGTCCGGAGCACTGCTACTGCTGCTCTCCCTTCGGCGGTCCCCCACCCCAACTAATCAAAGGCCCGTTTCTTTAGATATCTCGCTTTCTCGGGACAAAAAAGTTATCTCTCTGCTCCCCACCGATTTTTCAAAACGGATTTCTTTCATCTCATTATGACTGCGCACCCACTTTCTCTTCGACGGGCCATATCTGATGAATGTTCTCACTGTCTGGATAGAACAACCCGACTGCGTTTGTCTTACGATGGTCTGTTACGTTATTATTGTGAACAGGGACGAAAGATCTTCAGCATTCCCGTGATTGCCTGTGTTGTGTTGGGGTTTCTGTTCGTCTGTGGGTTCGTCGCCTTGTACCTGGTAACGCGGAGGAAGCAAGCAAGAAGAGGTGAGGCGTTATCCGTCATGTTGCGCCGCTGCTCCCGGTCACGGGTATATTCTTCCGCAACCTCATCCCCGCGTTCAATGAAGTGCGCGCAATATTTGACCGATATTCAAAGCGGCGAGTGGTTGCTATTGCCCAGAGCACCATGAAACCCACGGTCCCACCTCACCCGAAAAGGTCACGTTAAATTCCACCAAATTTCGCTTCAGATAACGTGCCTTGTTCCCGATGTTGGGGGAGTCCAGAACCAGGGGCCACAGTTTAAGAATAAGGAGTAAGCCATTTAGAACGGAGATGAGGGAACACTTTTTCTCACAGAGAGTTGTGAGTCTGTGGAATTCTCTGCCAGAGGCCGGTTCTCTGGATGCTTTCAAGAGAGAGCTGGATCGAGCTCTTAATGATAGTGGAGTCAGGGGATGTGGGGAGAAGGCAGGAAAGGGTTACTGATTGGGAATGATCAGCCATGGTCACATTGAATGGCGGTGCTGGCTCGAAGGGCCGAATGGCCTACTCCTGCCCCTATTGTCTGTTGTCTTGCGTTTTTACTGCTGCCAAACGACCCATAAACATTGTTCTCAAAGCCTCGAGGGGTTAGGGGAAATTGAGGCGCGCACATCGCCCTCACCATAACACCGTTTCATATTGAACCGATCTAAAGATTAGACTTCGCCTTCGCCATGATTTCAATTCATACTCAGACCATGAGATGATAAACATGTATCATATAACACAGATTGTAATCACTGCGCCCTCTCCCCTCCAGGCGTTGCCATTGGCCGATGGGATTCCCGCGCTGATATGTACCAAGCTGTTTATGAAGAGATCGAGGATATTCCGTATGGCGAACACCTTGTCCCAACCGATGGTTCAGGTTGGTTTTCTATTTGATACTGTCTGTACTGCACAGGTACATTATCTCCTTATTTACCATTGTAATTGTTGCTGTACTAACGGGACATGGAGGACAATCCCATCGCTATTTTGAGGAAGCGGACTGGACGAAAAGCGTTAATGTCAAAGCGTCGTTGTGCTGACAGACTGGCAATGGTTCCAGGATTCTTCACTCTGGGCAAAGACCCTTCTTCAGTCTATCGACCCGAAACGTCACCCATTCCTTCTTTCCACAGATGCTGCCTGACCCGCTGAGTTACTCCAGCATTTTGTGTCCACCTTTAAGTTTCCACAATGCTGTCGGTTCACAACGTCATAAGTTCTAGAAGCAGAATTAGGCCACTCGGCCCACAAGGCTACACTGCCTTTCAAACATGGATGGTCCATCTTTCCCTCTCAACCCCCTTCTCCTGCCTTTTCCCCAAAACCTCTGTCACTCTTACTAATCAAGAATCTATAAGTGAACAAATTCCGAAATAAACCATATTGTTACTCGGACCAAGGTGGCCACGTTATCTGCTCCCATTTGCAAAATATCCATTGCACAAGGAATGCATTTAGTTGTGTTTGCCATGTTTTCCAACATTAAAATGAAGAGCGAAAACAGTGACTGGCTGTTTTATTAACACTTGAACTGAATTTTATTTTTTTGGCAACTTTAATTTTTGAAATGATGCCCCCACTGGCAAAGATATTAATTACGTCAGCATACGCTTGTGGGATGAATACCAGTAGGTCATATAGTGTTGGAAAGTGAAGCAAGACTGATTATTAAGGAATAGAATTAAATAACATTTTACTTGCTGCGCACTGTCTAGAGAAGTGCCATCTAAAAATAACACATGAGGTAGATAGTAGTTCTGGATTGCTCTCTCGTTGTGGTAGTATTGTTCACTTGTCTGATAACAGCTGGGAAGAAACCGTCCCTGAATCTGGAGTGTGGTTATCACACTTCTAAACCTTTTGCCCGATGGGAGAGGGCAGAGGGTCCATGGTTATGCTGCTGGCCTTGCCAAGGCAGCGCGAGTTATAAATGGTGATAAGGGAAGGGAGGTTGGTTTGTGTCATGGTCTGGGCTGCGTCCACAATTCGCTGTAATTTCTTGCTGTCTTTGCTGGAGCTGTTCCTAAACCAAGCTGTGATGCATCCCGATAAAATGCTTTGCATGGCGCATCTGTAGAAATTGGAGAGAGTTGTTGGGGACATGTCGAACCTTCTAAAGAAGTCGAGGCGAGTTGACATGTGTCAACATTCAAATGTAAAGTCATGTTGAATTTTCCATTTCTGCTGCACATTCAGTGAACATCACTTTCCCCACTTCCAGAGTCATTTCATGACAGCGACGATGATGTAAAAAGTGTGGGCAGTGACGAGCGTGTAGATAACGTGTCAACGTTGAGTGAAAGTGCCCACAGGGATCGCTCCAAACTAGGTGAGCTGAAGCAATGCCATTTGCTCACATTCTATCAGGCAATGAGAACCAGGCTCTTCATTCAATGGGTGACAACGTGGCGAAGCGTTGAGCTGCCTTAGTGTCAGAGACCAGGGTTCGATCCTGACCTTGGATGCTGTCTGTATGGAGTTTGCACATTCTCCCTGTGACCGCGTGGGCTCCGTGCAGGTTCTCGGGTTTCCACCCACATACCAAAGGCATGTGAATTCGTAGAATATTTGGCCAATGTATATTTGCCCCTAACGTGTGGGTGTGAATAAACAAGTGGTATAATATAGAACTCATGGGAAAGGGGAACGGGAATTGGTGCCCTGGTAGGCGTGTACCTGGTGGGCTCAAGGGGTGTTTCCATGCTATATCTCTTATCTAAATTAAAGTTATGTATGTATACGTAGCGGACGCTAATGTTACAACCGCGATCAAGCCGTTATCAAAGCATTATTAACCTTTCTATCATCTACTTGCCCACAGAGCACAGCCCACAAAAGCAGTAAGGGCCCAGGCACTCCTCAATCCTACAAGTCATCGTGACATCGGCAATCTTCATTTGAGCGCAGCCCACCGCCGATGGATCAATTGGAAGCGCCATTTCACCATGTCTGGCATGTGGGAATAGAACATAGAATAGCTGAGTACAGCAGCAATATCTTTGCCGAACATGGTCATGATGCCAATCTAATGTAATACCCTCTGCCTGTATGTGATCCATATTCCTTTATTTCACTGCGAATGTATATATTTTCACCAAAACCCTCGGCAGCCGGTTGCATGGACCCACCACACCATGTGTGTAAAATTTGCCCGCACATCTTTTTTATGTATCCCTCCCTCCTCTTTTTCCTTTAAGTTCTGACCTCCGACCTTGGGGTAAAATGTTCAGCCGGTCTACCCTATCCATGCCTCTCATAATTAGATAGAGTTCTATTCGCACTCCTCTCAGCCTTCGCCTCTCAAGAGAAAATAATCCAAATGTGTCCAACCTCTCCTCACGGCAATTGACCCCTAATCTATGCTACATTCTGGAAATCCTGTTCTTCCTTTCCAAAGCCTGTACATTCTTACTGAAATTAGGTGACCAGATCTTCACAGAATACAACACATGCACCTTTTATGAAGATGAAACATGACTGCCCTACTCTTATATACAACGCCCAATGAAGGCAAGAATGCTACATGCCTTATTTCTCACTTTATCTTGAGTTGCCACTGCCAGGGAGCTATGGACTTGGATCCCAATATCCACCTGTACACAATGCTGTCAAGGTTCATTTAATTAATCGTGTACATTCTCCTGACGTTCTACTTCCCAAAGTCCAACGCACTTCCGCGATTTAAACCCCATCTCTCTGTTCACCAGAAATATCTGGATTTAAAAGATTCTAAGACTGCAAATGGTTGGGAGCTTCAACTTCCTTTGCGTTAATGTTACCAAGGATCTGTCATGGACCAGCTGTGCCCAAGACTGCAAGAAATTGCCGGCTTGTAGTTGTCGCCAATCCATCAAACAGACCACACTCCCCACCATTTACTCTGTTAAGGGAGCACAATGCCTGCGAATAGCAACCAACATCATCAACGTTTTGTTTCAGATCGGTCCTCCCATAAGCTTGTGTATTATGGGGTACATACACTCTACCCCATAAGTGTATGTTTTAGTTTATCTTTAGTTTTGTAGCTTGTGGGGTGGTGGGGGAGGGTGGCGGGGGAAACGTTTTCATCTGTTCCACGACGGAGGTGCAAATTATCCGTGTCGTATCTCCGTCTGCAGTGTGGCCTAACATCGTGGAGTTGGCGGCCTCTTGTTTGGGACATCTAGAGCTCCAAAACCGCGGAGCCTGTGTACTTTAACACATCTGAGTGGGCGATCCCTTTGCCAGGGGTCGGCCTTTGTTGCTCCAACCTGCGGACATTGTGGAGCTCGCTGTCCCTGGTTTGCGACCGATTTCTACTAAATGTGATTCCTACTCACAGCCGCAGGAGTTTCGACCGTCGCAATGTGGGAGCTTTGACCGCCCCGATGCGGGAGCTCGATCATCGGTTGCGGATGGTTTGACTGTCCCGACCGCAGGGGCAAAGAAGATAAGACTTTATTGCCTTCCATCACAGTGGGGAAGGTGGAGGAGCCGCTGTAATGGATGTTTATGTCAATTTTTATGTAGTTGTGTGTCCTGTTGCTTTTTTGTTATGACTGTATGGCAAACCAAATTCCTCGTATTTGCAGATGAGCTAATACTTGGCTAATCAATTCCGAAAACGATTATGATTATGGACATTGGACTTATTTCAGGGAACGGTGCACTGCAATGCTGAGAACTGTGTTCGGCACTCTGTAGCTTCCGCCTTTGATCTACCTGTTGTACTCGCGTTTAGCAAGGTTGTAATAATTTAGAGCATTGTCTGATCTGATTGAATAGCACGCAATGAAAGCTTTTCACTGTATCTCAGTATACACTCCATCAATAAAATATAGCTAAATGAAAACCTAGCTTCCCTAATCTGTTTCAACAGCTTCCGTAATTCATTCCAATAGATTCTCTTTATATGCACTTTAAATTATGTTTAATATTTTTTGTAATATGATGAGGTATATGTGCAAGACCAAGAGGTTTCTCTTGGTTAATAATGGAGGGTTGACCAGTTGGAGATATTCATGAATGACAATAAAGGCAATCTACTTGCAACAGAACCACCTTTATATTGTGTGTGATACATTCTGTTAATATAATAAACAGTGTGGTTTTACAGGGCCTTAAATCACAAGAATACACATCGTGTGCAGGGAAGCGACATTGGGACGTTCCTCTGTCCTGGAACTTCCCAAGTGCAAGAGGTCTTCACGTGGCGGGTCCAGCTCCGAGATAGAAGGCCCGAGAAACAGTGAATGTAATTGTTGAATAACATGTATGATAAGATGCCAGCTTCGCACTTCACACTGCCACCCAGCTTTGTGTCATCTGCTAATTTGCTAGCGTTACTTTTCATTCCATCATCTAAATCCTTAATAGAAATTGTAAATAGTTGCGGCCAGCCTTGCGGCACTCCACTCGTCACTGCCTGCCATTCTGACAGTTACCCGTTTATTCATACTCTTTGTTTCCAGTGTGCTAACCAATTCTCTATCTATGCCAAGACCCTACACCAAATACTATGTGCTGCAATTTTGCACAGTAATCTCCTGTATGGGACCTTATCAAAGGCTTTCTGAGAGTCCAGTTACAATCCATCCACTGGCTCTCCTTCATCCATTTTACTTGTCATATCCTCAAAAAATTCCAGAAATTAGTCAAGCAGCATTTCCCCTTCATAAATCGATGCTGACTTGCACCAATCCTTTTACTGCTATCCAAATGCGCAGTTATTACTTATTTAATAATTGACTCCAGCATCTTCCCTACCACCGATGGCAGGCTAACTGGTCTATAATACCCCGGACGAGAAAGATAATTTATTGTTGCACCTTATTCTTTATACTCATTTATGATTGGTGACGGTCTGTACATTGGACGGAAGCTGGGTATGCTCTCATGGCGATGGGTGACTGCTTTAATGCTGCCTAGTTGTGTGGCATTTGCCCATCAAGGGACTTTCTTATTCACTGTTACGTTCTATATGCAGCTCTAGTTGGAAGGAGATTAGGGAACATGTCCTAGAGTCATATTGGAAAGGATAGGTTGACTTTTAAGCAAATACACAGATAAGGTGGTGGGTATCTGGAATGAGCTGCCAGAGGAGGTATTTGAGCCAAGTACCATGACATAATTTAAAATATATTTAGACGGGTACATGGATAGGAAATATTCAGAGGGATTTGGGCCAAACGCGGGAAGGTTGACTAGTGAAGTTGGGTCATCTTAGTCTGTTTGCATAGATCAATCTGTGAAAGGTTGATCAGCCGACCATTGCATCCGCTGCAGCATCAATGTGAGAAAGTGGAGTTGATTTTAGAGAATATATTGAGACAGATCTTGAACCAGGTGACTATGTGCAGAGAATGATTCCATTGTGGGAGAAACTGGAACTAGGGGTCACTGATTTAAAATACAGGGTTGCCCATTAAAAAAATGCAGACAGACATAAACCATGATTTTGGTAAATGAAGATTTGATGTTATTATCAGATCAGTGGCTAAGTGTCTAAACCAGCAGCACAGGGCAAACATTGGCTACAGTTTGTGTTCCCGGCTCCTACTGTGATTGTAAATGATTGTATAATCCTCGACACACTCTGTAAGTGTGCTCAACTGCTTGAGCCATGGCAATCTCCCAGTTGCTAAACACTTTAACTCCCCTCTCCCATTCCCCTACTCACCTTTGTTTAGTTTCACTCTCCCTGACTCTCAGTCTGAAGAAGGGTCTCGACCCGAAACGTCGCCCGTTCCTTCTCTCCAGAGATGGTGCCCGTCCCGCTGAGTTACTCCTCCAGTATTTTGTGTCTATCCTCTTTATAAGAACTTATTTGCCTATTGCACAACATGGCACATTTCCATGCAGGGAAACAGTTGTTGATTGTCAGGAGTGATGCTGGTGCTGCCTCGATCATGTCTGTTCCAGGGCTCTCACTTAACTTATTTTCTCTGTTGCCAGCCGGGCAACCTCGGCAGCTTTTAAGTTGCCAAATGACAGTTTACATGGTGATTTAAGATGGTTTCCATGACGCATGTGATAATGTGTTCTGACGAAGTGCGTAGTTACCAGTCGGAATTATGCTCAATGAAGCATTCACATATTATTTCTGCTTCAAATAAAGTCACAAACTAAACATATTCACCAATCAAGACATGATATATACCACAATGACATGCAGCACAATTATAATATAGTATCTCAACTCTTTTCACACATTGCAATGAATGCAATTTCTGTTATTTCTTTCCACTTACAAACAAAAATGTGGTTGGATTATTCAGTGCATGATTAACCTCGGTGAGACCAAGCGCAGGCTTGGCGATCGCTTCACCCAACACATCGGCTCGGTCCGCAATAACCAACCTGATTTCCCGGAGGCTCAGCATTTCAACTCCCCCTCCCATTCCGAATCCGACCTTTCTGTCCTCGGGCCTCTTCCATGGCCAGCGTGAGGCACACTGTAATTTGGAGGAGCAGCACCTCATATTGCGCTTGGGCAGTTTACACCCCAGCGGTATGAACATGAACTTCTCCAATTTTAAATAGTACCTTCTTTCCCCTCCCCTTCCCAGCTCTCCGTCTGCCCACTGTCTCTGCTTCTTTCTTTCTTCTTCCCGTCCCCCCCCCCCCCCCCCCCCCCCCGCCATCCTCACATCAATCTGAAGAAGGGTCTCGACCCGAAACGTCACCGATTTCCTTCGCTGAATAGATGCTGCCTCACCCACTGAGTTTCTCCAGCAGTTTGTCTAGCCATTCCCACGAGTACTGTTATCCCACATTCCTCACCCACTCCCTATACATTAGGGGCAATTTTACAGAGAAAAAGTTAATCTTTTATGCGTCCTAAATGCGTCTTTGGAATGTGCGAGGAAACCCACACTCTTGCAGGAGAATGCGCAAATTTAACACAGACAGTGCCCGAGGACAGGATCGAACACAGATCTCTGGCGTGTGAGGCACCAAGTCTACCAGCTGTGCCACTATATTTTGTTTTCCAACACACAAAAAATTATACGTTGATAACTTTGGTTACTAAAAAAATGAAAATATGCACTTTCAGTCTTAAATCTCCAAGTGACGCTATGTCAACAGCTACTGTATGTTTTAATTCAGTTCAAGACTATAGGGCAGTATATTGGCCATAAAGTTGCTGCCTAAAAGTGCCAGAGACCCGGAATTGATCCTGAATATGGGTGCTGTCAGTATGGTTTGCTTCTTTTCCCTTTGATCGCATGGGTTTTCTCCGGGTGCTCTCGTTTCCTTCCACATTCCAAAGGTGTGCAGGAACCTATTTGAGACACAACCCAAAACGTCCTTTTGTCCAGAGATTCTGTCTGACCTGTTGAGTTACTCCAGCTTTTTGTGTCTATCTTCCGTTTAAACCAGCATCTGCAGTTCCATCTTACACACACAATACTGTACGATAGAACTTTATTAATCCCAGGAGGGAAATTGTGTGTGTGTCTGTGGGTATGTATATTATACACACACACACACACACACACACACACACACACACACACACACACACAGTTATATATTCATATATCAATATACACCATTTTGTTTTCTCGTTTATAACATTGTTTACAGAGTACTCTGTTTAAATAATCAGTTGTGCTGCTGTAAGTAAGGATTTAATTGTTCTAACTGGGACATGAGAATAAAACACTCTTCACTCTTGACTCACGTCACTAATGTGTGGGTGGGATAGAACTAGTGTACGGTGTGATCGGTGGTTGACGTGGACTCGGTGATCCAAAGGGCCTGTTTCCACGCTGTATTTTTAAATTAAACTAAAAACTCTAAAACCAGAGGGATTCTAAAGAAGGGTCTCTACCCTGAAAAAAACACCCAATTTCTGCTATCCAGAGTTGCTGGTTGCTCCATGGAGTTCCGCCGCACAATTAAAGCATGGAATAGTCTTCACCCTACCATAGTTACCCAACCAGACGCAACTAAATTTAAGGTAGCACTTTTTTCCCCAAGAACCCTTTTTGGGGGGTGGGGACGGGGGGGGGGGGGGGGGGGGGGGTGGGGGGGCTCAGAGTTGAACGGCAGATGTCCCGGGTGCTTGCCAAGCCGGGCAAAATGATACCACTTTTAGGTTGGCCGCTGGGACGTTAGGTGGCCATTGGCACCCGGGCAACCGTTAATTTCGAGTCCTGTGTTCGCTGCTGAATGTATTAAGTCTGTATTACTAAGGGGATGCATTGTATTGCAACACGCTGTCAGGAGTTTATCAACACAGCCTCGATATGATCTTTGCAAATCTTTTCATATTATTCCTCATCACATAACTGAATCAGAGTCAGACAGTGTGGAAACAGGGTCATTCGGTCCAACTTGCCCACAAAACACTCAATAGTCAATGGTTAATTGCGCTAGTTATTGTCACACCGTTAATTGTGAATACATTGAAATTATGTTCCTTCACACCGACCAACATGTCCCATCTACACTAGTCATCCTTGCCTGTCCATCCTAACCTGTCCTACCCATATACCTGTCTAAATGTTTCTTAAACATTGCAATAGTACCTGCCTCAACTATCTACTCCGGCAGCTTGTTCCATACACCCACCACACTTTGTGTGGAAAAACTTACCCTTCAGATCCTTATAAAATCTTTCCCCCTTCCCTTAAACCTATGTCCTCTGGTACTTGATTCCCATATTATGGGCAAAAAGATTCTGTGCATCTACCCAATCTATTCCAGTCATGATTTTACACACCTCTATAGGATCATTATACACATCTATAGCATCATTATACACCTCTATAGGATCAGCCTTTTACCAACTAAATTCAACACAATTCTTAAATGATCCGTTATATTTATTAATTAAGGGAGACAATTTGCTCAGTGGAATATTTAGAACAGTCTGCAGTCTGAACAAATTACGCCTCTCATCCTTTCTTTAAGACCCCCATATCTGTAGAGTTTTGATGGCAAACACATATTTTCCATATTTTATTGATCAAATACCGCCTGCGACACATTACCTGGATTTCATGCTCAAGGTAACGGATGACTTTCACTTGTACAGTCTGTGGAATGAGGTGCTGCCCATTGATGAAAATGTTTGTAAATACTATGTGCATGAGTTGCATGGAATCTTGTTCTCTATGGAGGACCTTTGCAACCTGTGGAAGGTGCAATGCATTTCTGCAGGACAGACAACTCTCTTTTGGTGTTTCTCATGTATCGAGATACGTTGCGCTGCGCAACAAAATGTAAGAAAAACATCAGACCACAATATTTGCATTTCTATTCAAGTTTTATCTTGTACAATCAGAAGGCACAGATATGTATTTTATGAGAGAAATATATTGGAATTGTGTATGTTAATCACAGAGCGTTTTTGAATACATCAGATCAGTAACATACATTGTGCTGAAAATCAGAATTAATACAGTTCATTAGTTCTCGGAGCAGAATTAGGCTGTTCGACCCATCAAGTCTATTCACCGTTCAATCATGGCTGATCTATCTTTCCCATTCAACGCGTGTCAAATGGGCATTTACAATTAAGTTTTAAAGCTACGCAAGGCCATTATTTTTACACAATGCAATTCCTTTCAAGAGTTCATAATATTTTGTCATGTTATCTATTGATATTTCTGTGACAAAGTTATGGTTTTAACCTGTGTTAATGAAAATGTCAAAAGATTGTTTAGTTGTGCTGTATTAGCTATAGTCTGTATAATTATTAGTTTTACCCCCATCACTGTGCGTTAATATCAAATTCTAAAGGGAGAACAACCTAAAATTGTTTTAGCATTTTAATAGTTCTTCAATTATTCTCAATGGCATTCACGGTTTTTAAAACCGTAACAGCTTCCTGCATGTGGATGTGCCTCACATATAGGTAACGATTCTTTAGTAATTTCTGTGATTGAGGCTTCTTCATCATTGTGACGCAAGGGAACTTCAACACGGACTGCCCTCCGTATACAAGACCTTGCCAAAGGCCACTGGGCCAACTTCCTGAAGTACAATCCATTCATACATCCGATTGGTGAAAATACACTGGTCAATGAGGCAAGAACCTAGCTGGGAAAGTCTGACCCACTTTAAACCTTGGAGGTTTGTAGGGGTGGTGAATTTGCATTTTCCAATAATTTGTGTGCTTTCCTACACTTATTTTTGCTAAAAATCCCCAGCGTTTCAGCTGCATTTTTATGGCTGTCAAATTGGCTGCTTCCTGTAAGGTGCTGTTGATTGGTACCTTGCAATGGCGTAACGGGTAGGTCTGCTGCCCCTCAGCGCCAGAGACCCGGGTTTGATCCTTACCACGGGTGCAGCCTGTGTGAAGTTTGTATGGTTTCCATGTGACCATGTGGGTTTCCACTGGGTGCTCAGGTTTCTACCCACAAAGAACTGTAGGATTGTAGGTTTATTGACCTCTGTAAAATTGCCTGTAGTGTGGAGTGATTGGATGAGAGAGTGCGGTAAAGTCGACCTAGTGTGAAAGTGTGATCAATGGTCGGTGTGGAATTGGTGGGCTGAGGGACCTGTTTCCATGCTGTATCTGTAAACTGAAAGTTCACAAAACTGTGCCTTCTATAGGCCCATGCTTAATAACATTTCTCCTTGATTGTTCCAGAGCTTCTCAATTTCTGGAAGTACCACATGTCCATCTCACTGGTGGTTCTTGGTCATCATAAATATACTATCACTCTTGTATTTATCCAACAAGATTTGGCATTAGACTTCTTCAAACTATTGACTTCTTTAAATCTATTGAAAGTAAACATGCAGGTACAGCAGGCAGAGAAGAAAGCTGCTGGCATGTTGACCTTCAGTGAATGAGGATTTGAGATTAGGAGCAAGGAGGTCCTACTGCAGTTCTACAGGACCCTGTTGAGACCACACCTAGAGTATTGTGTGCAATTTTGGTCTCCTAATTTGAGGAAGGACATTCTTGCTATTGAGGGAGTGCAGCGTAGGTTCATGAGATTAATTTCCGGGATGGCTGGACTGTCATATGAGGAAAGATTGGAAAAACTGGGCTTGTATTCACTGGAGTTTAGAAAACTGAGAGGGGATCTTATGGAAACATATACAATTATAAACGACTGGACAAGCTAGAGGCAGGAAAAATGCTTCCAATGTTGGGGGAGTCTAGAACCAGGGGAATAAAGGGGAGACCATTTAAAACTGAGATGAGAACAAACTTTTTCACCCAGAGAGTTGTGAATTTGTGGAATTCGCTGCCACAGAAGGCAGTGGAGGCCAACTAACTGGAGGAATTTAAAAGAGAGTTAGATAGAGCTCTTGGGGCTAGTAGAATCAAAGGGAATGAGGAGCAGGCAGGAACGGGGTACTGATTGTGGATGATCAGCCATGATCATAATGAATGGCGGTGCTGGCTTGAAGGGCCAACAGGCCTTCTCCTGCACCTATTTCCTATGTTTCTTTGTTTCCATGAATGGTAGTGCTGGCTCAAAGGGCCGAATGGCCTACTCCGGCACCTATTTTCTATGTATCAATGACTGCAACATAATAGGGACTCGATTAATTGAAAGAAGTAAATCAAGTTTGATGGTGGTATTTAAAAGGCTTTTGGATAGGCACATGGAGGTGCAGACAGTTGAGGGATATGGATCATGTACTGGCAAATGAGATCAGTTGAACTTGGCATTATGTTGGCATTATCGAAGGCCCCGTTCCTGTGCTGGCCTCTTCTATGTTCAGGTTTCAAACGCTACCCTCACCACCCTCTCCGCGCTCTCTGTCAGATCCTTCAGCGCATCGCTCAGGATCCTGAAGGTCATGAGGAATGATGAACCTGCTCCAAAAATGGAACCAATGACTGGGACAAAGTCAAGAGCTAGTTCCAGAGCTGACACTGTAGCAGCCGCGACTCCCCAACCTATCCTCGCAATTACATCTGGAGTTATTTCTCCCAGAAGGGCACTTTTTGCAGCAGCTTTCAGCGCTTCCACGGATTTATCTGTTCTGTTGGCCAGTCGGTGAAGAGAAGCATCATCAAGACCCAGGTATTTCCGAAAATGGATGATTGCTCCAATCAATATCCCAATGTCACAAGCGAGAGAGACTCCAGGGACTGGGATCGCTCCCACTACTCCCGAGAGGGTCGCCAACGCCCAGATCCCCTTCTTCAGCAACTCACTTTTCTTCCGAACAATCTCCACGCTGAGGTTGGGAAGGGCCAGGACAAAGATCCCTTTCTTTTTTTTTTTTTTTTTTTTTTTTTTTTAATTTTTTTTATTATAGAAACAAAATAACATATTACATTTCTACAGTAATAGTACATAGTCTTAGTAATTAATTCATACTATTAATATTATATTAATAATAATATCAATATTATTTATACTGTATTATCCTTAATTATAACTTCCAAAGTTATATATTTTATATGATTAAAAGTTCCCTAATACTAATAATACATTTATAATATAGCATTATACTATTAGTAAGTTTTTCATTTTATCTCTAATTTTTTTAGTATAAAGGCCAAATTTAGTAATAATATTGATACAAAAAGTTAATAAAACTTATAAAATTTCATTTTTTCTTCCTAATATTAACGATAATTATACGTAATAAAGAATACGTAATTTTATATAATTAAAGGTATATAAAACTAAAAGTACTAAATAATTATAATATTCTCATAAATCTAATAATATTTTATATTCGTACTAATATCAAAAGATTAACAGTAATTGTGTTTCTACATTTTTTTTTAATTTTTTATTATAGATATAGGAAAATAGAAAAATTTAAAAAAAAGGAAGGTTCAGTAAAGAGTAAAAATAAAATGGTTTGATGGAGAATAAAGTATTGTCATTGATCCGTCTTTATAGATATGGTTCATGAATTAATATATATGTTTTTCTTCATCCAATCGGGTTATCCAGGTTTCAGTAGGTCCATCCCCCGCGCCGAACTATTATGACCCTGTAAATTATTCAATTATTGGAGACCAAATCCGTCTGAAGAGATCTAGCCTATCCATAAGGACAAGCCTCAATCTTCCAAATGGAGTGTCTCCGACTTTCTGTATTCCACATTTTAATTGTTGGGATGTAGGCCTTTCCAAAATTTTAATATTAATTTCTTCCAATTACTAAACCATAGTCAATAAAAGTTCTTTGACTCATTGTTATTAATAAGTCGGTTTCAATAATTCCAAAGTATAATTAACTTTGGGTCAGGGGTTATATTTTTATTAGTAACGGCCGATATTTTTTAAATATTTCCTTCCAATATTCTAACAATTTTTATACAGTTGGTAAAATGAATGTGTCAAATTTGCTTCTGAAATTTGACATTTATCACATATAGGAGATATCTTTGAGAAAAAATATTATGTAATTTATATTTAGAATAATGTAATCTATGTAATATTTTAAACTGTATAAGAGAATGTTTAGCGTTTAATGAACAATATGTATATGTTGTAACTTTCTTCCCATATTTCTGGTCTTATTATTTGACCCAATTCCTTTTCCAAGACTCTCTGTATGTTTCTGTTGATGGGGTATCGTTTTCCAGTAAAATATTATATATATGATATCATTTTTTCCATATTTGGATGTTTGTTCAAACATTCCTCTAATATTTCTATTTTTCTATTTTAAATTCATATATATTTGCGGAGGCATAGTTTCTAATTTGTAAATATCTAAAATATTTTTATTATGTAAGCCCGTAGTTTGTTGCAACTCTTGAAATGAAAGAAAAATGTTTTCCTTAAAGATCACCCATCTTAGAAATTCCTTTATTTTTCCATTGTAAAAAAGCTTTATCCAATAAAGAAGGTTTAAACATAAAATTATTAACAATCTTAAGACTTAATGGGATAGATTTTAGTTTTAATGCTTTCTTTATTTGTTTCCATATGCGAATTCCATTTTCTATTATCGGATTTTCATTAAAAACTTTCTTAGCAACATTAGTATTAGCAAATATTATAGAGCTAATTTCAAATGGAGAACAATCTTCTTTTTCCATATTTAACCAATTAGGTTGATCCCTTTCTTTATGTTTGGTAAATCACTTTCCAGAGCTTCATTTAACCAAACAAAATCATACTGATCCTGTTCAAAACTGGATATCAGGAACACGATGGGATCAGGGATCCCGACCTTCCTCAACGTACTAACGCAGTCACTCCGGATCTTTTCCAATTCCTCTTCTTCATCAAATGTCTTCCGTTCCTTCCGCACAGAATAAAGGTCAGCGTCAATCTTAGAGCGGACAAAATAGAACCTCTTCCCCAGCCGCTTAATCTCCTTGGCAAGTTTTACATCATTCTCCTTAAATCGAAGTAGCTGCCACTATGTTGAAGAAAATCGTCTTTTTTAAATTGCATTTTCCTCAGGTACGAACCCGCGGTGAATTGTGGAGATCCGGTTCCCGGCAGGTCCCAGTACCGGACATTGGGCAGATTGGGATGTGGGTATCCGGTTGGCTCCTTTGTAGTTTCTATGGTCCCAACCGCAGCCGCTCCCTCATCTTCGCTACAGAGCCCTCTCATGGTGTTGATGAAGGTGGATTTCCCTGTACCCGTCTCTCCTGTCACTGCGATGTTCAACTCCGTATTGTCTAGTTCTTTGATCTTATTCCGTATCAGAGGTTTAACCTTTTCCACACCAACCGTTTCAAAGTCGGACTTCAGTTTGCTGAGCTCTTCCTGTGTGAAGAATGTGGGGGTCTCAGACTGAGCCGCCTGTTGGCTGAAAGGAAACATATGTTAGAACATGACTGAAAGGAACCCAGGATAGTTTCCAGTTGAAACAGCATCCAAATACATTGCATCATTACCAGATATCCTCATGTCAACCTGACCTATTGATTACACAACATGCTGAACAAAGCTTTTTACACTGTACTTCTGTACACATGCACAATTATACGGCTAGGTATAGTTATGGTTGAAATGCTTTTCCTGCAATAGAACAAAGTGCAACAGATATTCTGTACAGAGTGGGATTCTGGAATGTGCCTGGGTATGGACCAGTTGGTGATGGAGACACGACAGACTGCAGATGTTGGAATCTGGTGCAAAACAAAAATGCCAGAGGACGTCAGTAGGTCAGGCAGCATGTATGGAAGCAAAAGGAAGGTGGACATTTCGGGTCGAGGCTGCACCAGTCCCACTGAGTTCCTCCTGCAGTTTGTTCATTTGTTGCTGTTAATCAATATACTTTGACTGTGAATACCCACCCTTGCTTTAACACATGGAACTCCTGATCTTGGTCTCATCACAGGAAGCCCAGCCCCTCGACACATGCCGCCTGATCGGCCGACCTTCTCCAGTCTTTTGTGGCTCCATGATCAATCGATACCTGTCCCCAAGCACATTACAGAAGCTGCTGTCCTTCTACATCGCGCCAACTAATCCTTCCTCTACCACTTCCCTCTGTTCACCTGCATGCCTTCACTCTGTAATATCCACTCACTCCAAGAAGGCCTCCGCTTACATGGCCCTGTAAGTTCCCAGGTTTAGATGTTGGGGTCAAGTTGGTGCAGTGAGGTTTGGGTAGAGTCTGAGAACAGTTGCTTTGTGAGGGTACATCTGCTCAAGAAGGGGAGCGTTTAAATTTGTTTCCCAAACAATTAATGCATCTATCTGAAATGAAGGGAATCGGAAGGATCTTGACATGCAATGAACAGAGCAAAGTGGCTCCACAACCCGTGGACTAATGCAAAGCTCAGTGGTCTCAGTTTATCCAGTAATGAATAGGTTGCAGAAGGTGATAGAGGCTTCCACAACATGCCCAGTCTCAACCAAAGAAGAATGAATTGTCACATTGTCAGAGTGCCTGCGCCAACACAGAACACAGTCATAGAATCATAGTTGCATCCTACACAGAAACAGGCCATTCAGCCCAACTCATCTCTGTTAACAGGATGCCAACCAGGGCTTATCCCTTTCACCCACGTCTGGGCCATATCCCACTAACCTTTCCAATTCCTGTCTGTGTCAAATGCCTTTATACCACCGGGGGCGCTGCACGTTGGCTGCCTCGCCAATGGTCTGTCTTCGTCTTTTTCATTCTTTGTGTTTTTAGTTTGTTGTAAAATGTATGTTTTAGTTTATCTTTAGTTTTTGTATTTGTGTGGGGTGGTGGGGAAACTTTTTTTATCTTTCCTCGATGGAAACTTTCAGAAAGCATTTGATAAGGTCCCACAGAGGAGATTAGTGGGCAAAATTAGGGCACATGGTATTGGGGGTAGAGTGCTGACATGGATAGAGAAGTGGTTGGGGGAGTGGGCAGATGCATGACTACCTAACAGTAGTAATGGAGTTGGGGATGGCATCAAACAGGAAATTAGAAATGTGTGCAACAAGGGTAAAACAGTTATAATGGGTGACTTCAATCTACATATAGATTGGGTGAATCAAATGGGCAGGGGTGCGGAGGAAAAGGATTTCTTGGAATGTATGCAGGATAGTTTTCTAAGCCAACATGTAGAGGAACCAATGAGAGAGCAGGCTATTCTAGATTGGGTATTGAGTAATGAGGAAGGGTTAGTTAGCAGTCTTGTTGTGGGTGGCTCCTTGGGCAAGAGTGACCATAATACGGTTGAGTTCTTCATTAGGATGGAGAGTGACATAATTAAGTCAGAAACAAGGGTTCTGAACTTAAACAAAGGTAACTTTGAAAGTATGAGAGGTGAATTGGCCAAGATAGACTGGCAAGTGATTCTTAAAGGGTTGACAGTGGATGTGCAATGGAAGGTATTTAAAGACTGCATGGATGAACTACAACAATTGTTCATCCCAGATTGGCAAAATAATAAATCAGGGAAGGTAGTGCATCCATGGATAACAAGGAAAATTAGGGGCAGTATGAAAACAAAAGATGAAGCATACAAATAAGCCAGAAAAAGCAGCCTACCAGAGGACTGGGAGAAATTCAGCCTACCAGAGTCCAGCAGAGGAGGTCAAAGGGCTTAATTAGGAAAGTGAAAATAGATTATGAACGAAAACTGTCAGGGAACAAAAAAACTGACTGCAAAAGTGTTTATACACATGTGAAGAGAAAGAGATTAGTTAAAATAAATGTAGGTGACTTGCAGTCAGAAACAGGTGAATTGATCATGGGGAACAAGGACATGACAGACCAATTGAATAACTACTTTGGTGCTGTCTTCACTAAGGAAGACATAAATAATGTGCCGGAAATAGCAGGGGACCGGGGGTCAAATAAGATGGAGGAACTGAGTGAAATCCAGGTTAGCCGGGAAATGGTGTTGGGTAAATTGAATGGATTAAAGGCCGATAAATCCCCAGGGCCAGATAGTCTCCATTCCAGAGTACTCAAGGAAGTAGCCACAGAAATAGTGGATGCATTAGTGATAATTTTTCAAAACTCCTTAGATTGTAGAGTAGTTCCTGAGGATTGGAGGGTAGCTAATGTAACCCCACTTTTAAGAAAGGAGGGAGAGAGAAAACGGGGAATTACAGACCAGTTAGCCTAACATGGGTAGTGGGGAAAGTGCAAGAGTCAGTTATTAAAGATGGGATAACAGTACATTTGGAAAGTGGTGAAATCATTGGATTTCAGGTCTGACGAATCTTATAGAATTTTTTGAGGATGCAACGAGCAAAGTGGATAAGGGAGAACCAGTTGATGTGTTATATCTAGACTTTCAGAAGGCTTTCGACAAGGTCCCACATAAGAGATTAGTACACAAACTTAAAGCACACGGTATTGGCGGTTCAGTATTGATGTGAATAGAGAACTGGCTGGCAGACAGGAAGCAAAGGGTAGGAGTAAATGGGTCCTTTTCAGAATGGCAGGCAGTGACTAGTGAGCCTTGCTGGGACCCCAGCTATCTACAATATATATTAATGATTTGGACAAGGGAATTGAATGGAACATCTCCAAGTTTGCGGAAGACACTAAGCTGGGGGTAGTGTTAGGTGTGAGGAGGATGCTAGGAGGCTGCAAGGTGACTTGGATAGGCTGGGTGAGTGGGCAAATGCATGGTAGATGCAGTATAATGTGGATAGATGTGAGTTTATCCACTTTGGTAGCAAAAACAGGGAGGGTAGACTGTTAACTGAATGGTGGCAAATTAGGAAAAGGGGAGATGCAACGAGACCTGGGTGTCATGGTACACCAATCATTGATAGTAGGCATGCAGGTGCAGCAGACAGTGAAGAAAGCAAATGGTATGTTTGCATTCATAGCGAAAGGATTTGAGTATAGGAGCAGGCAGGTTCTACTGCAGTTGTACAGGGTTTTGGTGAGACCACACCTGGAGTATTGTGTATAGTTTTGGTCTCCAAATCTGAGGAAAGACATTCTTGCCATAGAGGGGGTACAGAGAAGGTTCGCCAGACTGATTCCTGTGATGTCAGGACTTTCATATGAGGTAAGACTGGATAGACTTGGCTTGTACTCGCTAGAATTTAGAAGACTGAGAGGGGATCTTATAGAAACTTACAAAATTCTTAAGCGTTTGGATAGGCTAGAAGCAGGAAGATTGTTCCTGATGTTGGGGAGGTCACAGTCTAAGGATAAGGGGGAATTCCTTTAGGATCGAAATGAGGAAAACATTTTTCACACAGAGAGTGGCGAGTCTCTGAAATTCTCTGCCACAGAAGGTAGTTGAAGCCAGTTCATTGGCTATATTTAAGAGGGAGTTAGATGTGGTCCTTGTGCCTAAAGGGATCAGGGTGTATGGAGAGAGGGCAGGTACAGGATACTGAGTTGGATGATCAGCCATGATTATATTGAATGGCGGTGCAGGTTCAAAGAGCCGAATGGCCTACTCCTGCACCTATTTTCTATGTTTTTATGTTTCTATGACAGATGAAGTTTAATGCGGAAAAATGTGAGGTTATCCACTTTGGTAGCAAAAACAGGAAGGCAGATTACTATCTAAATGGGGTCAAGTTGGGAAAAGGGGAAGTACAACGGGATCTGGAGGTCCTTGTTCATCAGTCTATGAAAGTAAGCATGCAGGTACAGCAGGCAGTGAAGAAAGCGAATGGCATGTTGGCCTTTATAACAAGAGGAATATAGGAGCAAAGAGGTAATTATGCAGTTGTACAGAGCCCTAGTGAGACCACACCAGGAGTATTGTGTGCAGTTTTGGTCCTGCAGTTGAAAAAGGACATTCTTGCTATTGTGGGAGTACATCGTAGGTTTACAAGGTAAATTCCCGGGATGGCTGAACTGTCATACGCTGAGAGTATGGAGCAGCTGGGCTTGTACACACTGTAGTTTAGAAGCATGAGAGGGGATCTCATTGAAATATATAAGATTGTTAAGGATTTGGACGCGCTAGAGGAGGGAAACATGTCCCCGATGGAGTCCAGAACCAGTGGCCACACTTTAAGAATAAGGAGTAAGCCATTTAGAACGGAGACGAGGAAACACTTTTTCTCACAGAGAGTGGTGAGTGTGAATTCTCTGCCTCAGAGGGCGGTGGAGGCAGGTTCTCTGGATGCTTTCATGAGAGAGCTAGATAAGGTCTCTTAAAAATAGCTGAGTCAGGGGATATGGGGAGAAGGCAGGAACGGGGTACTGATTGGGGATGATCAGCCATAATGATATTGAATGGCGGAGCTGGCTTGAAGGGCCGAATGGCCTACTCCTGCACCGATTGTCTATTGTCTATTGAGATGCAACACTTTCCAGGTCGTATCTCTGTCTGCACTGCGGCCTAACATCGTGGAGTTGGCGGCCTCTGGTTTGGGACTTCTAGTCTCCAAAACCGTGGAGCCTGCGGACTTTACCATCTTGGAGCGGGCGATCCATTTGCCAGGGGTCGGCCTTTGGTGCTCCAACCTGCGAGAGCTGCGGACTTTAACATCATGAAGCTCGTGGACCCTGCTTAGGGACCGGTTTCGGGAACTCCAAGCCCCCCTACGTTGGAGCTCGATCGCCAGCTGCGGTTGGTTCGCAGGAGGAAAGGACTAAAGCAGATAAGACTTTATTGCCATCCATTACAGCGGGGAATGTGGAGGAGCCCCTGTGGTGGATGTTTATATCCAATTTTTATGTAGTTGTGAGTCTTGTTGCTTTTTAGGTTTGACAGTATGGCAAACCAAATTCCTCGTATGTTGCACTAACTACTCGGCTAATAAATTACGATGATGCTTATAAACATTGTACCTGTCTCTACCACTTCTCTGACAGCTGGTTCCAAATACCCCTCAACTGGAAACCCTCCAGATTTTAATTACCTACCCTGTGAAAAAGACAAGTGACCATTCACCATACCGATGTTCCTCATAAATGTATATATCTCTATCTCAACCCGGGGAGATGAGGAGATGGGCTGACAAGGAGACAGGGAGACAGTGAGACAGGGTGACAGGGAGACAGGGTGACAGGGAGACAGGGTGACAGGGAGACAGGGAGACAGGGTGACAGGGTGACAGGGTGACAGGGAGACAGGGAGACAGGGTGACAGGGAGACAGGGTGACAGGGAGACAGGGTGGTGACAGGGAGACAGGGAGACAGGGTGACAGGGAGACAGGGAGACAGGGTGACAGGGAGACAGGGAGACAGGGTGACAGGGTGACAAGGGAGAAAAGGTGACAAGGTGCGGTGTGTCCGGACCTACCTGGAACTGCTTCCTCCCATTTCTGATCTCTGTGTGTCGCTGCCGGCCTGTGTGATGACCCAGTGATCCCGGCGCTGCGCTCAGGTGAGGTCGGCGATCACAGCTCCTCTTGGATGTGTGAGTCTGCTCCTTCAAGAGAAAAGTAGTAAGAGAGTGAGTGATAGTTTTTTCTTTACCAGAAATCCATAAGGCTATTGGGAAAATCACCCTAAATCGGGAAGGGTTTCATGAAATCTACTAGAAATGGACCTGTACTTGCTTGAGTTAAGTAGGATGAGGGGGACCTCATTGAAACTTACCAAAAACCTGTATAGAGTGGATGTGGACAGGATGTTTCCACTAGTGGGAGAGTCTTGGACCCGATGTCAAAGCCTCAGAACTAAAGGACATTCCTTTAGGAGTAGGAATTTATTTTAGTTAGATGGTGGTGAATCTGTGGAAATCAATGCCACTGAAGGATGTGGAGGCCAAGTCAATGGATTTCTCCAAGGCAGAGATATATTCTTCATTCATTATGGGTGTAAGGGGTTATGGGGATAAGACAGGGAATGTGGTTAAGAGGGAGAGATAGATCAGCCATGATGGATGGCGGAGTAGGCTTGATGGGCCGAATGGACTAATTCAGCTCCTTTCACTTATGAACCTATGTACAGCGGGGATGTCTCACCTCACCTTCCTCAACCTGACAGCGGGAGGCTTGGATAATTGAGTCCGTCCCCCCCCCCCCCCCCCACCACACCCCCAGAGAAGGAGGAAGGAGGGAGGACTTGTTGAAACCAGAGACTGGTAGTGAATGGAGATGTGAGAAATTCATGGTCTGTGGGGTCGTTCTACAGAAGTAGTCTGTAAATCGGTCAGCACTTTGAAACGGTGACTGACATCCTCGTACAATTTCTGGCTTGTGTAACTGGAAACGCCTGTAACAATCCCTTGTTAAAAACAGTGTTTTGGACTGGAAATCCAGCGATTCCTGAAAGCTGTACAATCTATCTCTGTACCGCCCATCCTCTGACATCAGTCTGAAGGGTCTCGACCCGAACGTGTCACCCATTCCTTCTCTCCAGAGATGCTGCCTGTCCCAGCTGAAGTCCTTCAGTATACATCTGATAGACAACAATGTTACAAGTGGCAAATTCTCCACCATCAACATGTGGTAGAAAAAGGGTGGCAGGGACTAGTTGGGCCGAATGGTCGATTTTCTGTATGTAAATGCTACACTAATAGAGTCAATCAAAAATGATCAGGCAGAGAAATAGATTTTTGATTAGTACAGGTGTCAGAGGTTATGGGGAGAAGGCAGGAAAATGGGGGCTAGGATGGAGAGATAGATCAGCCATGTTTGAATAGTGGAGTAGACTTGATGGGCCAAAAAGCCCAATTCTACTCCAGTCACTTATGACCTGATGACATTATTTAGATAGTGGCTTTATCTGTTGTCACTTGTGCAGAGACAAGGTGAGATGCTAGCTGTGCATGCGATCCAGTGTAATCGTACTCTAGCTGTGGACAGTAGGTTATGTGCTGGAGTGGGGGTGGGCCTGGCCCAGCGTGATGCCATCGTCTCCTTCCACCAGCGATCCATGCAGCTGCCTACGGGCAGCGCTCCTATGCCGCTCCATTCACTTACTCGGTTGTGCAGGATCTCTCCCTTCTCAAGCCACCATTTCTGTGCACTTAGTTTAACAGTTGTTGCTCCAGGGTTTTGGAGCAACCTTCCTGTTTCCACAACTTAAACTGGTACAAGAGTTTATTGTTGCCTAGTGTTGGTTTACGCCAATGTCCCTCTTATAGGTCGCAGGAGGCAGGTTGGTCAAAAAGACTTTTGGCACTTTGCCCTTCATCAGTCAGAGTGTTTGAGTATAGAGTTGGAGGGTCACGTTGCTGTGTATATGACGTTGGTGAGGTCACATTTAGAATATTGTGTTCAGTTTGGGGCACCATGTTATAGGAAAGATGTCGTCAAACTGAAAAGGGTGCGGAGATTTATGATGATGTTGCCAGAACTCAAGGGCCTGAGGTATAGGGAGCGGTTGAGCAGGCTGTGCGTACTCGATACCTGGGAGCACAGGAGAATGAGAGGTACAAAATATAGGTACTTCTTACAGAAGTGTACAAAATTGTCAGAGGAATGGATCGGGTAAGCACATGGATATACATGCCCAGCATAGGGGAGTCGAGAATGAGAGGACATAGGTTTAATGTGAGGGGAATGAGTTACCAGAGGATGCTATAGAACTGGGTGAAATTATGACTTTAATAGATATTTGGACAGATGTATGGATCAGAATGGTTTGTGGGCCATGGACGAAATACAGGAGAATGAGTTCAGCCCATAATGGCAGCTTGATAGTATGGATGAGTTGGAACAAAGAGCCTACTCCCGTGCTGTCCAGCCACATGACTCTATATCTGGTGTTTCTAAACTAATTTTGGACTATCATGTACGTGCACGTTTGTACTCTACATTTGGATCAATGTCCACAACTCAAAATAGTCTTGATGCCATCATTACAGTTGCAATGAGGGGATTGAATCCCAAGCGCCAGCTCTGTTTCCCTCCCCAGCCACTTCCTGAACCGTTGAGTAATTCTTTCCGAAGATAGACACAAAAAGCTGAAGTCACTCAACGGGACTGGCAGCATCTCTGGAGAGAAGGAATGAGTGATGTTTTTTCCATTTTCGTGGCTGAAGCCTCTACATGCGGGGAACTCACCTGCAGTGGGCAGACAGCACTGATGCAGTCTGCGGTGCTTCTGGCTGCGGCGTCTTAAGTCTTTAGATCTTCAACTGCCGGCCTGCGGCCTACACCATCTTGAAGCCGCGGTCTCCGGTGGGGAGGCACCGATTCAGGACTTCCCTGGATTTACCTTGTCTACACAACTGGACGCCCGCAGTGGCGACTGCGGAGGGTTGTAGTCCAGACCACGGGGGGCAATGGAGGAGGACTGACCAAACTTTGTGCTTTCCACCGTGATGAATGCTGTGGTGGATGTTTGTGTTAAATTTTTATTGTGTTTTGTGTGTTCTTTTTTAAATTGTTCTGCTGCAGGCAAGTTCATGTTACTGCACTCTATGTGTACGTGACGAATAAAACTGATTTGACTTGACTTGATCAGCTCAGTGCCAGGAAAGCTGCAGTCTCCGCCATCGCCGGCAGGTGGCAGGTGTCTCCCACTCAGCTCCACTGGGGCACCTGCCCAGCTGCGAATTGTCCATGTTTGGACATCCAAGAGCAAAGGGAACATAGAAACATCGAAAATAGGTGCAGGATGGGCCATTTGGCCCTTCGAGCCAGCTCCACCATTCAATATGATCATGGCTGATCATCCAGAATCAGTACCCTGTTCATGCTTTCTCCCCATATTCCTTGATTCCGTTCGCCCCAAGAGCTGTATCTAACATCCCCACATCTATATTGGGTTTTGTAAACATAACACTTTAATGATCAAATCCTCTATAAATGTCAACGCGGCCAGTTTCCCTAAACATCCCGGAACCCCATTTCCCACCTTACTGCTTCAGTGCAAACCAAAGACAAGGCCTGTGTGTGGTCTTCCGCTTCATTGCAATGGCAGCAGATACTGACCCCCTTGACGTGACACAGAATAGTTATTTAGAGATACAGCATGGAAACAGGCCACTCGGCCCAGCTAGTCGAGGGCGACCCGTCCGATCTCACCTTCACACTAGTTCTACGTTATCCCACTTTCTCGCCCACTCCCTACGTACCAGGGGTAATTTACAGAGACCAATCAACCTACAAACCCGCACGTCTTTGGGATGTGGGAGGAAACCGGAACACCCAGAGGGAATCCACACGGTCCCACGGGGAGACTGTGCTAACTCCACACGGACAAGAACCGATGTCAGGATGGAACTTGGATCACCCGCGCCGTGAAGCAGCAGCTCTACCCGCTGCGCCACCGTGCTGCCCCATTCTCCACATCAATGCCCGGGTTATAGAACTGGATTGGCCACAGTGCCGCACGCCCTGGCAGTGATATGCAACCCGTTCCTCCAGGGGAAATATCTGTCTCTGTATTCAGCATGTTGAAACACAACCGGATCTCACAAGTTTCACTAACACAGATCAGCTGCAGTCATTTTACTTAATGGAATAATACTAAGAGTTAGGCTTTATATAGATTTTTTTATTGTGAATATTTGTACTGAAGCAAGGCTGTTAATTAACAATAGATACAACTCTACTTGTCTAAACAGTTCACATGTTTTGACCCATCAACAGCAACAGTATTACATATCATGACAGAGAGTCACGTGTTGCTGTGAGTGACTAATCTGATTACACGCATTCCCCATCAACAAGTCAGGTGAAGGGAACAGGGTCCACATTACTGCAGAAATACATATTAAACCCCACAATTTAGCTTATTTTACTTCAGCATTTCCTGCTCAATCAACGAGCTCCATGATCAAAGCTGCAATAGTAATTGGCGGTTACATTAGAAACAATGTTTTCATATAATAACAGAATGCAAAGTAATATCAAAACAGCCATGGTTACAGTTTAGTTTAGTTTAGAGATACAGCGCGGAAACAGGTCCTTCGGCCCATCCGAGTACAAGTAGCCCATTGACCTTCCCATACACTAGCACTATCCTGCACATTAGGGTCAATTTACAATTCTGACAGAAGCCAATTAACATGCACACCTGTATGTCTTTTGAGTAATTACACAAACAGACAGCACCCGTAGTCGGGATTGAACCTGTGTCTCTGGCGCTGTGAGGCAGCAGCTCTACCGCTGCGCCACTGTGCCACCCACATTCCAGTGGGATGTATTTTAGGCGGGACATTCTCATCAGTTCTAAACATTCTCGATATCTCTTTGTCTGCAGCTGAAGTTGATAGACATCAGGGCCGGATTTAGATGAAGAGAGGCCCTAGGCTATTCCACTTGTGAGGCCCCTCCCAATCCACCACCCCCACAATGAGGAAGATGGAAGAGTCCACCAGATTGACACCGATGTGCAGCCGAGCGTGGCCAATGAGATAAGGGCTGAAAAGCTGGGCTTTTCATTTATTGCCAGTGCTAGTGTCGAGTTATCGGCTTAAAACACTATTATTCTGCAATAGAGGGCAAGGAAAATTGCTGTTGTTGTTTAGAGACTGCATTGCATTATGACAGTGTCAAAAATATTATACACCAGGCCCATATGAAGTTTTTCAAAAAGGGGGTGGCATGGCAGGATTACAAAAATTTAATGTGAAATAACTTCACGCAGCGCATATCACAAGCGCAAAGCTCAAAGACCCTTGTGGCCGGGGACCTGGGCCCGCTTAAGGGCCCTAGAAGCTCTGGGGTTTTAGATGCTCTCTGGTGCATTCTGTGCCTTATTTTGGAGCATTTTTGCACCAAATTTATGACCAATATTTCAGAAATAATTTGGGTTGAGTCAAGAGTAATGAGTGGTTGGAATGGGATGATTAGGGTCATTGTTATATACATTTTTTAAAATCAAGAATTGAAGCTGTCCTTGTTTTTATAATCAAGGTGAACTGTAAAATGTTATGTAAAATGTTATAAAGGTGCATGCAAACACGGTATACAGTGAATAAACGTTTTTGCAATGAATAAAACCTTTTTTTAGAAAATGTTTTGTGTGTCGATTTGATTGTCTGTTACTGTTCAACTGTGTTAGTGTGTGCACATTAAAAATATGATATGCAATGGAAGGCATTTAAAGACTGCATGGATGAACTACAACAATTGTTCATCCCAGTATGGCAAAAGAATAAATCAGGGAAGGTGGCGCATCCGTGGATAACGAGGGAAATCAGGGATAGTATCAAAGAAAAAGATGAAGCGTACAAATTAGCCAGAAAAAGCAGCCTACCAGGGGACTGGGAGAAATTCAGAGACCAACAGAGGAGGACAAAGGGCTTAATTAGGAAAGGGAAAATGGAATATGAAAGAAAACTGGCAGGAAACATAAAAACTGACTGCAAAGGTTTTTATCGATATGTGAAGTGCAAAAGATTAGTTAATACAAATGTAGGTCCCTTGCAGTCAGAAACGGGTGAATTGATCATGGGGAACAAGGACATGGCAGACCAATTGAATAACTACTTTGGTTCTGTCTTCACTAAGGAAGACATAAATAATTTGCTGGAATTAGCAGGGGATCGCGGGTCAAATGAGATGGAGGAAATGAGTGAAATCCAGGCTAGCCGGAATATGGTGTTGGGTAATTGAATGGATTAAAGGCCGATAAATCCCCAGGGCCAGATAGGCTGCATCCCAGGGTACTTAAGGAAGTAGCCCCAGAAATAGCAGATGCCTTAGTGATAATTTTTCAAAACTCTTTAGATTCTGGAGTAATTCCTGAGGATTGGAGGGTAGCTAATGTAACCCCACTTTTTAAAAAGGGAGGGAGAGAGAAAACGGGGAATTACAGACCTGTTAGTCTAACATCGGTGGTGGGGAAACTGCTAGAGTCAATTATTAAAGATGGGATAGCAGCGCATTGGGAAAGTGGTGAAATCATTGGACAAAGTCAGCATGGATTTACGAAGGGTAAATCATGTCTGACGAATCTTATTGAATTTTCTGAGGATGTAACTAGTCGAGTGGATAAGGTAGAAGCAGTGGATGTGTTATATCTGGACTTTCAGAAGGCTTTCGACAAGGTCCCACACAAGAGATTGGTATACAAACTTAAAGCACACGGTATTGGTGGTTCAGTATTGATGTGGATAGAGAACTGGCTGGCAGACAGGAAGCAAAGAGTAGGAGTGAACGGGTCCTTTTTCAGGATGGCAGACAGTGACTAGTGGGGTGCCGCAAGGCTCAGTGCTGGGACCCCAGCTATTTACAATATACATTAATGATTTGGATGAGGGAATTAAATGCAACATCTCGAAGTTTGCGGATGACACGAAGCGGGGGGGCAGTGTTAGCTGTGAGGACGATGCTAGGAGGCTGCAGGATGACTTGGATAGACTGGGTGAGTGGGCAAATGCATGGCAGATGCAGTATAATGTGGATAAATGTGAGGTTATCCACTTTGGTGGCAAAAACAGGAAGGTAGACTATTATTTGAATGGTGACCAATTAGGAAAAGGGGAGATGCAGCGAGACCTGGGTGTCATGGTTACACCAGTCATTGAAAGTAGGCATGCAGGTGCAGCAGGCTGTGAAGAAAGCGAATGGTATGTTGGCATTCATAGCAAAAGGATTTGAGTACAAGAGCAGGGAGGTTCTACTGCAGTTGTACAGGGTCTTGATGAGGCCACACCTGGAGTATTGCGTACAGTTTTGGTCTCCTAATCTGAGGAAATACATTCTTGCCATAGAGGGAGTACAGATAAGGTTCACCAGACTGATTCCTGGGATGGCACGACTTCCAAATGAAGAAAGACTGGATAGACTTGGCTTGTACTCGCTGGAATTTAGAAGATTGAGGGGTGATCTCATAGGGACTTAAGGGGTTGGACAGGCTAGATGCAGGAAGATTGTTCCCGATGTTGGGGAAGTCCAGGACAAGGGGTCACAGTTTAAGGATAAGGGAAAAGTCTTTTAGGACCGAGATGAGAAAATCGTTTTCACACAGAGAGTGGTGAATCTGTGGAATTCTCTGCCACAGAAGGTAGTTGAGGCCAGTTCGTTGGCCATATTTAAGAGGGAGTTGGATGTGGCCCTTGTGGCTAAAGGGATCAGGAGGTATGGAGAGAAGGCAGGTACAGGATACTGAGTTGGATGATCAGCCATGATCATATTGAATGGCGGTGCAGGCTCGAAGGGCCGAATGGCCTGCTCCTGCACCTAATTTCTATGTTTCTATGATGCAAAATGAAAAGTCGCAAACTATGGAATACATTTTTTTCAGTATTGTTATCAAGGAAAATAAAGCAGTTCCAATTGTTTGATATTATTTATATGAGGAGAAAATATAATTGTTGTAAAACCTACCTTAATTTTGCAATCTCAGTAAAGATAATCTCCCTTTCCCTCTCCCCCCTCCTCCTTCCCCCCCTCCCTCTCCATCTCTCTCTCCCCCTTCCCCTCTCTCTCCCCCCCTCCCTCCCCTCCCCCTCTCTCCCTCCCCTCCCCCTCTCTCCCCAACTGTCTCAACACCCCTTTCCCCCTCTCAAACCCCCCCTCCCCTCTCCCCCCTCTCTCTTCTCCCTCCCTCCCCCCCCCCCCCCCACTGTCTCAGACCCCCCTTTCCCCCTCTCACCGCCCCCCCTCTCTCTATCCCTCCCACACACGTGAGGCTCCGATTCCATGCCGCAGCACCCCCCCCCCCCCCCCCCCCCCCCCCCCCCCCCCCCCCCCCCCCCCCCCCCCCCCCCCCCATCCCACCGGCCCGGAGAAAACAAGCACTCCCGCAACGCAATATTCCACTAGTTACCGGGTGTAGACACCTAGGATCTCTGATAGACGCGAGGCATCGTGGTGATTGTGTGGAGTACAAACGCGCCCGGGCCCACTGCGCATGCGCGGAGTGACAGCGTCATTTTGCGTCGCTACTGCGTCACCGGCTTCCCCAACTGCGCAGACGCGGATGGTCGCAATTTCTTTCCCCAAAACCGGAACCAGAATTTCGGGTAATTTCCGTCAGTGGAAACGCTGATAATGCTCCAAATTTTTTCTCATGTTTTTTTTTACTCTGGGTAAAAAACACCTTGGCCGGAGGCCCCTAGATTTTGAGTCCCTGTGCTTCAGCCTATGAAGCCTTTCGGTTAATTTGACCCTGCCGAGGCCCCCCTAGACCTCGAGGTCCCTAAGCTTAGGCTTGTGAAGCTTATACTTCAATCTGGCCCTGATAGACATGGCCCCAGTTCCATCGCAGAAAAGAGATACCAAAGTAAATGCTTTGGAGTGCCTTGCAGCTATTGTCTATTAATGAGAACACTGGTTTATTTTTTTTAAGAAAGAACTGCAGATACAGGAGAATCGAGGTTACACAAAAGGCTGGAGAAACTCAGCGGGTGCAGCAGCATCTAAGGAGCGAAGGAGATAGGCGACGTTTCGGAAGGGTCTCGACCAGAAACGTCACATATCTCCTTCGCTCCTTAGATGCTGCTGCAC
This sequence comes from Okamejei kenojei, assembly GCA_035221665.1. Taxonomy (NCBI): domain Eukaryota; kingdom Metazoa; phylum Chordata; class Chondrichthyes; order Rajiformes; family Rajidae; genus Okamejei; species Okamejei kenojei. The sequence goes on from CM069143.1 coordinate 68,511,956, forward strand.
CCGCTGAGTTTCGCCAGCCTTTTGTGTACCCACTGGTTTATTTTTGCTTGTCAGGAAGTTCTTTGGGGCACAAACGGACTGAAAGAATCATAGATAGACACAAAACGCTGCAGTTAGGCAGCATCCCTATGGAAACGAGAGATCAAAGGGGACGCTGCTGAAGGAAATGGGTCATTGTTAGCCGAGTGGAAGGTGACAAGGAGGCATTCAATCAGTAAAGTACAATCAGGAGTACACAAAAAGCTGGAGAAACTCAGCGGGTGCAGCAGCATCTAAGGAGCGAAGGAGATAGGCGACGTTTCGGGTCGAGACCCTTCTTCAGACTGGTCAGGGATCAGGGAAACGAGAGATATAGACGGTGATGTGGAGAGATAAGGAACAATGAGTGAAAGATATGCAAAAAAGTATCGGTGATAAAGGGAACAAGCCATTGTAAGCTGTTTGTGGTGTGAAAATAAGAAGCTAGTGCGACTGGGGTGGGGGAGGGAGATAGAGATAGAGGGAATGCCAGGGCCCGAGGGCTGAGGGAGAGGTGGGAAGGGGAGGAGACAGCAAGGTTTAAACAGAATTGAGAAAATTCAATATTCAAGCCCAAAGGATGCAGACTCCCCAAGCGGAATATGAGGTGCTGTTCCTCCAGCTTGCGGTGTTGCTCACTTGGCCGTGGAGGAGGCCCAGGACCCGAGAGGTCAGATGTGGAATGGGAGGGGGAGTTGAAGTGCTGAGCCACCGGGAGGTTGGGTTGGTTATTGCGGACCGAGCGGAGGTGTTCGGCGAAGCGATCGCCAAGCCTCCGCTTGGTCTCACTGATATAGATCATCTGGCATCTGGAGCAGCGGATGCAGTAGATGAGGTTGGAGGAGGTGCAGGTGAACCTCTGTCGGACCTGGAAGGACTGCTTGGGTCCCTGAAAGGAGTGGAGGGGTGAGGTGAAGGGACAAGTGTTACATTTCTTGCAGTTGCAAGGGAAAGTGCCCGGGGAAGGGGTAGAGTTGGAGGGGAGGGAAGAATTGACAAGGGAGTTGCGGAGGGAGCGGTCTTTGCGGAAGGCAGACAGGGGGGGGAGATGGGAAGATGTGGCGGGTGGAGGGGTCACGTTGGAGGTGTCGAAACTGGCGGAGGACTATATGTTGTATTTGCCGGCTGGTGGGGTGAAAGGTGAGGACCAGGGGGACTCTGCCCTGTTTGCGAGTGGGGGAATGGGGAGCGAGGGGCAGTGTTGCGGGGTATGGAGGAGACCCTGGTGCGAGCCTCATCAATAGTGGGGGAGGGGAATCCCCGTTCTCTGAAGAATGAGGCCATTTGTGATGACCTGGTGTGGAACACCTCATCCTGGGAGCAGATGCGGCGTAGACGGAGGAATTGGGAATAGGGGATGGAGTCCTTACAGGAAGCAGGGTGGGAGATAGAGTAGTCCAGGTAGCTGTGGGAGTCAGTAGGTTTGTAGTGGATGTTGGTCAGGAGCGTATCACCTGCAATAGAGATGGTGAGGTCAAGGAATGGTAGGGAAGTGTCGGAAATGGTCCAAGTGTATTTGAGTGCCGGATGGAAGTTGGTGGTGAAATGAATGAAGTCAGTCAGTTGTGTGTGGGTGCAGGAGGTGACACCAAAGCAGTCGTCGATGTAACGGAGGTAGAGGTCGGGGATGGGGCCCTGGTACGCCGAGAACAAGGATTGTTCGACGTACCCAACAAAGAGGCAAGCGTAGCTGGGGCCCAGGCGTGTGCCCATAGCTACGCCTTGTGTTTGGAGGAAATGGGAGGAATCAAAAGAGAAGTTATTGAGGGTGAGGACCACCTCTGCTAGGCGGAGGAGGGTGTCAGTGGACGGGTATGGGTTGCTCCTCTGGTCGAGGAAGAACCGGAGGGCTTTGAGCCCGTCCTGGTGGGGGATGGAGGTGTAGAGTGACTGGACGTCCATGGTAAAGATGAGAGGATGGGGGCCTGAAGAATGGAATGCACGGAGCCGACGGAGAGTGTCTGAGGTGTCTTGAACATAGGTGGGGAGGGATTTAACAAAGGGGGATAGGATGGCGTCAAGGTATGTGGAAATGTGTTCGGTGGGGCACGAACAGGCAGAGACAATGGGTCTGCCAGGGCAGTCGGGATTGTGGATTTTGGGGAGAAGGCTAAAATCGGGCAGTGCGGGGCTGGGAATCGATGAGGTCGGAGGCTCGGGGGGGGGGGGGGTAGGGAGCCGGAGCTGATGAAGTCGGTTATGGTGCTCGAGATGGTGGCCTGGTGTTCGTCAGTGGGGTCATGGTCCAGGGGTAAGTAGGAGGAGGTGTCCGAGAGTTACAATCAGGAGGTCAGTTATACCAGTTTGAAAACTAGAATAGGAGAGGGATGGAGAGAGAGGGAAAGAATGGGCTACTTGACATTGGACTAATTAATATCCACACCGCTGGGGTGTGAGCTCCCCAAGCGAAATATGAGATGCTGTTCCTCCAATTTGCGTGTGGCCTCATTCTGACAGTGGAGGAGGTCTAGGACAGAAAGGTCAGTGTGGGGATGTGAGGGGGAGTTAAAGTAACGGGAGATCACGTGGGCCTGGGCGGACTAACGGATACCTCCAAGCAAACAGCATTTAGTCAAAGTATGAAGCCCAGCACGACGTGAACTGACGGGATGGATATTGGTGCAGAGCGGTTACTTGGCGCTATTGGCAACAGCGAGCACCTGCTCTGCGGTTTCCACCAGACGGTTCAGCGCATCATTCAGTATCGAGTAGGTCATCAGAAATGATGACGCTGCTCCAAACAGGGAACCAATAATTGGGACAAAGTAAAGACCGGCTTCCACGGCTGAAACAGCAACGAGGGCCTCACCCAAACGCAGCCTTACTATTAGTTGTGCAGTTATTTCTCCCAGCAGTGGTGATAGTGCTGCGATTTTCAGCACTTCCATGGATTTGCCTTTTTTCTCGGCCAATCTGCGGAGAGCAGCATCATCCAGACACAGGCATTCACGGAAATTAATTATCGCTCCAATCAATATCGCCATGTCACAGGCGGCAGAGAGACCCGGGACCGGGATCGCTCCCACTCCTCCCGAGGTGATCGCCAACATCCAGATACGTGTCTTCAACACCTCAGCTTTCTTCCGAATAATCTCCAGACTATCGTTGGGAAGGGCCAGGATAAAGACAGATTTCTTTATATTTGGTAAACCATCTGCAAGTGCTTCAATTAACCGAGGAAAATCATACATATTCTTATTAAAACTGGATATCAGGAACACATTGGGATCAGGGATCCCAGCCTTTCCCAACCCACTGACGCAGTCGCTCCGGATCTTTTCCATTTCTGCTTCTTCATCAAATTCCCCCCCCCCCCCCCCCCCCCCCTCTTCCTGTTGCATTGAATTAAGGTCATTGTCAATCTTAGAGCGAACAAAATAGAACTTCTTCCCCAGCCGCTTAATCTCCGTGGCAAGTTTTGCATCAATCTCTGTGAATCGACCAGCTGCCACTATGATGAAGAAATCGTATTTTTTAAATTGCATTTCATTCAGATAGGAACCTGCGGTGAATTGTGGAGATCCGGTCCCCGGCAGGTCCCAGTAGCGGACATTGGGCAGATTGGGATGTGGGTATCCGGTTGGCTCCATTGTAGTTTCCGTGGTCCCAACCGCAGCCGCTCCCTTATCTTTTTTACGAAACCCTCTCATGGCGTTAATGAGGGTGGATTTTCCTGTTCCCGTCTCTCCCGTCACGGCGATGTTCAGCTCGGTATTGTCCAGTTCTTTCAACTTCTTCTCTAGCAGATGTTTAACACTTTCCACACCACCCGTTTCAAAGTCGGATTTCAGTTTGCTGATCCCTTCCTGTGTGAAGTATGTGGGGGTCTCAGACTGAGCCGCCTGTTGGCTGAAAGGAAACATGTTCGGTGATAGTTTCCAGTTGAAGTGAAACCAACTTAAATAAAGGACAAGCACCTTCTCTCCCTTTCCCTCTTCTCTTCACATTGCTCCACCTGGATACACACCATTTCTCCCACAATCCCGCCCTTTCCCCCTTCCCCCGTCACCTTCACCTATATCAATTCCTCCGGCTTCCCATTTCACGTCTCTTCTCTTGGCCTAGGAGCGGACTTAGGCCATTCGGCCCATCTTTCCCACGAGTTCTCCTTCTCTCAGTCTTTTCATCACTGGCCTTCCTTCAATCATCACCCCCATCCCCCACCCCCCAACATCTATCAACCTATCACTTGCCTGACTTGGTCCTGCCCCCAATCCTCATCCAGCCGCCAACATCCAATCACAATCAGAGTGAAGAAGGGTCCCGACCCGAAACGCCACCTGTCCCCCAGAGATGCTGCCTGACCCGCTGAGTTACTCCAGCGCTGTGCTTGAGGTGAGGGAGGAGAGGTGGAGAAGTAACATTGTGTGATGTATCCGGACATACCTGGAGCTGGCATTTCCCATTCTCCTTCTCTGTCTGTCCTTGTCTCGCCTTTGTGATGATCCAGTGGTCCCAGCACTGCCCGGGGGGGGGAGGTCTGGGCACCGGGGCTCCTCCTTGTCTTCAGTTGTGTGTGTTCTCCTAGAGGAAAGCAGAGAGGTTGCTGGTGGTTCTTTCTGTAGCAGAGGTGTATGTTAGGGTACAAAGTATATCCCTCTTAATCAATATACGTCATTTGATCCAACTGGTCCGTGCCAACACAATGCCCCATCTAAGCCAGTCCCACTTGTTCACAATTGGCCCATACCTTTATAAACCTTTTCCATCCATGCCACTGTCCAAATGTCTTTTAGATGTTGTTATAGTACCCGCTTCGATTAGTTCCTCTGGTACAGACCCGCCACCCACTGAGTAAAAAAGTTGTCCCTCATGTTGCAATGGAATCTTTGCTCCCTCACTTAAAGCCTAAGCCTCTACCACGGGTAAGAGCCTGTGGATTCACCCTCAATTTCCCTCATGATGGAAGGAGAACGCGTCTTTCAGATCACCCCTTATTCTCCTTTAAGTAATAAAGTCTCAGCTTGCCCAACTTCTCCCTGGAGTTCAAGTCTTCGAGCCCGGGAAACATTCCCGTAAATCTGCTCTGCGCTCTTTCCAGCTTAATTCAATTCAGTTCAGTTTAGTATATTATCACGTGTACCGAGGTAGCGTGAAAAGCTTTTGTTGTGTGCTATCCAGTCAGCGGAAAGACAATCCATGATTGTAATTGAGCCAATGTACAGATACACGATAAGGGAATAACGTCTAGTGCAAGGTAAAGCCAGTAAAGTCTGATCAAAGATAGTCAGAGGGCCCCGGGAGAGGTAGATAGTAGTTCAGGACTGCTCTCTAGTTCAGGAATGTTCAAGCCCAAAGGATGCAGACTCTCCAAGCGGAATATGAGGTGCTGTTCCTCCAACTTGCGGTGTTGCTCACTCTGGCCGTGGAGGAGGCCCAGGACCGAGAGGTCGGATACGGAATGGGAGGGGGCTTGAACATTGAATTTTCTCAATTCTGTTAACCCTTGCTTCTCCTCCCCTTCCCACCTCTCCCTCAGCCCTCGGGCCCTGGCATTCCCTCTCTCTCTATCTCCCTCCCCCACCCTAGTCGCACCAGCTTCTCATTTTCACACCACAAACAGCTTACAATGACTTGTTCCCTGTATCATCGATACTTTTTTGCATACCATTCATTCATTGTTCTTTATCTCTCCACATCACCGTCTATATCTCTCGTTTCCCTGATCCCTGACCAGTCTGGGGAAGGGTCTCGACCCGAAACGTCGCCTATCTCCTTCGCTCCTTAGATGCTGCTGCACCCGCTGAGTTTCTCCAGCCTTTTGTGTACCTTCGATTCTCCAGCATCCGCAGTTCCTTCTTTAACACTTTGTGTCTGTTTTTGGTTCAAATCTGATCTACAGCATTTTGTTTCTGCCTCCCTAAACCCTGCTTGTGTAAACACAGTGTCTGGGAAACACCTATCCTTTATCGGACAGCATTTACTTTCTCTGCTGCAAGTTAATTCCCACTCGAACGTCACAGTTTATTTGGAACAAAAGACGGGAATATCGCAACAAGAAACGCGCCCGAATTGTGCCCCCCCCCCCCCCCCCCCCCCCCCCCCTCCGCCGTGCTGTATTCAGTCTATTGCTGGTGACACCCCCCCCCCCCCCCACACACACACCGGCACGCGCACACACACACACACGCACACACGCACACACACACACACACCGGCACGCGCGCACACACACACACACACACACACACACACCGGCACTCACGCACACACTCACGCACGCACACACACACACACTGTGACACACTCACGCACACCCACACACAACTGCTGCCTTGGTCGATGAAACCCAGTGAACATGATTCCACGCCGTACTTTTGCCAACTCTCACTTCATTTCATCCCGTTAATGAAAACCAAGTGCACTGGAGATCTGAAATAAAAATCACATCAAACGCTGGAAACGATCAGCAGCACAGGCAGCTAATGGAGCCTCGAGCTGAAACACTTCACTCAGATTTGATAACTTAGATATAGACACAAAAAGCTGGAGTAACTCAGCGGGACGGGCAGCATCTCTGGAGAGAGATAACTCAGACACTGGTAACACATTCTCGCCACGGCTGCTGCCCGTCTCGCTGAGTGTTTTGAACAGTTTCCAGTCGGCTTGGCGATCGTTTCGCCGAACACCTCCGCTCGGTTCTCAATAACCAATCTGATATCCTGGTGGCTCAGCACTTCAACTCCCCCTCCCATTCCGAAACCAACCTTTCTGTCCCTGGCCTCCTCCATGGCCAGAGTGAGGACCACCGAAAATTGCAGCAGCAGCACCTCATATTTAGTTTGGGCAGTCTGCACCCCAGCGGCATGAACATTGACTTCTCCAATTTCCGGTAGCCCTTATTGTCTCCTCCTCAGCTCTTCCTCGGTCCTCTGGCTCCTCCTCTTCTTTTCTTCTCCCCCCACCCTACATCAGTCTGAAGAAGGGTTTCGGCCAGAAACGTTGCCTATTTCCTTCGCTCCATAGATGCTGCTGCACCCGCTGAGTTTCTCCAGCACTTTTGTCTGACTTTATTCTTTAGCCGCCGGTGAGTCAGCCACTCAGACCTGGGAATTAACGGTCTGTGAGGCTAAGACTGTGCGGAAACAGAGACTGCTAGTGGGCGATACCTGCAATGAGAAAACCAACGCAGGTTACGGGGAGAACTCCGTACAGACAGCACCCGTAGTCGGGATCCAACCCAGGTCTCTGGCGCTGCAAACGCTGTGAGACAGTAACTCTGCCAATGCGCCATCGTGCCGGCGTGTCTGCGGTCACCGGCAATGGATTGAATACACCACGGAGAAAACTCAGTGGGCCAGGCAGTGTCTTTGAATAGAAGGAATGGGTACCGTTTCGGGTCAAGATTGAAGTCAGGGGAGAGGGAAATATATAGATAAGGAAAAGTAAGGTGTGAAAACGGGACAAAGGGGATGTAGATCAAGGAAAATGTGGAATAGATCATTGTTAGCTGGGAGAAGAGACACTTCAAAGCAAACTGAGATGAAATGAAGCCAGAGATAGAGACTGGTAGAAGAACGGGGAAGGGATGCGGAGACAGGGAAAGCAAGGGTTACTTGCTTTCATACAACTTTCATGCAACGGGTGGGGGGAGGGGGCAGAGCTGCAGGGTACCGAGGAGATCCTAGTGAGGCCCTCATCTATGATTGGAGTGGGGAATCCTCGTTCTCTAAAATATGAGGACATCTCCGAAACCCTGGTAGGGGGCACCTCAACCTGGGCGCAGATACGGCGTAGACGGAGGAATTGGGAGTAGAGTATAGTGTCTTTACAGGAAGCAGGGTGGGAGAAGTGTAGTCTAGATAGTTGTGGGGGTCAGTTTGTTGTGTGTTATCCACTCGTCAGAAAGACAATGCACGATTACAATCGAACCATTTACAGTGTTCAGTTACATGATAAGGGAATAACGTTTAATGCAAGGTAAAGCTAGTAAACTTCTATCAAAGAGAGTCCAATGATCATCACAATACAAAACAATACAAAATACGGTTTTATTCGTCACTTTGCAGATAAAGTGCAAGTGAAATGAATTTGTCAGCAGCATACAATAATAAAGAACACACAAATACACAATAAAAATGTAACATAAACATCCACCACAGCATTCGTCACTGTGCTGGATGGCACACAATTGCCAGTCCTCCTCCACTTTACCCCGTGGTCGGGACCTTGCATCAAAGATGTAGATAGTAGTTCAGCTGTTATAGTACCTGCTTCAATTACTTATTCCGCCTCAGACCCGCCACCCTCTGAGTAAAAAAGTTGCCCCTCATGTTCCAATGGAATCTCTCCTCCCTCACTTTAACCCTAAGCATCTACCACGGGTAAGAGACTGTGGATTCACCCTCAATTTCCCTCATGATGTTATAAGCGCCTTTCAGATCACCCCTCATCCTCCAGTGCTCCAAGGAAAAAAGTCTTAGTCTGCCCAACTTCTCCCTAGAGCTCAAGTCTTCGAGCCCGGGAAACATTCCCATAAATCTTCTCTGCGCTCTTTCCAGTTTAATTCAGTTCAGTTTAGTTTATTATCACGTGTACTGAGGTAGAGTGAAAAGCTTTTGTTGTGTGCTATCCAGACAGCGGAAAGCCAATCCATTATTGCAATTGAGCCATTTACAATGTATAGATACACGATAAGGGAATAACGTCTAGTGCAAGGTAAAGCCAGTAAAGTCTGATCAAAGATAGTCAGAGGGCCCCGGGAGAGGTAGATAGTAGTTCAGGACTGCTCTCTAGCTGTGTTGGGATAGAACCCAGTGACAGTAACTTGCTTTGAATCTCCCAGTGATTCTCAGGAACAAGTTGCATCTGCAGAATAAAGGAATTAGACATTTAAATTAACCTTTGTTTTTAATTTAAATTCCTCTCACCTACGGTCCCCCCTTCCCCCACCTTTTCATAGTTCACATTGTTTCCCTTCAGATCACGCCTTTCCCGGAATTCAATGGACGCCGCCCTGATTTGTTATCATTTGTGACCAGCCCTGATATGTCCTGGTCTTTTCGCGCCTCCAACTCTTCACCCCCCACTCCCCTCCAGTTCCCTCCCCCATCTCCTACTCTCAGTCTGAAGAAGGGTCCCGACTTCTGAAACGTCACCCATTCCTTTTCTCCATAGATGCTGCCTGACCCACTGGGTAACCCCATCACTTTGTGTCTATTTTTGGTTTAAACCTGATCTGCAGCATTTTGTTTCTGTCTCCCTAAACCCTGCTTGTGTAAACACAGTGTCTGGGAAACACTTATCCTTTATCGGACAGCATTTACTTTCTCTGCTGCAGCTTAATTTCCACTCGAATGTCGCAGATTATGTGGAACAAAAAGGCGGGAACATCGCAATTAGAAACGCGCCCAAATTGTGTGTGTGTGTGTGTGTGTGTGTGTGTGTGTGTGTGTGTGTGTGTGTGTGTCCCGTGCTGTATTCAGTCCATTGCTGGTGACCCCACGCACACACGCACAGACAAACACACATACAACACACACACACACACACACACACACTGACACACACACACACACACACACACACACACACACTGACACACTGACACACTGACACACTGACACACACACACACACACACACTGACAAACACACATACAACACACACACACACACACACACACACACACAGACAAACACACACAACACACACACACACACACAGACAAACACACACAACACACACACACACACACACACACACACACACAACACACACACACACACAAGATGATGAACTACTATCGACCTCTTTGGTGACCATCGGACTATGCTTGATTGGACTTTTCCTGGCTTTACTTTGCCCTAAACGTTATTCCCTTATCATGTATCTGTTCACTGTAAATGGCTTGATTGTAATGATGTATTTCCATTCTGCTGACTGGTTAGCACACAACAAAAGCTTTTCACATTTCCTCAGGGGCAGATTTAGATGAAGAGAGGCCCTAATCTATTTCATTTGTGACCCCCCCTCCCTTCTCCCAATCCCCCACCCCCATGATTAAAGGCCGATAAATCCCCAGGGCCAGATAGGCTGCATCCCAGAGTACTTAAGGAAGTAGCTCAGGAAATAGTGGATGCATTAGTGATAATCTTTCAAAACTCTTTAGATTCTGGAGTAGTTCCTGAGGATTGGCGGGTAGCAAATGTAACCCCTCTTTTTAAGAAGGGAGGGAGAGAGAAAACGGGGAATTACAGACCAGTTAGTCTAACATCGGTAGTGGGGAAACTGCTAGAGTCAGTTATTAAAGATGGGATAGCAGCACATTTGGAAAGTGGTGAAATCATTGGACAAAGTCAGCATGGATTTACAAAAGGTAAATCATGTCTGACGAATCTTGTGGAATTTTTCGAGGATGTAACTAGTAGCGTGGATAAGGGAGAACCAGTGGATGTGGTATATCTGGACTTCCAGAAGGCTTTCGACAAGGTCCCACATAAGAGATTAGTATACAAACTTAAAGCATACGGTATTAGGGGTTCAGTATTGATGTGGATAGAGAACTGGCTGGCAAACAGGAAGCAAAGAGTAGGAGTAAATGGGTCCTTTTCACAATGGCAGGCAGTAACTAGTGGGGTACCGCAGGGCTCAGTGCTGGGACCCCAGCTATTTACAATATATATTAATGATCTGGATGAGGGAATTGAAGGCAATATCTCCAAGTTTGCGGATGACACTAAGCTGGGGGGCAGTGTTCGCTGTGAGGAGGATGCTAGGAGACTGCAAGGTGACTTGGATAGGCTGGGTGAGTGGGCAAATGTTTGGCAGATGCAGTATAATGTGGATAAATGTGAGGTTATCCACTTTGGTGGCAAAAACAGGAAAGCAGACTATTATTTAAATGGTGGCCGATTAGGAAAAGGGGAGATGCAGCGAGACCTGGGTGTCATGGTACACCAGTCATTGAAAGTAGGCATGCAGGTGCAGCAGGCAGTGAAAAAAGCGAATGGTATGTTAGCTTTCATAGCAAAAGGATTTGAGTACAGGAGCAGGGAGGTTCTACTTCAGTTGTACAGGGTCTTGGTGAGACCACACCTGGAGTATTGCGTGCAGTTTTGGTCTCCAAATCTGAGGAAGGACATTATTGCCATAGAGCGAGTGCAGAGAAGGTTCACCAGACTGATTCCTGGGATGTCAGGACTGTCTTATGAAGAGAGACTGGATAGACTCGGTTTATACTCTCTGGAATTTAGGAGATTAAGAGGGGATCTTATAGAAACTTACAAAATTCTTAAGGGGTTGAACAGGCTAGATGCAGGAAGATTGTTCCCGATGTTGGGGAAGTCCAGGACAAGGGGTCACAGCTTAAGGATAAGGGGGAAATCCTTTAAGACCGAGATGAGAAAGACTTTCTTCACACAGAGAGTGGTGAGTCTCTGGAATTCTCTGCCACAGAGGGTAGTTGAGGCCAGTTCATTGGCTATATTTAAGAGTGAGTTGGATGTGGCCCTTGTGGCTAAGGGGATTAGAGGGTATGGAGAGAAGGCAGGTACGGGATACTGAGTTGGATGATCAGCCATGATCATATTGAATGGCGGTGCAGGCTCGAAGGGCTGAATGGCCTACTCCTGCACCTAATTTCTATGTTTCTATGTTTCTATGACTAGAGGACCGTGACGACCCGACAGTGACGGTGTGACACTTTTAGATCCTACTGTATGTTGTCATCAAACAGTTGGTTTTAAAATACATATTGGATTCAGGCGGAGCAGGCAATGCTCTACCTGGATCGCCGTTTAAAGCTCTGGAGTGTTGGGCCTGCTGCTTCAATATCATGGAGCTGTGGTTTGCGGAGCTGCCAGATTTGGGCCGCGCTGACTTTAATATCGAGGAGCCCTGGGAACCCTTTGCCGAGGACCGCCAGCGTGAATCTCCACCCAGCTCAGCCTGTGGACTGCGGTCTCCGGTTGGAAGTGGCCGATTCGGAAGTCCAAGCTGCTGAGAATGTTCTCCCGTTCCGACGTCGGATGGTGACCCCCCAAATATCATTGTACCAATGGCCATGAGGGGGGGTCCAATAGGAGGGGGTCGGTTGGAGACGAGAAAAGGGATCATCAATGGGGGCGAGGACTCCTTCCCATGGAAGAATGGTATGAGGTGGAGGCAACGGAAGAAGAGCTCCAAATTGCGGCGGGCGCAGAACTCATTGAGGTGGAGACGGAGGGGGAGAAAGGTGAAGCCAGGGCCGGCCTTAAGCCGATTGGACCGATAGCTCCCAATTCATCCCCGCAAATAAGAGGGCCCCACACCAGAGGAATCTGCTCTCGGCTCGGGTAGATGCACCCCAGGTGGAGGGGGGAGAGAGGGGCGGAGAGAGAGTAGAGCGGTGGATGGGGAAGAAAGGGCTAGACGGAGAGGGGGGTGAGGGGGAATGGAGAATGGGAAAAGGAGGAGATGGGTCATTCCCTCACGGTCACAGGGCAGCGCTCCCGCCCCCTCCAGTTGTGGGGGAAGGAGAACTCTGAATGCCGACCCGTGGCCAACTTCCACATAAAGAAATCAATTCTTTGACAGACTGGAAACCAGTGTAAGCACCTCAAAACTGGATTGATGTGATCCACTTTCTTGGTCTGAGAGAGGACTCGAGCAGCAACGTTCTGAATCAGCTGCAACTGTCTAATCGATTTTTAGGGAGACCTGCGAAGACAGCATCACAGTCATCAAGTCTACTGAAGATAAATGCATGGACAAGTTTTTCCAAATCCTGCTAAACCATAAGTATTAATATAACCCTTGATATATTCTTAAGGTGACAGCAGGCTGACATTGTAATTGTCTTAAATTGGCTGTGGAAATTCTGGTCTTAGTCCATGATTACACCAAGAGTTCTGGCTTTGTCTGTGGCTTTTAACATTGTCCATTGAAGCTGAGAGACTTTTAATCATTCCTCGGTACACAAAAGGCTGGAGAAACTCAGCGGGTGCAGCAGCATCTAAGGAGCGAAGGAGATAGGCGACGTTTTGGGTCGAGACCCTTCTTCAAACGAGAGATATAGACGGTGATGTGGAGAGATAAAGAACAATGAATGAAAGATATGCAAAAAAGTATCGATGATAAAGGAAACAAGCCATTATGTTGTTTGTAGTGTGAAAATGAGAAGCTAGTGCGACTAGGGTGGGGGAGAGATAGAGAGAGAGGGAATGCCAGGGCCCAAGGGCTGAGGAAGAGGTGGGATGGGGGGGAGACAGCAAGGGTTAACAGAATTGAGAAAATTCAATGTTCAAGTCCAGAGGATGCAGACTCCCCAAGCGGAATATGAGGTGCTGTTCCTCCAACTTGCGGTGTTGCTCTCTCTGGTCGGGGAGGAGGCCCAGGACCGAGAGGTCGGATACGGAATGGGAGGATACGGAGTTAAAGTGCTGAGCCACCGGGAGGTCGGATTGGTTATTGCGGACCGAGCGAAGGTGTTCGGCGAAACGATCGCCAAGCCTCCGCTTGGTCTCACCGATATAGATCAGCTGGCATCTGGAGCAGCGGATGCAATAGATGAGGTTGGAGGAGATGCAGGTGAACCTCTGTTGGACCTCTGTCGGACCTGGAAGGACTGCTTGGGTCCCTGAAAGGAGTGGAGGGGGGAGGTGAAGGGACAAGTGTAGCATCTCTTGCGGTTGCAAGGGAAAGTGCCCGGGGAAGGGGTAGAGCGGGAGGGGAGGGAAGAATTGACAAGGGAGTTGCGGAGGGAGCGGTCTTTGTGGAAGGCAGACAGGGGAGGAGATGGGAAGATGTGGCGAGTGGAGGGGTCACGTTGGAGGTGGCGAAACTGGCGGAGGACTATGTGTTGTATTTGCTGGCTGGTGGGGTGAAAGGTGAGGACCAGGGGGACTCTGCGCTTGTTGCGAGTGGGGGAATGGAGAGAGTTCTCAAAGCCCTCCGGTTCTTCCTCGACCAGAAGACCATCCCAGACCGGTCCACTGACACCCTCCTCCGTTTAGCGGAGTTGGTCCTTACCCACAATAACTTCTCTTTTGACTCCTCCCATTTCCTCCAAACACAAAGCGTAGCTATGGGCACACGCATGGGCCCCAGCTACGCTTGCCTCTTTGTCGGGTACGTCGAACAATCCTTGTTCTCGGCGTACCAGGGCCCCATCCCCAACCTCTACCTCCGTTACATTGACGACTGCTTTGGTGTCACCTCCTGCACCCACACACAACTGACTGACTTCATCCATTTCACCACCAACTTCCATCCGGCACTCAAATATACTTGGACCATTTTCAACATTTCCCTTCCATTCCTTGACCTCACCATCTCTCTTGCAGGTGATACACTCCTGACCGACATCCACTACGAACCAACTGACTCCCACTGCTACCTAGACTACTCTTCCTCCCACCCTGCTACCTGTAAGGACTCCATCCCCTATTCCCAATTCCTCCATCTACGCCACATCTGCTACCAGGATGAGGTGCTCCACACCAGGTCATCACAAATGTTCTCATTCTTCAGTGGACTCAACCAGCATCGCCGGTGTACTGGGCCCGCCGAAGACCGTAGCCTCACCTTGCATCGCCGCCGGACCGGGGCTCCCCGAACATGGCTCACCGGTCGGACCGACCGCCCGCTCACCGGGACCTCCAACGCATTGCCCGCCGACCCCGACTCTACTGTCCGCAGACTCCTACCTTCGGGTCCGCCAACCCTCGACACTCCACCGCCCTTCATCAGCCCGCAGCCGTCGCCTCACCTGCAGACTGGACTCTGCAGCGGACCTGAAGCCTCCACGTTGCTAACTCCCCCCACCACTCTGTTTTTAACGGCACTGGGTCCTAGTGCCCATCTCCCCAGCCCCGGTAACCTTAGTGGCCATTCCACTGGGTCTACCACATCCCCACCTACCATGTAACCCCTGCTCCTCCCCACCCACACCACAGCCCCCATACCCCCCACCCCCTGACCACCCTCCACACCCCTACCACACAACGCTCCGTCCTCAGTGCACTCACCTGTCTTCCCCCGGCCACAACCCCCATCCTTGCCGCGTGTTCCCCATCCCCCGGACCTCCCCCTCTCCGACACTGAAAGGTCAGTCCTCAGCAGAGGTCTCACCTTTGTCCCCCTCCGTCCCCACCTCAATGAGTTCCGCGCCCACCACGACTTGGAGCTCTTCTACCGTCACATCCGCCTCACAGCGTTCTTCCAAAGGGAAGAAGTCCTCGCCCCCCACTGATGATCCCTTTTCCTGTCTCCAACACGTACCCCCTCCACTTGGACCCCCCCTCGTAGCCTTCCGGCTCTGGAACTATTTATCCAGAACTGCCGTCGGGACATCAACCGCCTCGACTTCTCCACTCCCCTGTCTCACTCCAATCTCTCCAGCCCCGAACGTACTGCCATCGACTCACTCCGTAACAACCCAGACTGGGTTATCAAACCCGCCGACAAGGGAGGTGCCGTGGTAGTCTGGCGCGTCGATCTCTACAAAGCGGAGGCCGCGCACCAACTATTGGACACCTCCTCCTACTTACCCCTGGACCATGACCCCACTGACGAGCACCAGGCCACCATATCGAGCACCATAACCGACTTCATCAACTCCTGCTCCCTACCCCCCCGAGCCTCCAACCTCATCATTTCCCAGCCCCACACGGCCCGATTTTACCTTCTCCCCAAAATCCACAAACCCGACTGCCCCGGCAGACCCATTGTCTCTGCCTGTTCATGCCCCAGCGAACACATTTCCACATACCTTGGCTCAATCCTTTCCCCCTTTGTTAAATCCCTCCCCACCTATGTTCAAGACACCTCAGACACTCTTAGTCGGTTCCGCGCATTCCATTCTCCAGGCTCCCATCCTCTCATCTTTACCATGGACGTCCAGTCACTCTACACCTCCATCCCCCACCAGGACGGTCTCAAAGCCCTCCGGTTCTTCCTCGACCAGAGGAGCAACCCATACCCGTCCACTGACACCCTCCACCGCCTAGCGGAGTTGGTCCTTACCCTCAATAACTTCTCTTTTGACTCCTCCCATTTCCTCCAAACACAAGGCGTAGCTATGGGCACACGCATGGGCCCCAGCTACGCTTGGCTCTTTGTCGGGTACGTCGAATAATCCTTGTTCTCGGCATACCAGGGCCCCATCCCCGACCTCTACCTCCGTTACATCGACAACTGCTTTGGTGTCACCTCCTGCACCCACACACAACTGACTGACTTCATTCATTTCACCACCAACTTCCATCCGGCACTCAAATACACTTGGACCATTTCCGACATTTCCCTACCATTCCTTGACCTCACCATCTCTATTGCAGGTGATACACTCCTGACCGACATCCACTACAAACCTACTGACTCCCACAGCTACCTGGACTACTCTTCCTCCCACCCTGCTTCCTGTAAGGACTCCATCCCCTATTCCCAATTCCTCCGTCTACGCCGCGTCTGCTCCCAGGATGAGGTGTTCCACACCAGGTCATCACAAATGGCCTCATTCTTCAGAGAACGGGGATTCCCCTCCCCCACTATTGATGAGGCTAGCACCAGGGTCTCCTCCATACCCCGCAACACTGCCCTCTCTCCCCATTCCCCCACTCGCAAAAAGGGCAGAGTCCCCCTGGTCCTCACCTTTCACCCCACCAGCCGGCAAATACAACACATAGTACTCTGCCAGTTTCGCCACCTCCAACGTGACCCCTCCACTCGCCACATCTTCCCATCTCCCCCCCTGTCTGCCTTCCGCAAAGACCGCTCCCTCCGCAACTCCCTTGTCAATTCTTCCCTTCCCTCCCACTCTACCCCTTCCCCGGGCACTTCCCCTTGCAACCGCAAGAAATGCTACACTTGTCCCTTCACCTCCCCCCTCCACTCCTTTCAGGGACCCAAGCAGTCCTTCCAGGTCCAACAGAGGTTCACCTGCACCTCCTCCAACCTCATCTACTGCATCCGCTGCTCCAGATGCCAGATGATCTATATCGGTGAGACCAAGCGGAGGCTTGGCGATCGTTTCGCCGAACACCTCCGCTCGGTCCGCAATAACCAATCCGACCTCCCGGTGGCTCAGCACTTCAACTCCCCCTCCCATTCCACATCCGACCTCTCGGTCCTGGGCCTCCTCCACGGCCAGAGTGAGCAACACCGCAAGCTGGAGGAACAGCACCTCATATTCCGCTTGGGGAGTCTGCATCCTTTGGGCTTGAACATTGAATTTTCTCAATTCTGTTAGCCCTTGCTGTCTCCTCCCCTTCCCACCTCTCCCTCAGCCCTCGGGCCCTGGCATTCCCTCTATCTCTATCTCCCTCCCCCACCCCAGTCGCACCAGCTCATTTTCACACCACAAACAGCTTACAATGGCTTGTTCCCTTTATCATCGATACTTTTTTGCATATCTTTCATTCATTGTTCTTTATCTCTCCACATCACCGTCTATATCTCTCGTTTCCCTGATCCCTGACCAGTCTGAAGAAGGGCCTCGACCCGAAACGTCGCCTATCTCCTTCGCTCCTTAGATGCTGCTGCACCCGCTGAGTTTCTCCAGCATTTTGTGCACCCTCGATTCTCCAGCATCTGCAGTTCCTTCTTTAACATTTAATCATTCCTCTTTGGCTCCAAAACAATTACCTCAGTTCCTGTTT
>CM069143.1:68534552-68556518 GCA_035221665.1 Okamejei kenojei
GAATGCAGGGTGACTTGGACAGGTTGGGGGAATGGGCAGATGCATGGCAGATGAAGTTTAATGCGGATAAATGTGAGGTTATCCACTTTGGTAGCAAAAACAGGAAGGCAGATTAGTGTCCAAATGGCGTCAAGTTGGGAAAAGGGGAAGTACAACGGGATCTGGGGGGTCCTTGTACATCAGTCTATGAAAGTAAGCATGCAGGTACAGCAGGCAGTGAAGAAAGCGAATGGCACGTTGGCCTTTATATCAAGAATAATCGAATATAGGAGTAAAGAGGTCCTTCTGCAGTTGTACAGAGCCCTAGTGAGACCACACCTGGAGTATTGTCTGCAGTTTTGGTCCCCTAATTTGAGGAAGGACATTCTTGCTATTGAGGGAGTGCAGCGTAGGTTTACAAGGTTAATTCCCGGGATGGCGGGACTGTCATATGCTGAGATAATGGAGCAGCTGGGCTTGTACACTCTGGAGTTTAGAAGGATGAGAGGTATTCTCATTGAAACATATAAGATTGTTAAGGGCTTGGCCACGCTAGAGACAGAAAACATGCTCCGATGTAGTGGGTGCCCAGAACCAGGGGCCACAGTTTAAGAATAAGGAGTAAGCCATTTAGAACGGAGACGAGGGAAACAGTTTTTCTCACAGAGAGTGGTGAGTGTGGAATTCTCTGCCTCATAGGGCGGTGGAGGCAGGTTCTCTGGATGCTTTCAAGAGAGAGCTGGATAGGGCTCTTAAAAATAGCGGAGTCAGCGGATATGGGGAGAAGGCAGGAAGGGGGGTACTGATTGGGTATGATCAGCCATGATCACATTGAATGGTGGTGCTGGCTCGAAGGGCCGAATGGCCTACTCCTGCACCTATTGTCTATCCTGCTTTATATTATTTTCTAGCTTACCTTTGTGCCTCATCTTTTCTCCCCATATTGTCTTTTTGGTTATCTTCTGTTGTTCTTTAAACATTACCCAATCCTCTTGCTTCCCTCTCATCTTTGCTACATTGTACTTCTTCGCTTTAATTTGTATACTCTCCCTGACGTCCCTTGTCAGCCATGGTCGTCCCTTTCTCCCCTTGGAATCTTTCTTCCTCCAAGGAATGAACTGATCCAGCATGTTCTGTATTATTCCTAGAAACACCTGCCATTTTTGTTCCACTGTCATCCCTACTAGTGTATCTTTCCAGTCAACTTTGGCCAGCTCCTCCCTCATGGCCCCATAGTCCCCTTTATTCAACTGCAACACTGACTCCTCCGATCTACTCTTCTCCCTCTCCAATTGTAGATTTTACTTCGGAGTCACGTGAGTGACTACGTGAAGACCCCGCCAGGACGCATGCGCGACATATCGTCGAACGCATTGCGGAAGCGACAGTCGGGAGGAGCGCCGCTCCTCCAGCGCGAATTTTGAAAAATTACTGAAGGTAAGTCTTACCTTTTCTGGTGAGCGTGGGCGACTCGGTGTGTTTTCTTTTACAGAACGGAGGAAGCACCATGGAGTCGCGTAAGGGAGAGCAGCAGCTGATACCGCTGCTGTGGAAGCAGCCAGCAGCGTGCCGTCTCTCCAGAGCTGCAGGTGCTGCCAGCAGCTGCCGGCTTCTCGCCGCTACAGACCGCAGGTGCGCCGCGGTCGGCGGCAAAAACCACCCGGAAGTCGGACAGGTCCGTGGACTCGGCTGGGTCTGGACCTGAAGACACCCGTTCACGGATAGCGACGGCGGGCGTCTTTTCCCGCGGGAGCGGGTGGGTGGGGAGCAGTGCTCCAGCGTGACCTGCTTATGCAGGGGCAGAGTCACAGTGGGTCTCTTCGCAGACCCACGGCAGCATCCTTTCAAGGACTGCCAAATGTCTCACCCTCTTCGCAGGGGAGCATTAGGGTCAGAGCTGGGCTGACCCTGAAGAAGGGGCAATGGCTGAACAGTCAACTGTGAGGGGTGCCAGAAGAGAGAGCAGCAGAAGATTGTGGGACACATGCTGTATCAACTCAAGAAGGACTGCCTATACAAAGCTGCAAGCCAGTAAAAAATACATGGCTACAAACCAGCTACAGGAGCAAGCCATTAACTTTATGGCTGGGAAGCACATTGCTCCTGAGAACTACATTTCTCTTAAAGTACCAGCAGTCTATGACCCAATCTGGGGCAACAGGAGCCCATCTATAAGGAGCCAGGAGGTGAAGCTCCAGAGGAAACTGCTGGCTGCTAAAATCACAGCAGTACCAGGACAACTGATGGGGTTGATTTGCCTGAAGAGTTACGTGATGCTCTAGCAGACTGTGTAATACTCAGTGGAGATTAACAGTTACAGGAAGAGCATCATCAAGAAGTGCGGAATTATGCAAGACAAGTAGCACACAGGCGCCAAAATTGCTGTTGGGGGACCTTCCGAAGCAGGTGAAAGACCTGCATGAGGAAGCCAAGGCTATAGGCCTGATCAAGGTGCCAAGCACCTCTAAAACCCACTATCAACAGCGGCAGCACCCCTACACACCCACCAGACATCGGTGCTATGGAAGACCATCTGGTGGTGAAAGCTCGAAGGCCGGCCCACCTGCACAGCGGTCTTTCAGACCATGGCCCAGCCCGGCCTTCATGGAAAACGCGCCAACCCCCACAACGCAGCAACACAATACCAGAAGAAACAACTGCGGAGACAACCCACACAACACCGGTAACCATGGAGGTAGGTGGGTCTGGTTGTCTTAAAAAACATTACATGTCCGATTCATTAAAGTTGGGGGACGGTTGCACTTCTTTCATCATGTGTGCTGCACTTTTACCTCTGAACTTTTACATACTCGGAAATATTCAGAATTACAAAATTGAATTTGTATACGAACTACCGTCCCAGTTCAGCATACGCCTAGCAGGAAGTTCATACTTCACAAAAAGAGAGAACAGCAGGCCATGCTGAACTGTTAAGACTAAACACAAAAGGGATTGAGAAAACAATCAGAGAATTTCAAGAGTTCGTATCAAATATATTTATAAAAAACTAAAAAGATGGTGGTTGCCGTATCATTACAGATTTGACCGAACTAAATACTTCCGTTCAGTATGCCCATTTCAAAATAGACACGTTTGTCACATACAGGGTCATCGTAAATACCTGAAATTTATCTGGATGGGACAGCAATGGCAGTATGCCTTATCCAATGGGTTGTCATCAGCACCCAGGCTATTACAAATTTATTAAAACCAGCTTTAGCATACTTAAAGAAACATAACCATATCGTCATGGCTTACCTTGATGATATTCTCATTGTAGGTGAAAATTGGAGCTGGCTACATTGGTGGTATCAGCCACAACACAGAGATTTAACGTACATCCAGATAAATCAAAATTGGAACCCTCCACTACCATGGATTATTTGGGGTTCACTATTGACTCTGTTCATATGTCTATCACCTTGCCACCAAACAAAGTGACAGACTTGATGGGAGTATGCAAAAGCCTCACTGGCATCAGGGAACCATCCATTCGGCAAGGAGCAAGAGTGATTGGGAATTGGTGGCTGCGTTCCCAGCAGCACAATTGGACCACTCCATTATTAAAACCTGGAAGAGGGAAATTTTAGCTCTCAAAAATCATACAGGCCATTTCAATAGGCCTATGCAACTACCAGGGAAAGTAAATTAGAATTAAACTGGTGGATAGAAATGTTCCATATTATCCTAACCCCATCACCCCATTCTATATCCCTAGGGTACATTACAGACTGATGCCAGTGCTAAAGGTTGGGGAGCAACTAATACCACCGCAAGTTGTGGTGGCAGATGAGTGCACAAAAATTTTTCTGTTTAAAGCACTAGGAATTAATTATCTAGAAATGCTGGGAGCATTTCATGGACTCAGGGCCTACTGCTCAGATGAGCACCAGTTGCATGTACGGTACAGATTGATACCACACTGGGGGCCTATATATAATCATATGGGTGAAATAAAGTCGATATCATGTGATGAATTGCCTAATAATATCTGGCACTGGTGTCTGGGAGAGAGATTTGGATCTCAACCACTTACCTTCCAGGTAAGCTAAATACAGTGGCAGACACCAGGTCACGTAAATTCAACGACAACATTAAATGGATGTTGGATCGGAAAGTGTGTACAGATATTATAGACCGGTATGGGACACCAGATATCGACCTTTTTTCCATCCAGACTAATTCACCAACTACCAACATATGTTGCTTGGGAAACCAGACCCAGGGGCAGCAGCGATGGACGATTTCTCGCTGCATTGGGGGGGGGGGATTTGTTTTGCTATGCATTTTCCCCCTCCTGCCTCATCTGACGAGTCTTACAATAATTAAACAAGACGCCGCAACGGGTACCATGGTTCCCAACAGTACAAAGATGGTCTCAGAACCCTGCATCTGGATCAACAACGGCCAAGGAGGTTGGCACACCCCGTGCGGGAAAGTATCCGTGCCATGACTGTATGAACTTGTTGATTTGCAGTTTCTGAACAGGCCATTTCTGGGATACGGACTCTCCGACAGGACGATCAATGCCATCTCAGCGTCGTACAGGGAGTCCACGAGAAGACAGTACCTGACATATGTCAGGAAATGGGAAGTGTTCAGCACCAGGACGAACACTACATATGACTCAGCCACCAACACTGAAGTGCTGGAGTTCTGGCCACCCTTCATTTCGATGAAGGATTGAGTTACAGTGCCATTATTGTGCAAGGAGTGCCCTAGCTAATATCTGGGCAGAGGGAGTGATCACCTGGCTATAGGATCACACCCACTAGTACCTAAACGAATGAGGGGTATTTGTACTCTATTCCCCCCAGGCCCAGATACACCTATATATGGGACATAGGTAGTACACCATGTTACGAGGATGGACACCAATATCTGGGCTCACTCTGGACAAACTAATATCCTAGATGGGAATGATTATGGCACTTGGATCAGCACAACGGGTCCAGTCCTTACACAAGCTAGAATAGGACGTCATGTCTGTCACAAATGGCAGATAACCTGCTACATACAGGGGTACTTAAACTAGACTGACCCGGTTCCTTTGGCCAATATTAGAGTTCTGGCCTATCCTGCAGATAGTCGGCCCTGCATAGTGACACATACTTTCCAATATATAGTCACCAAGACACTTATGGGCATGGAGAGAGCGTTCTCATTAGCCATAAATGCCCTCACCTAAGGTCACAGTGCAAACCATATCCAGATGGTTCGGGTGGTATTACGTGCAGTGGTGAATACTAATGTTTCAAATCTCACCCCAACAGGGCTGCATCTACATCGGACGCTAGGATGATGGGAGTTCCTATGGACCACATCCTTGCCACAGCGGGGTGGAGCAATGAACGCGTTCAATGCTTTATAATAAACCCGTGGCCGATCCTGAGACGTTTGCAGGGAGAAATTAAGTTCTGTAAAATAAATTACCCAATGTGGGGCATATTATTTTAGGTATGAATAATACCTTTATTGTTTTTCAGCACAGTGTCGTGTGTGAAATACGTTCATCCTCCGTCCCAGAATGGCAGTGTGTGAGCATGGTCTCGTTCCAGGGCATGAAATCACAGAGCTTTGAAATCTTCACGTAGTCACTCACGTGACTCCGAAGTAAAATAGTAAGATTAAATGAGAACTTACCAGTTTGAAGTTTGATCTTTATTTTATGAGGAGTTACGATGAGGGATTACGTGCCCTCCGCTCCCAAAACCCTCTATTATAAAGTTCAACTGGTATGGAAGTTCTCTCTTATCTTACTATATTAGTCTACTCTGGTATCTGTGATTTCACACCACTGCTTTGAAGAATGTCGCGCATGCGTCCTGGCGGGGTCTTCACGTAATCCCTCATCGTAACTCCTCATAAAATAAAGATCAAACTTCAAACTGGTATGTTCTCATTTAATCTTACTATTAAACATGACCATGTTATGGTCACTGCCTCCTAATGGCTCATTAACCTCGAGGTCCTTTATCAAATCCGGTTCATTACATAACACTAAATCTAGAATTGCATTCTCCCTGGTAGGCTCCAATACAAGCTGTTCAAAGAATCCATTATGAAGGCACTCTACAAAGTCCCTTTCTTGGGGTCCAGTACCAACCTGATTTTACTTCCTAGTCACGTGAGTGACTACATGAAGAAGGCCGTCGGTCGTCATGCGCGTCATTACGTCTGAAGCATGCGCCAACGACTGACTGGCAGGCACGTTGCGTCTCTCCAGCAGTAAGTTTTAAAAACCGAGGTAAGTGATTTTTTAATAAATTACTTACAGTCGTTCTTTGGCAGGTTCGGTTGTTAGTTTTTCTACCAACAGAATGAACCTACCATGTCGAAGGTGCGGAGACGGTCTGTGAAGCCGCAGTGCTGTGGGTAGCGGACGGCTGTCCGAGTCACCTTCAAGGCAGCCAGTGTTGGAACCAGCGGCAGCAGACTTGGTGCTACAGGAAAGCACCGTGGCAGCCCCATCGGGGCACAAAGCCACCCACAAGTCTGCCAGACTCGTAGACTCCGATGAGTCCAGGCCGGAGGAATCACCTCCCACAATGGGGACCGTCTGCGGGTGCCTCTCCCAGATGGAGCACCTGTTGGAGAGGTGCCTCCAGGCTGGTCTGCTCCAAAGGAGGGAGCAGTATCAGGCCGGGTCTCCACGGGAGCTCGTGCTAGCAACTCCTTACACAGGGCTGCGATGTGTCTCCCTCTCTGTTGGGGGGAGTACATGGAGTCAGCAGTATCCTGACAAAGCAGGGAGGCACATCAGGGGAACACCTTGGGGAGCGAGGGGCCACAGTTGTCTATTGGGATCTAAGTTCGCCATACCTACCCCAACCGGAGAGGCCTTGGATGAAGAGCTGGCCACCACCATAAACTACCTGGCCTCGCACCAGCTATAGGACCAGGTTATGGAGGAGACCACCGGCCACTACAGTACACCTGTCAACTGTGCCTCCCTCAGTGTGCCGGCCGTTAACCACACCATCTGGGGCCATATTGGAGCAGGGGTAAGAGCCCAGGAGGTTTAAACTCCAGAAAATTCTAAAAATACTGGCCTCAGGGGTAACGGGTTTTGCCAGGTCCATGGATGACAGGCCACTGACGGAGACACAGCAGATGCTGTGTCCTCTGTGTCCTCTGTAATGCCCTGTTCGAGATAAACTGTCTGCGCAAGAGCGCAATACGGCCGGCACTCAACCCGAAATTTGCGGTCCTGTGCAAGGCCAGCAATGTACAGCCGGCCAACTACCTCTTTGCCAAAGCAGGTTCGAGAGTTGGTTGACGAGGCCAAGACTCTCTGCCTCATGAGCCAAGCCTCAACTCCACCCAGGGGCACATCGCTACGAGGCCACCCCTATGCCGCCTTCCACACCAGGCGCAACCAGCCTAGGGGCTCATGGACAGGAGGCAGAGTCCAACAGTCCCAAGGAGGGAGGCTGGAGGCCAGGACCAAACAGGCAGTAACGCCCAAGGTAGGACATTCTAGTCCCTTGTGGGACAATTTACACACCTCTAACTTACAAGTAGGGGGGAGGCTAAAACATTTTTCGAATGAATGGATTTGGATTACAGCAGACCCATTCATACTGCACAGTGTACAAGGGTTTAAAATTGAGTTCCTTCTTGGCTCGTCACCACCCACTCAAAATTTACCAAATCGTACATATCTGTTTCCACAACAAGAAAGATTTGAGATACAGGCTGAAATTCAGGCTTTACATGCAAAAGGGGTGATTCAGAGGTCTTGCCAGGAATCACACCAATTTGTATCAAACATTTTTCCCAAGCAAAAGAAGGTTGGAGGACGACGTATTATCCTAGACTTAACAGAACTTAATATCCATGTGCAGTATAAACATTTAAAAATGGACAACTTTGGTACAGCTTTCCAGCTGGTTTCCAAAGGATGTTATATGGCTTACACAGATCTAAAAGATGCTTAGTACTCCGTACCAATACACAAGGAACACAGGAGATAATTGAAATTTAACTGGATGGGGCAGATGTGGCAATTCAAGACATTGCCAAATGGGCTGACCTCAGCTCCCAAATTTTTACAAAATTACTAAACTGGTTCTGGGACTGCTACGAGCACAGAACCACATTGTGATGGTTTATTTGGATGACATTCTAATAATTGGGAACACAAAGGAATCAGTAATAACATCTGTTTCAGCTCCCAAACTCATGTTTGAGAGGCTGGGATTTGTAATCCATCCAGTTAAGTCAAAATTGACTCCAATCAGGGTAATTGATTACCTAGGGTTTACAATCAACTCAATTCAAATGTCAGTGACTCTGCCAGGTGGCAAGCAATTAGACTTGATGGAAGCCTGCAATAAGCTAACTGCTAACCAGCAGCCAACCATCAGACAAGTAGCAAGCATAATTGGCAAGCTTGTGGCAGCCTTTCCAGGTGTATGCTTTGGACCTTTGCACTACCAAAATTTACAATGTGCAAAGGAACGGGCCCTCAAAAATCATGCAGGCAAATTCGGGGAACAGATGCACTTACCATCAGATACCATGGCGGAATTACACTGGTGGGCTACCAATATACATCACCGTTCTAAGAAAATTCAAGTTGACACAACATCGCTTGGCAGCACTCTATGGCTTAAAGGCTTATTTGCAGCAATATGCATCATGTGCATGTTTAACTACAGATTGTCAATCACAAGGATGGAATAAAATCTGTATCATGTGATAAATTGGCAAACCTCCTTTGGCATTGGTGTATTGCAAGGAACATTTGGGTCACTGCTATCTACCTGCCAGGTAGATATAATATGGTGGTGGACACTAGATCACGGGAATTCAATGATAACACGAAATGGATGTTGAATCATGTCGTGTTCACCGACATTGTCATGACAGTGCCAGGAGTGCACTGTCCTCATATATAGTGCTGGGAACGGGGGCCCTCCCGGTGGGAAAGCATCCCCCTTATTACCAGATTCATGAAGGGCACATACAACACTACACTCCCAGGCCACGATATACCAACACATGGGATGTTAGCGTGGTGCTAACACTACTCCGTCAGTGGGGCCCAGCCACCACACTATCCTTACACAAGCTCACCCTCAAGGTGGTCATGCTAATGGCGCTCATTACGGCGCAACGAGTCCAGACTCTGCGCAAACTGTGACTCGACAACATGCACACCACTGCCAACACCATAACCTTTGTCATTTATGATTTAGTTAAACAGAGAAGTCCAGGGTGCTAGGGCCCAGGCTTGAGTTCTTGGCATACCCCGAAGATCCTCGACTATGTGGGATCGATCACTTGCACCAGTATATTACAGCCACCAGGAGCCTCAGAGGCTCAGAGTTAGCTGTCCTAATCAGCCACAAAAGGCCACACTGTAGGGGTGTCAACACAAACCATTTCCAGATGGCTAAAAGAGGGACTGGCAGTTGCAGGAGTAGATACTGACATTTACAAATCTCACTCCACCAGGCCTGCATCAACGTCGGCAGCAAGGGCTATGGATGTGCCCCTCGACAGTATCCTGGAGGCTGTTCCGCCGGTTTTATAATAAACCCATTGCCGGACCGGGGGAGTTTGCACATAGCATTTTGAATACTGTTTATAGTTTCCCCGCAGGTTGAGCGGGGTCACTATTGTTTTGTTTTGCATTAAAGCATCAGTTTTGTTACCAAACTATGTTATGTCTGAATGCATTCATATTTTCTCACTCACCCATGGTTAATCCATTCAGTGTGTGTTGCCTGGATTCGAACCGGCGTGAAATCACAGAGCTTTGAAATCTTCACGTAGTCACTCACATGACTCCAAAGTAAAATAGTAAGATTAAATGAGAACTAACCAGTTTGAAGTTTGATCTTGATTTTATGAGGAGTTACGATGAGCGAGTACGTGCCCACCGCTCCCAATCCTCATATTATCAGGTCATCTGGTAGTTCTAGTTTGCCAAATCTTACTATCTTTAGGTCAACATCTTTTATCTGTGATTCCACACCGCTGCTTTGAAGATTGACCCGCATGATGACTGACGGCCTTCTTCACATAATCAATCATCGTAACTCCTCATAAAATCAAGATCAAACTTCAAACTGGTAAGGTCTTGTTTAATCTTACTATTTTCCCAGTCTACCTGCATGTTGAAATCTCCCATAACAACCACAGCATTACTTTTACTACGTGCCAATTTTAACTCCTAATTCAACTTGCGCCCAATATCCAGGCTACTGTTTGGGGGCCTGTAGATTTGTCCCATTAGGACCTTTTTCCCCTTACAATTCCTTAGTTCTGTCCATACTGACCACATCTGTTTCAATGTCACTCCTTGCAAGGGACTGAATTTCATTCCTCACCAACAGGGCAACCCCACCCTTCTGCCCACATCTCTGATTTTTTGATTAGGAGGTATACCCTTGAATATTCAGTTCCCAACCCTGTCCCTCTTGCAGCCATGTATCAGTAATTCCCACAACATCATACTTGCCAGTTTCTAACTGAGCTTCAAGCTTGTCCACTTTATTCTTTATACTTAGCGCATTCATATACAGTACTTTGACCTCCGTATTCACTTCCTCCGTCGGAATTGGCCCTGACCTTTCTCTGTTGTCCATTCTAAAGCTTTCCTTCCATTAATTCTAGAATCTTTTGTAATTTTTCCTGTCGCAGTTTATGTGAAACAAAAAGACGGGAATTTCGCAGTTAGAACACACACACAAACAAACACACGTACACACACACTCAAACACTTCGCACAATACACACACTCACACAAAACACTCATACACACGTATTTCACACAAACACACAGACACACTCCAAGTCACTGTCCAAATGTCTCTAAATGAAGGTATAGTACGTGCTTCAATTAGTTCCACTGGCACATACCACCACCATCCGAGTAAAAAATGTTGCCCTCACCTTCCAATGGAATATTTCCTCCCGCACTTTAACCCTAAGCCTCTACCAAGGGTAAGAGACTGTGATTCAACTTCAATTTCCCTCATGATGTTATACACATCTTTCAGATCACCCCTCATCCTCCTGCGCTCCAAGGAATAAAGTCTGCCCAACCTTTCCCTAGAGCTCAAGTCTTCAAGTCCTGGAAACATTCCCTTAAATCTTCTCTGATCTCTCTTCCAGCTTAATTCAGTTCAGTTCAGTTTAGTTTATTATCACGTTGTTACCGAGGTAGAGTGAAAAGCTCTTGTTGTGTGCTATCCAGTCAGCGGAAAGACTATCCATTATTGCAATTGAGCCCATTTACAATGTACAGATACACGATAAGGGAATAACGTCTAGTGCAAGGTAAAGCCAGTAAAAGTCTGATCAAAGATAGTCAGTGAGCCCCGGGAGAGGGTAGATAGTAGTTCAGGACTGCTCTCTAGTTGTGTTGGGATAAAACCCTGTAACAGCAACTTGCTTTGATTGAATCTCCCAGTGATTCTCAGGAACTAGTTGTATCTGCAGAATAAAGGAATTTGACTTTTAAATTAACCTTTCGAACATTCATCTCACCTTGTTGTTAAAGAAGGAACTGCAGATGCTGGAGAAAATCGAGGGGTACACAAAAGGCTGGAGAAGAAAACTCAGCGGGGTGCAGCAGCATCTAAGGAGCGAAGGAGATAGGCGACGTTTCGGGTCGAGACCCTTCTTCAGACTGGTCAGGGATCAGGGAAATCAAGAGATATAGACGGTGATGTGGAGAGATAAGGAACAATGAATGAAAGATATGCAAAAAAGTATCGATGATAAAGGGAACAAGCCATTGTAAGCTGTTTGTGGTGTGAAAATGAGCTGGTGCGACTGGGGTGGGGGGGAAGGAGATAGAGATAGAGGGAATGCCAGGGCCCGAGGGCTTGTGGGAGAGGTGGGAAGGGGAGGAGGACAGCAAGGGCTAACAGAATTGAGAAAATTCAATGTTCAAGCCCAAAGGATGCAGACTCCCCAAGGGAATATGAGGTGCTGTTCCTCCAGCTTGCGGTGTTGCTCACTTGGCCGTGGAGGAGGCCCAGGGACCGAGAGGTCGGATGTGGAATGGGAGGGGGAGTTGAAGTGCTGAGCCACCGGGGGCGTGAGGTCGGGTTGGTTATTGCGGACCGAGCGGAGGTGTTCGGCGAAGCGATCGCCAAGCCTCCGCTTGGTCTCACCGATATAGATCATCTGGCATCTGGAGCAGCGGGATGCAGTAGATGAGGTTGGAGGAGGTGCAGGTGAACCTCTGTTGGACCTGGAAGGACTGCTTGGGTCCCTGAAAGGAGTGGAGGGGGGGAGGTGGGTGAAGGGACAAGTGTTGAATTTCTTGCGGTTGCAAGGGAATAAGTGCCCGGGGGGAAGGGGTAGAAGCGGGAGGGGAGGGGGGGAAGAATTGACAAGGGAGTTTGCGGAGGGAGCGGTCTTTGCGGAAGGCAGACGGGGGGGGAAATGGGAAAGATCTGGCGGGTGGAGGGGTCACGTTGGACTCGGTGGCGAAAACTGGCGGAGGACTCTATATGTTGCAATTTGCCGGCTGGTGGGGTTGAAAGGTGAGGACCAGGGGGACTCTGCCCTGTTTGCGAGGAGTGGGGGGAATGGGGAGGGAGCGAGGGCAGTAGTGTTTGCGGGGTATGGAGGAGACCCTGGTGCGAGCCTCATCAATAGTGGGGGATTGGAATCCCCGTTCTCTGAAGGAATTAGGCCATTTGTGATGACCTGGTGTGGAACACCTTCATCTCCTGGGAGCAGATGCGGCGTCGTAGAACGGAGAATTGGGGGGAATTGGGGATGGAGTCCTTACAGGAAGCAAGGTGGGAGGAAGAGTAGTTCCAGGTTGCTGTGGGAGTGTCAGTTGGTTTGTAGTGGATGTCGGGTCAGGAGTGTATCTACCTGCAAGAGAGATGGTGAGGTCAAGGAAATGGTAGGGAAATGTCGGAAATGGTCCAAGTGGTATTTGAGTGCTGGATGGAAGTAAGTGGTGGTGAAATGAATGATGTCAGTCAGTTTGTGTGTGGGTGCAGGAGGGGTGCACCAAAGCAGTATGTCGATGTAACGGAGGTAGAGGTCGGGGATGGGGCTGGGCCTGGTACACCGAGAACAAGGATTGTTCGACGTACCCAACAAATAGGCAAGCGTAGCTGGGGATCATGTGTGTGCCCATAGCTACGCCTTATGTTTGGAGGAAATGGGAGGAATCAAAAGCGAAGTTATTGGAGGGGGTGTGGGACCAACTCTGCTAGGGAGGCGGAGAGGGTTTGTCAGTAGACGGGTTGGTTAATGGTTGCTCCTTGGTCGAGAAAGAAAAGAACCAGGTCCTCTGGTCGAGGAAGAAGTTTTCCAATACACTTGAACCATTTCCGACATTTCCCTACGTGAACATTCTCTCACCTTTCGCTCCCCCATCCCTCCACCCTGGTTGTTTCATTCAGCTCCATAGTTACATTGTTTCCCTTCCTAGACCACACCTTTCCCGGCACACAATGGGCACCGCCCTGCCTCAGCTCATTTGTTACCAGTCTGATATGTCCTGGTCTTTTCTCACCTCCCAACTCTTCACCCTCCCCAGTTCCCTCCCCTACCTCCCAAGTCTGAAGAAGGGTCCCGAACTTCTGAAAACGTCATCCGAGTCCTTTTCTCCACAGATGTTGCCTGACCCGCTGCGTGACCCCATCACTTTGTGTCTATTTTTGGTTTTTTTAAACCTGATCTGCAGCATTTTGTTTCTGCCTCCCTAAATGCTGCTTGTGTTAAACAAGTCCGCTCTGTGTCCGGGACTTTCCCTCTCCCCGTGTCAAGGTAATTGGATGGTTTGCTGCAAGTTATCCAATAAGGCTCAAGATGTGTGTGAGCTCACTTGTTGCCACGCAGCCACGGGAGCTGTGAGGCAGTAAGACAATGTGGAAACATTGGCCCTGCTAAGGGGCAATAATACACAAATTGAGGGGGAGGTATAGGTTTGAGGTGTTGCCATCTACTGCGGGGCAGGGAAAAGGAATACCTGGGGAGGGGGGTGGTTTGGGTGAGAAGGGGTACAACGTTGACCAGGGAGATTGTGGGGGGGCAAACGGTCTCTGCAGGAAAGGTGGGGAAAGGGGTGGTGAAGAGATGGGAAGATGTGGCTTGCCGAACGGGATCCCGTTGGAGGAAATAAATGTGTCGGTGGATTATATGATATATGCAACGGCTGTGATGGGGTGTGAAGGGGGGTGAGGTGGGGAATTCGGGGACACTGTCCCTGTTGCGAATGGGGGGGAGGGGGAGCAAAGGGCAGAGCTGTGGGTACCGAGGAGACACTACTGAGGGCCTCATCTATGTTCCCTAAAGAATGAGGACATCTCTGATGACCTGGGTATGGAGCACCTCATCTTGGGCGCAGATGCAGCATAGACGGATGGAGGAATATTGGTAGGGAATAGAATCCTTACAGAAAGCAAGTTTTGCGAGAGATGAGAGAAGTGTAGTCTAGATAGTTGTGGGGGTCAGTGGTATATAATGGATGTCATGTCGATAGTCTATCTCCTTGTGATGGAGGACGGTTTGTGTTCAAAAAAAACAGTATTGTGTGTGTGGGGTTGTGTTGGTATGTGTGTGTTGTTTTATATGTGTTTGTGTGAAAGTTTGTGTGGTGTGCTCTGTGTGAAGTGCTGTGTGTGTCTATGAAGTGTGTGTGTGGTGTGTATTCTGTTTCACATAACAACTGCGAGCCTCGGAGAGTGAAAAACAAAATTGCAAACTGAGGGAAAACAAATATTCCGATGAAGGGTATTTCCTGTACCCACACAAAAACAAAGGTTTTAGAAAAGAAATTAATAACCACACTTACACAACGCAGACGCCACGCACGCACACATACACACACACCTTGCCACTGTCCCACATGTCTTTTAGATTGCTGTTATAGTTACGTGCCTTCAATTACAAGTGCCCTATAGCAACCATGACTGCCATCCCTAAGCATGGCTCCAAACACCATCATAAAAATTTTGCCGACGGACTCCACCGGGTGGTGGTTTGGAACTGATCAGCGACAAACGATCGAGTCCAGCCTACTGGGAGGAGGTCCAGCACCTGACAACATGGGTGTGCCAATAATAACCTCGTCCTCAACTCCCAGAAGACGAGGAAAATCAATTGTCTGAAATTCGGAAGAACGCGTGGGGGTATACCCACACCCCATCCATATAAAGGGACTAAGGTGGAGCGGGTCTCCCAAACATATAATGTCCGCGGGGGTACACATCTCGGAGGATCTTTGTCCTGGGCCACGAAACACCCTCACAAGCTGATCCCAAAAAGGCGCCAGCAGCGCCCTTTACTTCCTGATGAGGCTCAAAAAAGCCACTGTCCCCATGATCCTGACCAACTTCTACCGATTTGCAACCATCGAAAGCATCCTGACCACCTGCTTTACGGTTGGTTACTGCAGTTGCACCGTAGCAGAACAGGAAGGCACTACAAAGGTGGTGGGAAAACCGCCCAGCAACATCTTCGGTGCCCGCTCCTGCCATGGATGCCCTCCAACAAAAAACGGTTCGGTCTGGAGAGACGGGCTGGGAAGACATCAGGACCCCTCCCACCCTCAACATGGGATGTTTTGCCCTCCTACACACTCGGGGAGGCGGTTACCGGAGCTCATGGTCCCGCACCAGCAGGGATGAGGAGTAGCGTCTATAAATAACCACATCGCAATGCTGAACTCGGGGACAGTCCAGCCGATAGATTTTCCAACACCTGTATTTAGTTATCGGTAATTTACAATAGTTTGCTATCACTTCGTTACTGTCACTAAAACTGCATTGTTACGTTAGAGCCATACTTGTATCTGCTTGCAATGACATTTAAAAGTTGAATTGATTTGAGTTGAATTGTAAAGTCTTGCTTCTCCTCTTGTAAGTATCCTCGAGAACCAGCCCCCACCGCCCATCTGTGGAAGTGAGAATTCCACAGAATCACATACTCTCTGTGAGGGGGGGGGGGAAACATGTTTCCCTTGTGTCTCACACTTAAATGGCCTTTTCATAAAATTCTTAAGATTGTGGCCCCTGGTTCTGGATCTCCCTCCCCAACCATCGGACATGTTTCCTGCCTTAGCGTGTTCAAAAAACTTAATAATCTTATGTGTTTGAATAAGATCCTCTCATCATACTTCTAAACTCAGGAGTATTCCAAACCCAGCCGCTTCCATTCTCTCAGCCATCATGGACAGTCCCGACCATCCCGGGACAATTGGCTTGTAGCACCTCCGCTGCACTCCTCAATAGCCAAGGAATGTACTTCCTCAAATTAGGGGTCCCAAAAATGCGCATAATGGTGTGGGCTCTCTAGGGCCCCATTTTACAACTGCAGAAGCCCGACCTCTCTTTGCTCCCTATACTGAACTTTTCTTGTTCATAATGGGCCAACTTGCCCATTTGCTTTCTTTACCTGCCTGCTGTAACCTTCATGCTTTACTTTCATTGACTGGTGGAACAAGGAACCCCCAGATCACTTTTTTGTCTTCCCCTTTGCCCCCAACTTCTTGACACCATTTAGATAGTAATATGCCTTCCTGTTTTTGTTATGCCAAGTGGATTAAACTCACATTTATTCCACATTAAACCTTTATCTGCCATGCAGCTGCCAACTCACCCAAACCCGTTCAACTCAACCTGCATTTCTCATAGCATTCCTCCTCTCATGTTACACTGCCACCGAGCTTTCCGGTTCATCAGCAAATTTGCTTATGCTACTTTGAATCCCTTCATCTAAATCTTGATGTATATTGTAAGAATAGCTGTGGGCCCAGCATTCGAACTACAAACTTCATCTCACCTTCGCACCCCCCATCCTCCAACCTGGTTGTTTCATCGCTCCATAGTTCACATTGTGTCTTTCAGACCACACCTTTCCGGCACACTAATGGGCACCGCCCTGCCTCAGTCATTTGTTACCAGCCTGTATGTCGTGGTCTTTTCGCCACCTCCAACTCTTCACCCGCACCCCCTCCAGCCCCTTCATTTACCCTCCCCACCGGGACCATTCTTCGGACTCTCCAGTCTGAAGATGGGTCCCGACTTTTCTGTTCCATCCACACATTCATTTTTTCCACACATGTTGCCTGACCCGCTGGGTGACCCCATCTTGTGTCTATTTTTGGTTTTTTTAAACTGATCTGCAGCCATTTTGTTTCATGCCTCCCTAAAGGCGCCTTGTGTAAACAAGTCCGTGTGTGGTCCGGGACTTTCCCTCTCCCGTGTTAACATGTAATTGGATGGATTGCTGACAAAAAGTTATCCACTAAGGCTCAAGATGTGAGGTGAGCTCACTTGTTGCCACGCATGAAGCCTCGGAGCTGTGAGGCAGTAAGACAATGTGGAAACATTGGGCACCTGCTATTGGCGGCAATTAATTTACCTACAATGAGAAAACCCACGCAGGGTCACAGGGGAGGGGAGAACTCCGTTTACAGACAGCACACGTTAGTCGGCACAGCTCCCGTAACTCTGGCGCTCGCATGCGCTTGTAAGGCTGCAACACCTCTCTTCACCGCTGCGCCTCCGTGCCGACCTGGTTCTCGCTGGGTCACCGGCAAATGGACGTGAATACATCACGGGGGGAAAACAAGGAGAGACACAAATGCTGGAAGTAACCTCAGTCGGGACAGGCAGCATCTCTGGGGGAGAGAAGGATTATGGGTGACGTTTCGGTTATGATCCCTTCTTCAAGACGGAGGTCAGGGGGAGAGGGAGTTACATAGATATTAGGAAGTTGTACGGGGTGTGTGTGGGGGTGGGGAAACCGGGACATAAAGGGGATGCAGGATCAAGGAACATGTAATAATAGAACATTGTTAACTGGAGAAGTGAAACAACAAGCAAACAGAGGATAACATATAGTCGGAGGGATAGAGGGCTGGTGGAGAGCAGAACTGGGAAGGGGGAAGGAAGGAGAGAGAGACGGAAAAGAAAAGGTGTTACTTGAAAGTTAGAGAAGTCTATGTCATTACGCGGTGGGTGATCCTGTGTCCCAACTAAACAGCTGCCATGACCTTACTCATCCCCGAACATACCCAAAGCACAAAATAACGAGAATTGCTGTTCCTCCAAATTTGCACTGGGTCTCCTTCTCAACAATGGAGGAGGCCCAGGAAAGGATGGGCAGTGTGGGGAATGGGAGGGGGGGTTTAAAGTGTTTAGCAACCAGGTGAGATCAGGTAGGTTTGGGCTAGACTGAGCGGGTGGTGTTCAACAAATGATCGCCCAGCCTGCGCGTGGTCCGTCTCACGAATATACAGGAGTCCACACCCTGGAACAGCAGCAGATATAGTAGTGGGGTCGGAGGAGTTGCAAGTGTGAACCTATGCCTCTTAAAAGACTGTTCGGGGTCCTTGGACGGAGTTGAGGGTGGACGGTTTTTAGGGACAGAGTGTTGCATCTTATTGGGGGTTGCAGGGGGGGGAAAGTACCTGGGGAGAGGGGGTGGTTTGGTTTTGGGTTCGGAAAAGTGAGTTGACCATGGTGTTGTGGATCGGGAATAACAGTTCTGTGGAAGCAGGGAATGGGGTGGAGATGGGTAGAATGTAGGTAGCAGTGGGATCCCGTTGGAGGTGGTGAAAATGTTGGATTATGTGATGTATGCGAGGCTGATGGGGGCGGTGAAAGTTGAGGAACTTGGGTGGATCTGTCCATATTCGCAACCGGAGGGAGGGGGAGCGGAGCAAGGGCAAGCTGCCAGGTGTACGGAGGAGACCCTTAGTGAGGGCCTCATCTATGATGGAGAGGGAACCCCCATTCACGAAACAATGAGGACAATCTCCGTCGACCTGGTATGGGCACTTCATCTTGGCACAGATGCGGTGTTTGTAGACGGAGGAATTGGGACAGTAGGGGATTGAGTGTTTAATGGAGGCTGGGTGGGGAGAAGGGTGTAGTCTAGATCTGTTGTTCGGGGTTCAGTGGGTTTATAATCGATGTATAGTCGATAGTCTATCTCCTGTGGAATGGAGACGGTTTGTGATCAAGAAACTCGGTATTTGTGTGTGCACGTGGTTGGTGTTAAGTGTGTGTGTGCAGGTTTGCTTGTGAAGTGGACCAGTTTTTGGATACGTTTCTAACTGCGATTATTCCGTCTTTTATTTTTCACATGAACTGCGACCGCGGAGTGAGTTAGAGTGAAAATGAAACTACATTCAAGGAAAACCAAATAATTACGAGGAAAAGGGTGTTCTCCTATACAGACAAGCACGGTTTAGCAGATAGCAAACCAACGCACGGCGCACACACACCCATCTCATGGACCCACACAGCGGACCACTCATGACACACATGGATAAAACTCACCGGACACACACACACACACACCCACTCATGGCCCACATGCAGACACACTCACGGACACACAATGGATAAACTCCACCGGACACACACACACACACTCCATGGACCACACACGGAAACAGACACGCACCATTGATAAAAACTCAGGGCACACATACGAAATACGGCTACACACCACACACCACACACACACTACAACACACAACCACACATACACACACACACACACACACACCAAATACACAACCACTTAACACATATGGCACACACAATATGGCTCACTCACACACGCACACCACACACCACACATCCACCGTCCAAATGTCTTTATATGATGTTATAGTCAATGTTTTTAACCGCTGGGGTGTAAGCTGGCCATAGCAAAATAGAGATGCTGCTCCTCCCCAATAGCATCGGCTTCACTTGACCAATGGAAGGAGGCCCCCAGGATAGGAAGTGCAAGTGTGACGGAATGGGAGGGGGTGTCAAAAGTGTTTCGCAACGGGTGAACATTTAGGTTTAGGCAGACCTGAGGGACTGTGTTCTCCACCGAAACGATCGCCTGAGCTGCGGTTATTCCCTCGTCCGATATACAGGAAGTCACACTGGTAGCAGCAGATACAGTTAAATCAGGTTGGAGGAGGTTGAAGTAATTCTCTACCACACCTGAACATATCTGTACATGGTTCTTGGACAGAGAGTTGAGGGCAGGAGATATAAGGTTGAGGTGTTGCATCTACTGCAGTTGCAGGGAGAATACCCTGGGGAGGCGGGTGGTTTGGGTGAGAAAGAAAGGACATGTCTTTGACCAGGGGAGTTGTGGGTGGGGGTACGGTTCTCGGCGGGAGACCCGGAAAAGTGGATAAGGAAAGGGGTGAACAGATGTGGAAGCTGTGCCTTGCAAGGGATCCCGTTGGTGGGATACAAAAGTCGTCGGTGGATTATATGCTGGATTATGGAGGCTGATGGGTGGTGAATAGGTGAGGCGATTGGGCGGGACCGGACTCTATCCCCTGTTGCGAATGAGGGGAGGGGGCTAGCAAGGGCAGAGCTCTGCATGGTACCAAGGAGACCTTACTGAGGGCCTCATCTAGGATGGACGTGGGGAAACCCCTGTTCCATCTAAAGAATGTGGACCTCTCTGATGTACCTGGTTCTGTGGAGCACTCATATTGGGTGCAGATGCCAGCATAGTCGGAGAGGGAATTGGGGAGTACGTGGAGTAGGGCATAGAAGAATCCTCTACAGGCAAAGCAGGGTGACGCTCTGAGAGAAATGTAGTACTAGATAAGTTGTCCGGGGCCCGTCGTCCGGTCTAATTACAAATGTGAGTTAATGTCGATGTCTATCTCCCTGTGATGGAAGCGGGTTGTGATCAAAAAAACAGTATGTGTGTGTGTGTTTCTCGTGTTGGTATGTGTGTGTTCGTTTATATGTGTTTGCTGTGAAGTGCGTGCGTGCTCTGTGCAAGTGCATGTGTGTGTATGAAGTGGGTGTGTGTGTGGGTGTTTTTTCGCGTGCGGCAGCTGCCCTGTCGTGTGTCGTGCTGCCTGTGTCACCTCTCGTCGTGGTGTGTTTGGGCCGTTCATGGGCACCATCACGGCAGGGGGGGGGGAACTGTCATTCGGTCACGTTTCTAACTGTTGTTACCTCCCATCTTTTGTTTCTCCATAATACCATCGTGACACTCGCCGACCCCGCCCCGCCCCCGCGAGTAACCGGTGCTGGAATACACCCCACCCAAACTGCCCAACCACCTCCACAGCAAACAATTATTTCCGCTCGACAGGGTGTTCCCAATACAACATACAAACAAGCGGTTCTTAGCAAAGCCCTTATCCTTCAAAACAACCCCACACTCCTCACATCCACGACCACCTGCCGCACCGCACGCAGCACGCACC
The DNA here is from genome assembly GCA_035221665.1 of Okamejei kenojei. NCBI lineage: Eukaryota > Metazoa > Chordata > Chondrichthyes > Rajiformes > Rajidae > Okamejei > Okamejei kenojei. The sequence continues at coordinate 68,555,710 of CM069143.1, forward strand.
CACGCACCGCACACCACACACCACCCAACATGCCACTGTCCCAAATGTCCCCTTCCTCTTACCGATCGCACCTGTCTATAGTTACGTGCTTCCAATTACAAAGAGGCACTCCACTCTTCTACGCTCTCTCCGCCTGAAAGCATCCTAGAGAACGCGCCCCTCCATGCCCTCTGAGCGTTTGAGGTAAATTCCCACAGACCCTCACCAACTCCTTCTGCCTATCGGAATAAATGTTTACCTTGTGTCCACTCCTAAATGGCCCTTACTAAAATTCCTAAAACTGTGGCCCCGGTTCTGGATTCCCCCAACATTGTTTTCTATTTTTCTTTCCTTCCGGGAACATGTTTCCTGCGGCTCAGCTGTCAAACAAACCTCTAAATCAATCTTATGGTGTTTGAATAAGATACCCTCTCATCCCTTCGAAACTCCGATTATACAAGTCCAACCCGCCTCCATTCTTCAGCATCTGACAGTCCCGCCATTCCCTAGGGCAATTAAGCATTGTAAACACTCCGCCCTGCACTCCTCAATAAGCCAAGACAAGTGTCCTTCTCTCAAATTCCACGGCGGTCCACAAACAATGGCATTCTAATATGTGCTGTGTCACCTATGGGCCCCATACAAAATGCAAGAAAGGACCTCCTTTTGCTCACTATCACGGAACTCACTCTCTCACTGTTATAAAGGACCAACATGCCATTCGCTTTCACTTCCACCTACCTGCCCCACTCGTACCTTCATGCTTTACTTTCAATTGGACTGGTGGACACCATGGACCCCCCAGTTAAACCATTTCCTGTACAACTTCC
>CM069143.1:68557018-68651977 GCA_035221665.1 Okamejei kenojei
CATAGAGAGATAGTATTCCTGGCATCCAGGTCTACTGCAGGAAAATAGCGATCTAGGGAGTCACCAGTCAGTGACAAACAGTTATAACGCACAGAACAGAGAAACAGTACAGCACTAGAAACAGGTCCATGGCAATTATGTTGCAAGGCAACTCTTATTCCTCTTCAATATTATTCCATTCCCTTCACTCCCTGATATCACATGCCTATCTAAATATGTCTCACTGCTAATATCTTCCCCAAACACACCCCTGGCGCATGGTTCTACACTTTCACCCGTTTGTAAAAAGATCTTGCCCTATTGTCTCCTTGTAACTTTCACCTTCTCATTCAACTTAAAGCTATGCCTCTAGTATTTGACATTCCCATGCAGATTAAATGTTGCTGACTGTCTTACCCTTATCTATGCCAATCATAATTTTATCAGGTTCCTTCTCATCATCCAAATTCCGGAGAAAACATCCATGTGGTGGGCTCACCCTGTAGCTAATCACATCTTATCCAACCGTTTGGTAAATCTCTCTCTGCACCCTTTCAACACGGCCCACCTGTACATGCGACCACAAGTCCCATTTCTGCTAGTTCCACCTGCCTGCGTTTGGCCCACATTCCCTTCAAAACTTTTCCTATCCAGGTGCTCTCCAGGTGTTAAAATAGAAACATAGGAAAACATAGAAATTAGTGAGGAGGGGCATTCATCCCTTCGAGCCAGGCACCGCCCTCATTGTGATCTGGCTGATCGGCCCCCATCAATAACCCATGGCTGCATCTTCCCCAATATCCTTGTTCCACTAGCCCCTAGAGCTCTTCTAACTCTCTCTTAATCCATCCAGTGACTGGCCTCCACGCCTCTGTGGCAGGGAATTCCATAGTCACAACTCTCTCGGTGAAAAACGTTTTTTTCACCTCAATCTTAAATGACCTCCCCTTATATTCTAAGGACTGCGGCCCCTGTTCTGGACTCGCCCAACATTGGGAACATTTTTCCTGCATCTGGCTTGTCCAGTCCTTTTATAATGTTATATGTTTCTATAAGATCCCCCTCTCCTTCGAAACTTCAGTGAGTACAAGCATATTCGTTTCAATCTTTCACATATGACTGTCCCTCAATCAATCGCTCAATCTCGTGATCCTACGCTGCACTGCCTCATCGCAAGGATCCTTCCTCAAATTCGGAGACCAAAATTGTACACATACTCCAATGTGGGCTCACCTGGAGCCCCGTATACAAAACTGCAGAAGATGCTCTTTACTCCAATACTGAAATCCTCTTGTATGAAGGCCAACATTCCATTTGCTTTTCTTCATTGCTGCTGTCTTGTAAGCCAGCTTTCAGTGACGTGTATTACAAGGACACCAGGTCTCGCTGTTACCTCCCCTTACCTAACCTAAACCCCATTGAGAAATAATCTGCCTCTTGTTTTTGCCATATTTGTCGATATTATATGCATCTGCCAAGCATCTGCACCTCAATCAACCTGCCCAGGTCACCCTGCAGCCTCCAACATCCTCTTCACAGTTACACTGCACCCAAATTGTGTCTTCCGGCAAACTTGCTGAGTTGCTCCAATTCCCTCTTCCAAATGATTAATATATATGGTTAAACAGATGCGGCCCAAAACACCGAGCACTTGCGGCACTCCACTGCCAATGCTGCCATTCTGGAAAAGGACCGTTCACTCCTTCTTTGCTTCGACTGCCACCAATTTTCTATCCAAGTCAACACTCCCCAATACGATGTGCTCCAATTTTAATCACCAGTCTCCCGTGCGGGACCTTTTTAATGCCTTTCTGAAAGTCTAGGATACACTACAATTCCACTGGCACCCCCTTCATCCATTGTACTTGTCACGTCCCTTCTAAAAATTATAGAAGAGTAGTCAAGCATGATTCCCTTTCATAAATCCCATGTTGACTTGGACTAATCCTTTTTTACTGCTAACAAATATGCTCCATTATTACCTCTTTTTAATAAATGGACTCAGCATCTTTCCCACCACCAAAGTCAGGTAAACTGGTCTGTAATTCCCCCGTTTTCTTTCTCGGCTCCTTTCTTGAAAAAAATGGATAACATAGCTATCCTCAATCCAAGGAATGATCTGAATCTATTTGAACATTGGAAAATGGTCACAATGCATCACTATTTTAGAGCCACCTCCCTGTGGACCCTGGGATGCAGGACCATCAGGCCCAGGGATTTATATCTTCAGTCCCATTAGCCTACCCAATACTATTTCTCGCCTACTGAAAATTTTCTTTCAGTTCCTCTACTCCTTAGATCCTCTGTCCTCCCAGTAATCGGGGGAGAGTGTTTGTATCTTCCTTAGTGAAGACAGATCCGTTATCGGAGATGTCTCATTCTTCAGGGAACGGGGGTTTCCCTCTCCCATTACTGATGAGGCCCTCACTAGGTTCTCGGTAACCTGCAGCTCGCCCTTGTCCCCCTCCCCAACCCCAATCGTGTCAGAGTCCCCAAGTCCTCACTTTCACCCCATCAGCCGTCGTAGACAAACATTATCCTCCGACATTTTCACCACTCCAACGGGATCCACTTACTAGCACATCTTCCCATCTCCACCCCTTTCTGCTTTCCATAGAGGCCGTTCCCTCCGCAACTCCCTGGTCAAACTCATCTTTCCTACCCAAACCACCCCCTCCCAGGTACCTTCCTGAAACCGCAGAAGATGCAACATTGTACCCATTACCTTCCCCTCGACCTCGTCCAAGGACCCTGACATGCCTTTTAATGTGAGGACAGAGGTTCACTTGCACCTCCTCCAAACTCATCGCTGTAGCGCTGTTCCAGGTGGTATGGACCTCTGTATATCGGTGAGCTTATAAAGCGCATGCTCGCGATAAGTTTCATTGAACACCTCGCTCAGTCCATTCTAAACCGACCTGTCTCCCGGTTTGCCAAACACATTAACTCCCCCTAACCCATTTCCACACTGACCTTTTGCCCTGGGTCTCATCGTTGTCATAGTGAGGCAGGCACAAATTGGAGAACAGCCCCTCATTATTCGCTTGGTCAGCTTACACCCCAGCGGGTATGTATATTGAGTTCCCTTGCCTTTCCTCTCTCTCTTCTTTCCTCTTCCCAGTTCTCCAACCAGTCTCTATCTCCGACAACATTATATCTCTGCTTTGTTGTTTCTTTCGCCCAGTAACAATGATCTATTGTTCCTTGATCCTCTATTCCCTTTGTCCCGTTTTCACAACCTATACTTCCTTATCTATGGATCTTACGCGCTTGCAGCGGGTGTTTATTTGTACGGAGTTCCGCTGTGACCTGCGTGGGTTTTCTTCACTTGTAGGCATTGTCCCCTAGCGGTCTCTGTTTCCGCACTGTCTTAGCCTCACAGCTCCAGGGTCTGAGTGGTGAGTCACTCGGGGGTAAAGAGTAAAGTCCTCGGCAACAAGTGAGCTCACACACATCTTGAGCCTTATTGGATAACGTGCAGCAATCATCCAGTGCCTTGACACGGGGAAGAGGGGAAATCCAGACACAACAGCGGACTGAGCAGCGAATCCAGCGGACGTTACTGTCGAAGTCTCCTCCTGAACCGAAGTAGGTAAGGAGCAGAATCGGAGCAGCGGCCTCTGGAGGTACTGTCAAAACACCAGTGGAGACAGGCAGCAGCCGCGGAGAGATGTGTTACCAGATGTCTGAGTTATCTCTCTCCAGAGATGCTTGCTGTCCGCTGAGTTACTCCAGCTTTTTGTGCCTATCTTATAGTTAAATCAAATCTGAGTGAAGTGTTTCCAGCTCGAGGCCTCATTAGGCTGCTGGGATGCTGAACGTTTCCAGTGGTTTGATTGTTTTTTTTTATTTAGATCTCAGTGCAGTTGGTTTTCTTTAACGGGATGAGAGTTGGCAAAAGTGTTCCTGGGTTTGATCGACCAGGGACAGCAGTTGTCTGTGTTGTGTGTGTGTGTGTGTGAGTGAGTGTGTCGTGAGTGAGTGTATCTGTGTGTGTGAGTGTGAGTGTGAGTGTAAGTGAGTGTGCGTATCTTGGTTAGTGTGTGAGTGTGTGTGAATCTGTGAGTGTGTGTGTGTGTATCTGTGTGTGTGAGTGTGGTGTGGGGGTGAGTGTGCGTATCTGTTAGTGTGTGAATGTGTGTGAATCTGCGGAGTGTATGTGTGTTATCTTGGCTAAAGCTTGTTGGTACAGTAAACACCCCTCCTTTCTCGGATAATATTTGTTTTCTCGGCTGCAGTTTCGTTTCCACTCCGGAGTCGAAGTTTATGTGAAACAAATCGGCAACGTGTCAACATCTGCCCCCCCCCCCCACCCCCACCCGTCATGTATTCAGTCCATGCTCGGTGACACAACACAACACAACACATCACACACACACACACAACACACACACACCACACCCCCCTCACATAAAACACACAAAACACAACACACACACACTTCACACACACAAAACACACACACACACACACTTCACATAAAACCCACACCCACCACACCACACACACTTCACACACACACACCACACACACACACACACCCTCACTAAACACACAACACACACACAACACACCTTCACATAATCACACACACACACTTCAAATAATCACACTCACACACACATTCACACACCACAACACACACCACCTTCACTATAATCACACACACACTTCACATAAATCACACACACACACACACTTGCACACACACAACACACACACACAACACACACAACTCACTCACATAATCACACACACACTTCACATAATCACACACACACACACACTTCAACACACCACATACTTCCTCATAATCACACACACTTCACTATAATCACAACCACACACACACATTCACATATTCACACAAACACACACACACACACACAACTCACAATACATACACACACACACCACACTTCACACACACATAACACACGTAGCACGTACACACTTAATAATCACACAGACACACATACCGTTTCTTGATCTCACGTCTCCATTCAAGGAGATCGACTGATATCTATTGATTAAATCCTCGAATCTATGCGTTCGCACAAAGAAGGGGCATCCCCCAAATTGATGACCAACCTTTTCCCGTCTCCAACCGTTCACCTAATAGAACCAAACCAAAAAACGCACAACCGTGGCCCTCCTGCCTTAGAACGCTTTATCCAAAACTGCCGTCGCGACATCAACGCTCAACTTCTCCACTCCCTGTCTCACTCCAATCTCTCTCCCCTCTGAACGTATGCCATCGACTCACTCGCAACAACCAGGACTGGGTTATCAATACTTCGCCGACAAGGGAGGTGCGTGGTAGGTCTGGCGCGTCGAGCTCTTACAAAGGCTGAGGCCACGTGCAAACTTCGGGACACCTCCTCCTACTTACCCCTGGTCATGACCCCACTGACGAAAACAGGGCCACCATTTCGAGCACATAACCCACTCCCGGACTTCATCAACCGGCTCCTACCCCCCCGAGCCTCAACTCATCATTCCCAGCCCGGCTGGCCGATTTTACCTTCTCCCAAATTCCACAAAGTGACTTGCCCCGGGGAGGACTTTGTTCTGCCTGTTCGTGCCCCCCCACGAACCACATTCCAAATACCTTGACTCCATCCTATCCTCTTGGTTAAATCCTTCCCCACTATGTTCAAGATCCTCAGACATTCCGTCGTCTCGCGCACATTCCATTCTCCAGGCCCCCATCCTCTCATCTTCACCATGGACGTCCAATCACTATAACAAACTCCATCCCCCACCAAGGATGTCTCAAAGCCCTCCGGTTCTTCCTCGACCAGTGGAGCAACAACATACCCATCCACTGACACCCTCCTCCGCCTAGCGGAGCTGGTCATTACCCTCAATAACTTCTCTTTGAACTCCTCCCATTTCCTCCAAATACAAGGTAGCTATGGGCACACGCATGGGCCCCAGATACTCCTGCCGATCTTTGTCGGGTACGTTTTCACGGCATACCAGGGCCCCATCCCCCACCTCCACCTCCCCCGTTACATCGATGACTGCTTTGGGTGTCACCTCCTGCACCCACACACAAACTGACTGACTTCATCCATTTCACCACCAAACTTCCATCCGGCACTCAAATACACCTGGACCATTTCTGGGACACTTCCCTACCATTCCTTAGACCTCACTATCTCCATCGCAGGGGATTACACTCCTGACCGACATCCATTATAAACCCACTGACTCCCACAGCTACCTGGCCTACTTTCCTCCCACCCTGCTTCCTGTAAAGGACTCCGTCCCCCTATTGCCAATTCCTCCGTCTTACGCCGCATCTGCTCCCAGGATGAGTGTTCCACACCAGGGCATCACAAATGTCCTCATTCTTCAGAGAAACGGGGATTCCCATCCCCCACTATAGTTGAGCTCGCACCAGGGTCTCCTCCTCCGTACCCCGTAACACTGCCCTCGCTCTCCCAATCCCCCCACTCGCAACAAGGGCAGAGTCCCCCTGGTCCTCACTTTCACCCCACCAGCCGGCACATACAAACACATAGTCCTCCGTCAGTTTCGCCACCTCCAACGTGACCCCACCACTCGCCACATCTTTCCATCTCCCCCCGAATGCCTTCCGCAAAGACCACTCCCTCCGCAACTCCCTTGTCAATTCTTCCCTTCCCTCCCGGCTCCAACCCTTCCCCAGGCACTTTCCCTTGCAAACCGCAAGACATGCAACACTTGTCGCTTTAAACCCCCCCCCCCCCCTCCACTCCTTTCAGGGACCCAAGCAGTCCTTCCAGGTCCAACAGAGGTTACCACTGCACCTCCTCCAACCTCATCTATTGCATCAGCTGCTCTACATGTCAACTGATCGATATCGGTGAGACCAAGCGGAGGCTTGGGAATCGTTTCGCCGAACACCTTCCGCTCGGATCCCGCAATATACCAACCCGACCTCCCGGTGGCTCAACACTTCAACTCCCCTCCCATTCCTTATCTGACCTCTCTGTCCTGGGCATCCTTCATGGCCCAAAGTGAGCAACACCGCAAATTGGAGGAACAAGCACCTCATATCCGCTTGGGAGTCTGCATCCTCTTTGGCATGAACATTGAATTCTCTCAATTCCCTTGCTGTCTCCTCCCCTTCCTACCTCTTCCTCAGCCCTCGGGCTCCTGCTCCTCCTTTTTCCTTTCTTCCCCCGCCACCTCCCCCCACCTCCCATCAGTCTGAAAAGGGTTTCGGCCGAAACGTTCCTATCCCCTTCGCTCCATAGATGCTGCTGCATCCGCTGAGTTTTCTCCAGCATTTGGTGTACCCTGATTTTCCAGCATCTGTAGTTCCTTCCTTTTAACTCTATTATAAAAAAACCACTGACCCCCACAACTATCTTAGACTACACTTCTCCCCACCTGCTTCCTGTAAGGATTCCATTCCCTACTCCCAATTCCCCCGTCTACTCTGCATCTGCGCCCAAGATGAAGTGTTTACTCCATAGATGCAGGTCATCGCAGATGTCCTCACTCTTTAGGAACGGGGTTTCCCCCTCTCTCATCGTAGGTGAGAGCCCTCACTAGGGTCTCCTCGGTACCTGCAGCTCTGCCCTTGCTTCCCCCTCCCCCCCAGTTGCAACAGGGGACAGAGTCCCCCGTCTCGCCTTTAACCCCATCAGCCATGCATACAGCATATAATTCCGACAACAATTCTCTCCATCTCCAATGGAATCCAATACTAGCCACATCTTCCCTTTTCCACGCCTTCTGCTTTCCGCAGAGACCATTCCCACCGCAACTCACTGGTCAACATCGTCGCTTCCCACCCAAACTACCCCCTTCACAGGTACTTCAGCGGACTGGAGTAATGTGTGTGTGTGGTGTGTGTGTGGTTGTGATGGTTGTGTGTGTGTGGGGTGGTGGTGTGTGATGTGTGTGTGTGTGTGTGTGTGTGGTGTGTGTGTGTGTGTGGTGTGTGTGTGTGTGGTGTGTGGAGTGTGTTGTGTGGTGTGTGGGTTTGTGTTGTGGGTGTGTGAGTGTGTGCGTGTGTGTGTGTGTGTGTGTGTGTGTGTGTGTGTGTGTGGTGGTGTTCTGTGGTGGTATGTGTGTGTGCATTGAGTGTGTAGCGGTTGGGTGTGTGTGGTATGTGTGTGGTGTGTGTGTGTGTGGTGTGTGTTGTGTGGTATGGTGTCTGCATTAGTTGTGAGTGTGTGTGTTGTGCTATTGGTGTGTGTGTGTGTGTGTGTGTGTGTGTGTGGCATGTGTGAGTGTGTGTGGTGAGTGTGTGGTGGTATGTTGTGTGTGTGTGGTGTGTGGTGTGGGTGTTGCATTAGTGTTGTGAGTCATATGTGTGTTTTGGTGTGTGTGTGAGTGTGGGAACGTGTGTGAGTGTGTGTGCGTTGTGTGAGTGGTGCATTAGTGTGAATGGTCAGAATGTGTGTTGTGTCATGTGTGCGTGATGTGTGTGTGTGTGTGTGTTGCGTTAGTGTGTGAGTGTGTGTGTGTGGTGTGTGAGTTGTGTTCATTGAGTAGTGTGTGGTGTGCCTATTGTGAGTGTGTGGTGTGTGAATGTGATGTGTGTTTTGGTGTCGTGATGTGTGTGTGCGTAGCGATGTGTTTGTGGTTTTAGTTTAGTTTATTGCAAACATGTATCAATGAATAGTGAAAATCTTTTGTTACGTGTGGAACCTGTCAGCAAAACATCAGTACTCCGTTCCTGTTTTTCCCCATAAACCCTCTTGACTACTTTAGCCCTTCAGTTTTCCAAGAGAGAGTTCGATTTAGCTCTTCGGGCTAAAGGAATCAAGGGCAATGTGAGAAAAAGCAGGAACGAGGTACTGATTTTAGTTGATCAGCCATGATAACCTTGAATGGCGGTGCTGGCTCGAAGGACAGAATGGCCTACTCCTGCATCTACTTTTTAATGTTTCTATGTTCTATGTTTCTAAGAGCTAAAATCTAATCTCTTGAACACATCCAGTGAATTAGCCTCCTGCTTCTGTGGGCAGAGAATTCCCACAGATTCACAAATCTCTGTGTGATGAAATTTTTCCTCATGTCAGTCCTTTATGACAGGGCCTGTGAACTTAATATTCAGGGTTATACATCCTACAGAAAGGACAGGCAGGTGGGCAGAGGAAGGGGGGGGGGGGCAGGGCTCGAAATTAGCGGTTGCCCGGGTGCCAATGGCAACTTACAGTCCTGCCGGCACACCTAAAAGCCATGCCTTTTGCCCGGGCTTGGCAAGCAACTGGGACACCTGCGTTTAATTCTGAGCAGGCCCCCTCTCTATCTTTCTCTCTCTGTCAATCTCCGTCTCTGCCCGCCATCCGTGTCCGGGTCTCGGCTCTCGGCGCTAGGCTCTCGGCTCTCCGCTCGGCGCTAGGGCTCAGGCTCGCCGCCACGCCGGCCTTATACATGCGCACTGTCACGGCAACTGGTCGCGTCGCCACTTTCTCCCTCCCTTTGTATGGTGGGAGTTTCGGCCCGCCGTTGCTGTCCGGTCGCTGCCTCAACCGCGGACCGCTGAAAAAAAAACAACGCCCTGAATCACTCCCTGGAGCTGGAGAAACTCCCTGGAGTAACTCTTGCTTCTTGGTTTCCTGGTCTTCCAAAAAATATTCAAAATAGAATTAAACTGGTGGAACCCACCACCACCCAAACTCCCAAACTGAAAAATAACAGCCTATTGTATTTTATCTGTTTTTTTATTGTGTATGTATATGGTCTCTAGTATATAGACACAACTGAACATTATATCTCCTGTTTGGATTATGTTTACATATCCTGTTGTGCTGCAGCAAGCACGAATGTCATTGCCCTATCTGGAGACACGTGACCAATAAAACTCTCTTGACTCTTGACTTGGACTTAAGCAAAAAAGGGTCTTGGGAAAAAAAAAAGCCACCTTAAATTTAATTGCGTCTGGTTGGTACCTATGGTAGGGTGAAGACTATTCCATGCTGTAATTGTGCGGGGGCACTCCATGGAGCAGCTTGCATTCTCTGGATAGAAGAAATTGGGTTGACGTTTCGGGTAGAGACCCTTCTTTACATTTCCTCTGGTTTAGTGTTTTTAGTTTAATTTAAGATACAGCGCGGAAACAGGCCCTTCGGCCCACTGAGTCCACGCCGACCACCGATCTCCCGTACTCTAGTTCTATCCCACACATCAGCGACGTAAGTCAAGAGTCAAGAGTGTTTTATTCTCTCACGTCCCAGTTAGAACAATGAAATCCTTACTTCAGCAGCACAACAGACTATGTAAACATTGTACTCTGTAAACAATGTTATAAACGAGAAAACAAAACTCCATACAGACAGCATCCATATTCAGGATTAATTCCGGGTCTGGCATTTTTAGGCAGCAATTTGGCCTATGTACTGCCCAATAGCCTTGAACTGAATTTTATCTTCGGAGTCACGTGGTGACTTCTTGAAGACCCCGCCTGCTCGCATGCGCGATCATATCGTCATGAGATTTTGCATCAAAGCTGGGGGGGGGGAAGTGCGCTCTCTCCACCAGCTCCTCAACAAGACCGGCAAAGGTAAGTATACTAACCTTTTGTTGGTTGCAGAGGAACGGGAGGGAAGGCAGACTTCCCAAGAGCCGCAGGTCACAGACAGGCCAGCAGCCACTTTCCCCGGAGCTGCGAGACCCGCCGGCAGCATTCGGGACAGTCGGGGGTAAGAATGCGGAAGTCGGGCGCTCCCGTTACACCAAGCGCCCGATTTATCACCTGAATGCTTCCCGCACCGGAGCTGGATCCTGCCGACCCAGACTTCGTGCCCCCATCCCCCAGGAAAGCGGGGGAACAGACAGGTGACGTGGACAGAAGAGCTTCGCTCGTCGCCAAACCTCACCCCGTGTTTGCAGTAGATCCACGGGACCGGGCCGGAACGGCTGCGCTACAGGGGAGCCCAGCAGCGCACTCCGCCACGTACAACTGCCAGGGATATCTGCCGTAGGGCCAGTCTGGCAGGGCTACTACTGCTGCGTCGAGCAGCCCTGCAGAGCAGGTGCTGCCGGCATAACACCTCGTCAGGCTGCGGTCAAGGGCGTTGGTTGCAGCAGTAGACGGTCGGTTAAGCTTAGCTCTGGCAGCTGCCGACCATGCGCCTCCACGCAGAAGATTGGGCGATCGTGGAGGTAACCTGCACGGACTTCGGGGAGCCAGGTACCGGGACCGGCTCATTCTCACTGCCTTCCACCAGCAGGTGGCCGCCACAGTCCGCTCGAAAGGCGCGACTAGCGGGGTCGAACGTCCGTGCTGGAGGGGCGAGTCGGTATGGGCCTGCAGGAGCGGTAGCCCACGACAACCTGCCTTCGGACCCTAGTCTGCATCTTATGAGGTGTGGTCCACTGGTAGATGCCCCAGAGAAATTGCAGAGCCTGGGGAAGTCGCTTGTCCGCCGCGAGTAGCGGGGGACGGTCGCATTGCCAGGTTGGAGCTCCTGGTGGAGCAACTAGTCCAACGGATATGGACCGGGAATGTCTCGGGCCTCCACAAGCCATGTCAGGAGACCGCCCAGCATATCGCCTTTTTCCAGCCAGACGTACCAGAAGTTTGCCTGATGCTGACTATGATGACGAACCAGGGATGCCGGAGGCCGAGAGCCAGTCCTAGGTGCGACCTGCTGGATGTCGTGGGGGGAAAATTTGCCACAGCTATACCCACAATGGGGAGCCGCTGCACCCAAACTGGCGGAACCATTGACTATCTGCCCACTCACCAGTCCCTGGACCCGTAGTCACTGACACCATGGACGCATTCAAACCGCCCGACAACTGCATCACTTTAAGTGTGCCCACGGGGAATGCTCAACATTTGGGGGAATTGAGTACTACCAACAAGATGCAGGACGTCCGCCTACAGCGCATCCTCAAACCTCTATCGACGGGCATTACAGCATTTGCCTGCACCCTCGAATGGGGATGATGTGCCCAGCGGGAGCCGCAGGATGCCCTGGCACTTCTCTGCAATGCGTCAGTTCAAAATTAACTGCCTTCGTAAGAGCTCCATCCGGCCGACACTCAACCCGTATTGTGCAGGGTTGTGCCCGTCCCTCCACCACTCCACCACTACCTCATCAGCTGTTTGGGGAAGATCTCTCCAAGCAAGTCACAAAACTCGACGAGGAGGCCAAGACCGTGGGCCCTTATGAAACCTACCACCGGCTAAGTTCACCCATATCAGAGGATGGGGCCACCGCCACGACACCACAGCAACATTCCCCAAAACGCCATACGCCAAGACCACTGTTAACCTTAAGGAGGTAAGGGGGGGGGGGGTCTGGTTCCTCTAAGGCAGTAGCACTTCTACCCGCACAAGTCGGGGGTCGGTTGCGAGCATTTCGTGGTGCTTGGGGTGCAATCACCACAGCCACGTTTATTCCACAAAGTGTTCACGGTTATGTCATAGCATTATTGATGGTAAACTTCCCCCCAACACAGCATGATCCTCGGCATCTTTACGCTCGCTCAGACTGAGATAAAGGAGGGACATGCTGAAATCTTACGGCTAGCAGCAAAAGGGGTGATTGGCAAAACGACACACGAACCCCTTGAGTTTTGTGTCTAACATCTTTACGAAAACCTAAAAAAAGATGGGGGGAGTCGGATTATCATAGACCTAACCCTGTTGAACACTTTTGTACCATATACCCATCTTCACATGGTTACCTTCGAAACAGCTAAGCAGCTGCCTATCCGGGGTGCTTTATGGTTTTCATCAATTGAAAAATGATGCATACTATACAGTCCCCATCACAAAATCTCACAGAAGCTCCTGAACTTTGTCTGGAAGGGACAGTTGTGGCAATACAAGCCTTACCCAATGGGGTGTCCCCACAGCCCCAACTATTTACCAAATTAGTAAAAATCATATTGGCACTCATCCAATAACAATTCTATCGTCATGGCATATTTAGACGATATCCTTAGCGTGGGACTGACCCTCCAATTGGCTACGCTGGCCGTTCCAGCGACCAAATTTTTTATTCGAGACGTTAGGGTTGTAAACCCATCCAGAATCAAAATCCACCCTGAACCCTCTCTCAAGTTATGGATTGCCTGGGTTCACCATTGACACAAACTTACTGATGAACACTATCCTGACCAACACAGCTTTAGACATACAAGAAGCGTGCTACAGCCTTGCTTGCGCCAGGGTACCGACTATCTGACAAACGGCAAAAGAAATTGGGAATTCTCAGTTCTCAGCTGCGCAATTCGGACCATTACATTACAAAAATTTACAAAGAGTAAAGATAGCAGCATTACAAGCAAATGCTGGGGAATTTGATAGACCAAGACGGTTGCCAAATCCGGCTGGAGCTGAGCTACAATGGTGGATTGATATTATTAGTGAGTGTCACAGACCCATCATTGTTAGCAACCCATCCGTTGTGCTACAGACTGACGCAAGCGCACAAGGTTGGGGTACAACTGACACCATGTCCAGTTGTGGTGGCAGATGGGACCCTCACGAGTCTCCCCTCCTCCAGACACCAGGGTTAAATTATCTGGAGATGTTAGGGGTTTTCCAGGGACTGCGGGCTTACTGTCCTAATTCCCGGCACTTATATGTCCGCCTCCAAACAGATAACACAACGGTGGTGGCTTATATCATTCATATGGGTGGTATCAGGTCGTTAATCTTGGGACGAATTGGAAAAATACAATCTGGCACTGTGCATTGAGAGAAATATTTGGATCACATGACCTATTTACCGGGAAGTTCACTACGGTGACGACACCAGGTCTTAGTGTCAATGATCAACATCAGAGTAGAGTTGCGAATTCCCCAAATTTGCTGAAATTATAGCTCACTTTGGCATGCCAGATGTTGACCTCTTTGCGTCCAGGTTGAACCATCAGATACCACCGTATGTGTCTTGGGACCCAGACCCCGGGGCAGTAGCTATGGGAGTTTTTCTCTCCAGTGGGGGAAATGGTTTTACTACATATTTCCCCCATTCTGCCTCATCAGTCGGGTATTGCAGAAAATTCAACTGGATTCTGCAACTGGCATTTGATCATGCCCGACTGGCCTACTCAGCCATGGTACCTGATGGCCCTCCAAATCTTGCAACGTCCGTGGATTCAGTTTGGTGAAAATCCCACATTGATTACAAACCCCATTACGGGGGACAGTCACCCGTGCCTTGGTCACCTAAACATGTTGGCCTGCAGGTTCTAAAGAGTCCGCTCGTAAAGGCCGGCATATCACCAAGAGCCATGGACCTCATCTCAGCGTCCTGCCGAGCATCATCCAGGAGGCAGTACCTCACCCAGGTCAGGAAGTGGGAGGCATTCTGCTCCCGTACCAACACGACCTACAACTCGGCTACGATCCCTGATGTCCTGGAATCCTAGCGGGCCTTCATTACGATGCGGGCCTCAGCTACAGTGCCATTGAGATTAGTATACAAACTTAAAGCATATGGTATTAGGGGTTCAGTATTGATGTGGATAGAGAACTGGCTGGCAAACAGGAAGCAAAGAGTAGGAGTAAACGGGTCCTTTTCACAATGGCAGGCAGTAACTAGTGGGGTACCGCAGGGCTCAGTGCTGGGACCCCAGCTATTTACAATATATATTAATGATCTGGATGAGGGAATTGAAGGCAATATCTCCAAGTTTGCGGATGACACTAAGCTGGGGGGCAGTGTTCGCAGTGAGGGGAGGATGCTAGAGACTGCAAGGTGACTTGGATAGGAGGCTGGGTGAGTGGTCAAAAGTTTGGCAGATGCCGTATAATGTGAAATGTGAGTATCCACTTTGGTGGCAAAAACAGAAAGCAGACTATTATTTAAATGGTGGGCCGATTAGAAAAGGGGAGATGCAGGCGAGACCTGGGTGTCATGGTACACCCAGTCATTGAAAGTAGGCATGCAGGTGCAGCAGGCAGTGAAAAAAGCGAAATGGTATGTTAGCTTTCATAGCAAAAGATTTGAGTACAGGAGCAGGAGGTTCTACTTCAGTTGTACAGGGTTTGGTGAGACCACACCTGGAGTATTGCGTGCAGTTTTGGTCTCCAAATCTGAGGAAGGACATTATTGCCATAGAGGGAGTGCAGAGAAGGTTCACCAGACTGATTCCTGGGATGTCCAGGACTGTCTTATGAAGAAAGACTGGATAGACTCGGTTTTATACTCTCTGGAATTTAGGAGATTAAGAGAGGGATCTTATAGAAACTTACAAAATTCTTAAGGGGTTGGACAGGCTAGATGCAGGAAGATTGTTCCCGATGTTGGGAAGTCCAGGACAAGGGGTCACAGCTTAAGGATAAGGGGGAAATCCTTTAAGACCGAGATGAGAAAGACTTTTTTCACCGAGAGTGGTGAGTCTCTGGAACTCTCTGCCACAGAGGGTAGTTGAGGCCAGTTCATTGGCTATATTTAAGAGTGAGTTGGATGTGGCCCTTGTGGCTAAGGGGATCAGAGGGTATGGAGAGAAGGCAGGTACGGGATACTGAGTTGGATGATCAGCCATGATCATATTGAATGGCGGTGCAGGCTCGAAGGGCTGAATGGCCTACTCCTGCACCTAATTTCTATGTTTCTATGTTTCTATGTTTCTATCAACAGCGCCAGGAGTGCATTGACCTCATACCTAGACATCAGTATAGGCTCCATCCACCTGGTGTCTAAATTCATGAGGGGAGTGTTTAACACCAACCCTCCACGGCCCAGATACAACATCACCCGGGACGTAGGGATCGTTCTGACCCTACTGAGGAGCTGGTTTCCTATGACAGAGTCCCACTCAAAAAGCTCACCCTCAAAGTGGTGATGCTGATGGCACTGCCTACAGCTCAACGAGTCCAGGCATTACAAAAGCTGCGGCTCGATAGCATGGTCTCCACCCCTGCAAAGGTGAATTTCTTTGTCCAGGACCTATTGAAGCAGCACAGACCTGGGGATCGTGGGCTGCAGTTGGAGTTTCTGGCGTACCCCACTGATGCCACCCTCTGCATAGTCACCCATCTCCGCCTCTACATCCGCACTACAGGAACCATCCGGAAGATGGAGCAGGGGCTCCTCATCAGCCACAACTCTCCACATCACCGGGTGACTGTGCAGACTGTCGCAAGGTGACTCAGGGCGGTGTTGGGTACAGCAGGACTAGGTACTAACATTTTAAAATCTCACTCTACCAGGGCTGCATCCACATCAGCGGCGAGGGCCATGGAGGTGCCCATGGACCACATCCTCGCCACCGCGGGCTGGGCCAGTGAAGCAACCTTCCAGCGGTTCTACAATAAGCCGCTGGTTGGCCCCACGACGATCGCGGAAGCCATGCTGGGAGCTGCTCCGTCAATGATTTGTCCCCGAGTTAGGGGTCTTTTGCTTTGTTCTTATTTGTGTTAATGACTGTGCATTATTTTTCAGCCTGTTCAGTGTGGAATGCATTAACTACCTTCCTCCATCAGTATTGCGGCAGTGTGATAGCATGGACGATGTCCAGGGCGTGAAATCACAGAGCTTTGAAATCTTCACGAAGTCACTCACGTGACTCTGAAGTAAAATAGTAAGATTAAACGAGAACTTACCAAGTTCAAAGGTTGATCTTTATTTTATGAGGAGTCGCGGTGAGGGATTTCGTGCCCTCCGCTCCCACCCGCTATCATAAGGTCAACTGGTATGTTCTACGTTCTTCATCTTACTATTTCCAGTCATGGTGCGTTCTGTGATTCCACACCGCTGCTTTGAAGAATGTCGCGCATGCGTGCTGGCGGGGTCTTCACGAAATCCCTCACCACGACTCCTCATAAAATAAAGATCAACCTTCGAACTTGGTAAGTTCTCGTTTAATCTTACTATTAAAACATACAGTAGCTGTAAAGGGGGACATAGCGTCACTTAGAGATTTAAGACTGAACATGGATAGATTCTTTTGTTTTAGTAACCAAAGTCATCAACGTATAAATTTTTTGTGTGTTGGAAAATAAAATATAGTGGCACAGCTGGTGGACTTGCTGCCTCACACGCCAGAGATCTGTGTTCGATCCTGTCCTTGGGCACTGTGTGTGTTGAATTTGCACATTCTCCCTGCAAGCATGTGGGTTTCCTCCCACATCCCAAAGACGCATTGGATTTGTAGGTTAACTTGTCTCTGTAAAATTGCCCTTAATGTGCAGGGAGTGGGTGAGGAAAGTGGGATAACAGAACTTGTGTGAATGGGTCGACAAAAATGCTGGAGAAACTCAGCAGGTGCGGCAGCATCTATGGAGCGAAGGAAATAGGCGACGTTTTGGGTCGAGACCCTTCTTCAGACTGTTGTGAGGGTGCGAGGGGGGGTAGGACGAAGAAAGGATGAGGCGGGGACAGTGGGCTGAGGGAGAGCTGGGAAGCGGAGGAGAAAGTAGGGACTACCTGAAATTGGAGGTCAATGTTCATACCGCTGGGGTGTAAACTGCCCAATAGGCGACGTTTCGTGTCGAGATCCTTCTTCAGACTGATGTCGGGAGGGGTGGGGGGCGGGAAAAAGAAAGGAAGAGGTGGAGACAGTAGGCTGTGGGAGAGCTGGGAATGGGAGGGGAAGGAAGGACTACCTGAAATTGGAGAAGCCAATGTTCATACCGCTGGGGTGTAAACTACCTAAGCAAAATATGAGGTGCTGTTCCTCGTAGCTCTGACACATTGTTAGGTTTTGGAGCATTCACTATTGCTTCCACTTTCACCTTGACAGGGCAAAGTCCGTTGTCATCTACTTTGAGTCCAAGGTAGACCACCTCTGACTGCACAAATGCACATTCACTTTGATGCAGTTTGACATTATGGCAGTTCAGTCGTGTGAGAACTTGCTCAAGGATTTCCAGATGTTCTACCGTGCCTTTTGTGAATATCAGTAGGTCATCCTGGTTGCACACACGGTGCGGAATGCCTTGTAATATTTGGTCCATGACAGACTGAAAAATGCTCAGGGAGGATTTCACGCCATAGGGCAGCTTTGTATATGAATACAAGCCCTTATGTGTGTTGATAGTCAAGTACTGCTGACTTTCTTATCGATATTGAGTTGGGCGTAAGCGTGAGACAAATCCAGTTTAGTGAAGACTCTTGCTCCGCTAAGTTCTGCGTACAGATCTTGCGAGGTTGGTAATGGATATTGTTTGTCACCAACGGCTTGGTTGATTGTGACTATGTAATCACCACATAGTCGAACAGTTTTATCAGCCTTGGGTACAGACACAATTGGCGTTGCCCAGTTACTCTGTCTTCATAAGTACTCCATTACGCTCTAATCTGTCGAGTTCTACCTCCACTTGTTGCTTTAGTGCATAGGGTACAGGTCTTGGTCGACAATACACAGGCCTCACACCTTGCTTAAGTTCAATGTGTGCAGAGTACCCTATTCTTCCCATGTAACTTTCAGCAAAAATGTTTGCATGTGTGCTTATGACGTTTTCAAGACGTGATTTGGACAAATTGATGCTGAAAATGTTCTTCCAGTCTAATTCTATTCTACTCAGCCAAACCTTTCCAAGGAAGGTTAGTTTATTTCTGTAGCTGGCCACAATGATGGGCAGTATTACTGACTGACCATTATGCTGAACTTTACAGTTCATTTGTCCACAAGTCTCCAAAACTTCGCCCGAGTAGGTTCTCAGCTTGACCTTACTCTCAAACAATGGTATCTGTGGGAACTTTGTTTCGTACAGGTCTTTGCTCATGACCAAACAATCTGCTGCCGTGTCAATACACATATCGATTAACTGTTCATTAATCAATAGTTTAGTTCGAAAGTCCTTGCCTTGGCTGGTTGTAGGCTTATCGATGTTGATTGCATAAATGGTGTGCAACCCAAGTTCATTTACATCTGGGTTCTCCTCCAAGTTGTGAACTCCTCTCCTTCCCGCAGATTGTTGGTTTCCTGTTTGTCCCGACATGCTGAGGCGATATGGCCATTCTTCTGGCAGTTATAGCACTTGGCCATTTTGAACTGACAAAATTGGGATGAGTGATTACCGTTGCAACGATAACAACTGGCTGAACTCGGCTCCCCGCCATACTTCGGTTTTGGTTTAGCGCCTCTTGGTTTGGCCATCGGCACTGCCTTGTGACTGTAAACGGCCACTGCAGTTCGTGGTGGGCGAAACTCGCGAGCAATCTTTGATGCCATCTCCATTGTGGTAGCAATCTTGCATGGTTTCTCGAATGTAAGATCTGGAGTGTTCATGAATTTGGACTGAATTAGTTCATCCACTAGACCACAAACAAATTTGTCACGTAGTGCATGTCCTAGAAAGGTTCCAAAGTTACAGTGTATAGTTAAGTTTTTCAAGAGAACAATGTACTCATTGATTGTCTCATTCTGCTTCTGGTTTCAGGTGCCAAATTTATAGCTTTCTGCAATTTCCAGAGGCTTTGGGTTGAAGTGCTCCTCCAACTTCTTGTCATTGAATGGCACGTCTTTTGCCTTTATGGGCGCAAGGAGATTCACGAGTGTGCCGTACACTTCAGTACCGATCTCCGTGAGCAGAATTGCTCTCATGCGTTCGCAAACGGTCTTATTTGTTTCAGTCACTATCTCTCCTTCACCACTAATCTCCAATATATTGTTTGCCGTGAAAAACATGTTTGCTCGCTCCATATAGGAGCTGAACGGCTCTCTACTCTTGTCAAAAGTGCCAAGGTTTCCAATGTAGCCTGTGGACGCTGCCATCGTGACGTTCTGTTTTTTTTTAAAATAAAAGGTCCGTTCAAAAACCCTGAATCCCTGTCTGTTCTGGTGTAACAATTCACCTAAAACTGAGCTGTACAAAGACTATTCAACTTGAGGAATTCGACAAAAATACTCAGTATAAAATGTTATACAATCCCAAGGACGACATCTTGCCACGTAGACACCACATAGAGATAGCCTGACAAACTCTCGCCGATTTATCCAGCTACTGTTTTAAACTACAGTCCCCTGCATAGACGGATCTGCAGGCCTCTTATGTCCAGCTCTCAAACAACTGCGACACAACTCCGTATTTACTGTTTAAACTGTTAAACAATACTGCGTGTTGCAAAACAGTCCTGCACTGTATTTAAAGGATGAGTTCACAAATTCAATCCCATCCTTGTCGCCAATTTTGTTATATTCCGGACAACAGAATGAATAACAACTTACACGCAGGCTGGCTGGATCACAAGAGAGATTTATTACCCAACACTCCCTACTTATATACAACACCAACTCATTAGCGTATACATGAATATGCATGAATACATTACAATTCTTAAACTGTGACCAATAGTTCTGGTCTTTTCCAACATTGGGGACATTTTTCCAGTATCTAGCCAGTCGAATCATTTAAGAAATTTATAGGTTTCGATAAGATCCCCTCATCCTTACTTTCAGTGAGTGATGTACAGGCCTCGATGCACCTCCCCTTTTCCTAATCTGCGACTTCAGTGTGTCACTCGCCGCAGGATGCTTCAATAGACTTGGGTGGTGTAGTGGTAGAGCAACTGCTTTACAGCTCCAGAGACCCGGGTTCAATCCTGACTACGGGTGCTGGAGTATGAACATTTTCTGCGTGACTTTTTCTCTGAGATCTTCGATTTCCTTCTACACTCCAAAGACGTACGAGTTTGTAGATTAATTGGCTTGGTATACATTTAAAATGGTCCCCTGTGTGTGCAGGATAGTGTTAATGTGCGTGGATCGCTGGTCAGAGCGGAATCGGTGGGCCGAAGGGCCAGTTTCCGCTCCTAATGATTCCGTCAAGTTTAAACTAAATTAAACTTGACGGAACCATTTAAAATCACGAGAGACATAGATAGGGTAGGCGATCAAAACCTTTCCCCCTGGATGTAAAAATCATATACTAAAGGGTATAGCTCTGTGGGAACAGCCTGTCCCTGAGCTGTACCTGTTCTGTGCTGTTTGATGTTCAATGACATCAGTTTAAAGGAGACAGTACCTTAAAGGAGTCATTACAGACCGGGCAGAAAATGACTTCAGGTTTCAGACTCTGCCGACCAGTAGGGTTTTATATCTCTCGGCTTCACACTCTGCTGTTTTCCTCTCCTTTGAAACACGTCAGGATCAAAGTTCACTGGGTTCTAAGGAACTTCAATGTGGGAACCAATGCCTCTTCCACAGGGGGCAGCCGACTGGCGTGCGGAGAGTTTGTAAGGGGGCGCACCCTTATTAACACTCAGACTGGGCCATGCGTGACCCGTGCATGGTCACCGGGTTTACAGTGTCGTCCCTAACGCCCCCCTCTCCGCTTTGAGCAGTCGTGGGTTAGCGATTCGCAGGGTTCAGGGAGAGATAGTTGCATTTCTTCAAGAAGGCTTGGAAACATTTCCTGCTATGGCATTTTGTTTCTGACAACACTGTCTTTCTGTCTCATCCTCAGAACAGAAATCCAGCCTCCCGTTTACCCGCAGTGTAAACACGTCAGCCCATTCGCTCCCTGCGTGAAAACCTCCTGAAAGGAACAAGGAGATTAGCTAAAGCCCCTGTCCCACTTAGGAAACCTGAACAGAAACCTCTGGCGACTTTGCGCCCCACCCAAGGTTTCTGTGCGGTTCCCGGAGGTTGCAGGTGGTTGCCAGAGGTTGCAGGTAGTGGAAGCAGGTAGGGAGACTGACAAAAAACTCAGGGAACCGCACGGAGACCTTGGGTGGGGCACAAAGTCTCCAGAGGTTTCCGTTCAGGTTTCCTAAGTGGGACAGGGGCATTACTCCACATTAAATACCAATGCTAGCCTGCATGACCTGTATACCTGCCCTGAATGATTCATATTCTTTATCCGCTAATCACAACGAAGTTCAGGATACACAAAATGAACACAACTGAAAGTATGAATGGATGGGGAAAATGTGATCAGTAATCTTTCTTAGTGACTGCGAACTGCTGATGCTGGTTAAAACCGAAGATCGACACAGAAAGCTGGAGTAACTCAGCGGGACAGGCAGCATCTCTGGAGAGAAGGAATGGATGACGTTTCGGGTCGTGACCTTTTTTCAGACTACTCAGGGAAAAGTAAAAGCGGGAGAAAAAGAAGATGATGTGGGGAGATAAAGAACAATGAATGAAAGATATGCAAAAAAGTAACGATGATAAAGGAAACAGGCCATTGTTAGCAGTTTGTTGGGTGAAAACGAGAATCTTTTGTAACTTGGTGGGGTGGGGGAGGGATAGAGAGATAGGGAATACCGGGATTATCTGAAGTGAGAAAAATCAATCTTCATACGACTGGGCAGTAAGCTGCCCAAGCTAAATATGAGTTGCTGTTCCTCCAATTTGCGTTTAGCCTCACTCTGACAATGGAGGAGACCTAGGACAGAAAGGTCAGTGTGGGAATGGGAAGGGGTGTTAATGAGTGACCGGTTCATTTAATCTTCAGCCCAGTGTATCCCGATATTTGTGTGAAGTGGGACATTCAGGTCCAGTGATTCAGGTCGCTTGCCTCTTTGTTGGGTACGTCGAACAATCCTTGTTCTCGGCATACCAGGGCCCCATCCCCGACCTCTACCTCCGTTACATCGACGACTGCTTTGGTGTCACCTCCTGCACCCACACACAACTGACTGACTTCATTCATTTCACCACCAACTTCCATCCGGCACTCAAATACACTTGGACTATTTCCGACACTTCCCTACCATTCCTTGACCTCACCATCTCTATTGCAGGTGATACACTCCTGACCGACATCCACTACAAACCCACTGACTCCCACAGCTACCTGGACTACTCTTCCTCCCACCCTGCTTCCTATAAGGACTCCATCCCCTATTCCCAATTCCTTCGTCTACTCCGCATCTGCTCCCAGGAGGTGTTTCACACCAGGTCATCACAAATGGCCTCATTCTTCAGAGAACGGGGATTCCCTTCCCCCACTATTGATGAGGCTCACACCAGGGTCTCCTCCATACCCCGCAACACTGCCCTCTCTCCCCATTCCCCCACTCGCAAACAGGGCAGAGTCCCCCTGGTCCTCACCTTTCACCCCACCAGCCGGCAAATACAACAGATAGTCCTCCGCCAGTTTCGCCACCTCCAACGTGACCCCTCCACCCGCCACATCTTCCCATCTCCCCCCCTGTCTGCCTTCCGCAAAGACCGCTCCCTCCGCGACTCCCTTGTCAATTCTTCCCTCCCCTCCCGCTCTACTCCTTCCCCGGGCACTTTCCCTTGTAACCGCAAGAAATGCAACACTTGTCCCTTCACCTCCCCCCTCCACTCCTTTCAGGGACCCAAGCAGTCCTTCCAGGTCCGACAGAGGTTCACCTGCACTTCCACCAACCTCATCTACTGCATCCACTGCTCCAGATGCCAGATGATCTATATCGGTGAGACTAAGCGGAGGCTTGGCGATCGTTTCGCCGAACACCTCCGCTCGGTCCGCAAAAACCAACCCGACCTCCCGGTCGCTCAGCACTTCAACTCCCCCTCCCATTCCGTATCCGACCTCTCGGTCCTGGGCCTCCTCCATGGCCAGAGTGAGCAACACCGCAAGTTGGAGGAACAGCACCTCATATTCCGCTTGGGGAGTTTGCATCCTTTGGGCTTGAACATTGAATTTTCTCAATTCTGTTAACCCCTGCTGTCTCCTCCCCCTCCCACCTCTCCCTCAGCCCTCGGGGCCCTGGCATTCCCTCTATCTCTATCTCCCTCCCCCAGCCTAGTCGCACTAGCTTCTCATTTTCACACCACAAACAGCTTACAATGGCTTGTTCCCTTTATCATCGATACTTTTTTGCATATCTTTCATTCATTGTTCTTTATCTCTCACATCACCGTCTATATCTCTCGTTCCCTGATCCCTGACCAGTCTGAAGAAGGGTCTCGACCCGAAACGTCGCCTATCTCCTTCGCTCCTTAGATGCTGCTGCACCGGCTGAGTTTCTCCAGCATTTTTGTGTAACCCCCAGGTCCAGTGATCTCTGCTTTGATCACAAACATGTGACTGCGATGTTGCTTCTGTGTCTCATGAAATACACATTTGGAGATGTATTAAAATTACAATATGTTCATTTCTTTTCGCAGAGATACGATGGCTTCATCTTCAGAATCTGTATACTTCAGTCAGCAAGAAATCAATGAACTGGAGAGTACATATGAGCAGGGTGGGCTGAGCAAGTTTGCGACACAGATTGTGAAGAAATTGAACGACATAGAAAATGCAGAGCTTAACATCGCTGTGACAGGAAATTCAGGTGCAGGGAAATCCACCTTCATCAACGCCATGAGGGGGCTGCGGGGCTGCGATGAGGGTGCAGCTAAAACCGGGATCAATGAAACCACAATGGAGCGAACTCCATACAAACATCCCGACTTCCCTAATGTTTGCTTCTGGGATCTGCCGGGAGTTGGAACAACAAAGTTTCCAATGAAGGATTACATGAACAACATGGGATTTGCTACATACGATTTTTTCATAATAATCTCACAGAATCGATTCACCGAAAACGATGCAAATGTCGCCAAGGAGATTCAAAAAATTGGGAAAAGGTTCTACTTCGTACGAAGTCAAATTGACAACACAATCCGTTCTTTAGAAATGGAGGGTGCAGATTTTGACAGAACGAGGAAACTTGCTGAGGTGAAGCAAAACATAAGTCGCGGTTTGACCAAAGTGGGGATTTCAGAACCCATTATTTTTCTGATATCTAGCTTTTCCCTAAATGAGTTTGATTTTCCTCAGTTAAAGGAAACGCTTTTAAATAATCTTGATGAAATAAAGAGAGATGCTTTATTGATGTCACTTCCAAGCACAACAGTGAAGCTTGTGGAGAAGAAACGAGCCCTACTGAAGAAACGTATCTGGATGTTGGCAACAGCCTCAGCAGCTGTGGGAGCGGTGCCCGTTCCCGGATTGTCTTTCGCCGTTGACCTCGGGATACTAGTCACTGCAATAATAGATTTCCGCAAAATTCTCGGCCTGGATGATGCCTCCCTTCAGAGACTGGCCAATGTAGCAAAGAAACCTGTGGAACGGCTGAAAGCAGAAGTGACAACCCCTCTGGTGGGTGAAATAAATAAGGAGTTTGTGAAACAAATGTTGTTGCGTACCGGTTTTGCTGCTGTTTCAGTGGCGGAAATGGTCCTTAATACAATACCAGTCATTGGCTCCATCTTCGGGGCAGTATCGTCATTTGGAACGATTTACAAGCTGCTGACCGACGTACTGGATGACCTTGTGGAGAATGCCCAGAGAGTGGTGAAAGTTGCATTTGCCACTGATCCTAGTCATCCGCAATAAAGGATCCGCTGCTGAGTTGCTGCAAGTCATCGCGGATGCGCGAATGGAAAATAAATATCATCTTTCACATCGCCATTAAGTTCCAAATTATTTCACAGCTGATGAATTATTTTAAAAGCTGTTGTCACTGCTGTAATCTTCGCAACCAATTCACTGCAACACCTTAAGCGCACCAACCCGCCGGAGAACAGAAGAGAACTCTCCCGGGGAGACTCAGTGCGACGTTGCCACCGCGTTCAACAAGCTCTCACCAATGAAACCATATCAACATCTAGTCAAACCTCCAAGGGTCTCGAATGTTTCAAAAAGACAACCTCTTCTTCCAGTCTCCAAAGAATACAGATCTAACTTCTTCAGTCTTACACGAGAAGACGATCTTCTGATCCCAGTGGACTGAGTGTGTTGTCCTGTTCTGTATAATTGGCCAACTAAATCTATGCCCAACATTCTAGATATTCTGGTTATAATTATGACAGCATTTCCCTATTTCTAAACTCCAACCCCATTGCAATAAAAGCCAACATGCCGTTAGTATTCTTAACCTCTTGTTTCACCGACCCACTAGTCACGTGTACCTCATGGATACAAACATCTTAATATTTATGTGTTGAAGAAGGAACTGCAGATGCTGGAAAATCGAAGGTACACAAAAGGCTGGAGATACTCAGCGGGTGCAGCAGCATCTAAGGAGCGAAGGAGATAGGCAACGTTACGGGCCGAAACCCTTCTTCAGACTGATGGGGGGGGGGGGGGGGGGGGGGGGGAGAAGAAAGGAAAAGGGAGGAGGAGGAGCCCAAGGGCTGAGGGAGAGGTGGGAAGGGGAGGAGACAGCTAGGGTTAATATTTATGTGCCTCCTTTATCTACAGACTTTCTCCATTTAGATCACATCCGACTTGAGATTCCTCCTAACAAAATGTATGGCCTCACAATTTCCCTTTGTTCCATTTTCAAAGTGCTTTGGTCACTCATCAAACTATCTACATCATTTTGCGGAGTCCAACTATCCCCATCACCCCCTGCCATCCCAGGTATCTCTCACGTCCTTGGCCATTTGCAGCTGTCCACTCCCATATTAGTCACCAATATTAATGACCTGCCCCAACCCCCCTCTCCTGCACACAGAACAATAACATTTAGTCACCTGACACAGACACAAATACTGGAGTAACTCAGCGGGACAGGCGGCACCTCTGGAGAGAAGGAATGGCTGACGTTTGGGGTCGAGAGACCTCTTTAGAATAGTCACCTGACACGAAAGTCCTGAAGCAGCCACTCTCCGCTGAGCCGTATCACCACGGACTAGCTCCACAGAGACAGAGCAAACAATGTATAATGTTCTCAAACCCTCCTTGATAAAAACTTTAAAACTGTCACTGATTCTCTGGAATTCCTGGCCCGTGACTGATGAAAGTGGCGATAATTCGGGATGCTACTGAGAACCTGGAGGCCAAGTGAAATACAGGAGTGGCCACCTCACAAACTAGCCACCTGCCCAGCCCATCAAGCGCCACCTGAGGTACAGTCCGCGGGACCCACATCGATCTCATCAGCCACCGCGTAAACAGCAGAACCCGAGTGGAAGCAAGTTATTCTCCATCTCCAATGAACTCTGCGCGTTAACCTCAGATTACCGAGCCTGTTCTTCACAAATTCTAAAGGTTACTGGCAGTCCAGTTCACGTACAGATTCCTCCCAAATTATAACACGCCGGGAGCAGTTCACTCAGAAAAAATACAGTGAACGATGGTTGTTTTTTTAATCTGTTCAATGACAGAATTGACATTAGATATTAATTGAAACCCCACGGTGCCAGAGATTCGGTCACAGTCTGAGTTTTTCATCCGATGAACATCTAATTATGGATTGTAAATCTTTCACCGTTTCACAAACAGCATCGCCCCTTTCAACGTTATTTTGTCAGATATTAATTTCTTTAATTTCTATGAAACTTCCTCCAATTTTCTCCTCGAATGTTATTTCCCACTTGTGTCCGGGGCTGGAGATCAACAATACAAAATACCAGGCAAGAATCCACTCAGGGCCGCCAGTCCCCGTGCAAGAGGAGCAGAGAGAATTTCCCCTCCACAGACGCTACATAACCTGATGAGCGTTTGCAACAACCTCTGTTATTAACTGCAGGTGACTTTATTGAACACAGTCCGGTCAGTTTACACTTACTGACAGAGAAGCTATCGACCAAAGACGGAGGGTGTTTACAGAAGTTAACTAATGAAACCATTCAGCTTTGTACAGTCGGGCGGGTTTGTACAGTCGAGTCGCTGACTGGACCTCAACGGCCACGGCGGAGTCTCCGGAGCGAGCGGGGAACGATCATCTACTCGGCTGCTTCCGGCCCCCAGACCGCGTGTTTGGGAACATGTTAAACCGAGCTCAGCGGTGTGGAGGGAATTGTGTTGGCGTGACAGGGCAAATCTTACTGAGGTGTAATCTCTTGG
This sequence comes from Okamejei kenojei, assembly GCA_035221665.1. Classification (NCBI taxonomy): domain Eukaryota; kingdom Metazoa; phylum Chordata; class Chondrichthyes; order Rajiformes; family Rajidae; genus Okamejei; species Okamejei kenojei. The sequence goes on from CM069143.1 coordinate 68,584,635, forward strand.
AAGACGAATAAACCTTGATCTAATCGCATTGAGAAAAAGGCAACAAAATTCACACGGCGGAGCCAAGTGCAGTAAATTCTAATAGTATCAAGATATTCGAAGATTAATCCACGAATGTCCGGTAATTCGAATCTGAAGTCAGATGCCAACCAAAACGTTACTTAATAGTAGTGAGCTATTTGCAGCATAACCCAGCAGCGTAAGAACAACATAACAGAGATGATTGCACCCGAGTCGAGCAGCCGGGAAGCATTGTAGCATTGCAGTGTAGTGTAGAACTAATTGTGTTATAATCTAATGTTCTACAGCAGATTTAATCATTTTACACGTTAGCACAGAAATAGTCTGACCCTTTAGCAGGGCAGTAACAGAAGCATGATCTATTAGTAGAGCGCTTATTTCAGCAAATAAGAATTATATAGTGACATTTAATTTAGATCTTAACTATACAAAAAAAAAGAATAATAACGGAAAATATGAGGAAAAAAAGTGAATAAAATAAGGAGACGTGAAATGTGATGCAGTGGTGGGGCCCGGGTGTAACCAGCCTACCACAGCAACAAGTGACCTGTAGAGACGCTTGCAATATTATCCATCAGGATACAGTGAACAAATGGACCAGTGAACAAGTGGACCAAAACTGCATCCACGCAGAGGCGCCGCACCGTCATTGTTAAGCCAGTTGATGTTGTATTCGCAATGATTACTCTAAACATTGGGTTTCTCTTGTACTGGGAGAGTAAAGCAATAAAGTCCTCGTTGGCATCACACTCAATGGTTTCCTGTCTAGTTTAACTGTGGAAGCTCTTTGTAAACCGGCCGCCCTGTCCCTGCTGCCCCATCACCAGCTCCCCGCGAATGAATTTGATTCACCCCCTTCTTCCCCCCCCCCCCCCCCCGTGTGGGCAAGTTGGGCCGAATGGCCTGTTTCCATGCTGTATCTCTAAATAACTATTCTGTGTCACGTCAAGGGGGTCAGTGTCTGCTGCCATTGCCATGAAGAGGAAGACCACACACAGGCCTTGTCTTTGGTTTGCGCTGAAGCAGTGAGGTGGGAAATGGGGTTCCGGGATGTTTGGGGAATCTGGCCGCGTTGACATTTATTGAGGATTTGATCATTAAAGTGTTATGTTTACAAAACCCAATCTGATGTGGGGGTTGTTAAATACAGCTCTTGGGGCGAACGGAATCAAAGGATATGGGGAGAAAGCAGGAACAAGGGTACTGATTCTGGATGATCAGCCATGATCATATTGAATGGCAGAGCTGGCTTGAAAGACCGAATGGCCTACTCCTGTACCTATTGTCTACGTTTCTATGTCCCTTTGCTCTTGGATGTCCAAACATGGACAATTCGCAGCTGGGCAGGTGCCCCAGTGGAGCTGAGTGGGAGACACCTGCCACCTGCAGGCGATGGTGGAGACTGCAGCTTTCCTGGCACTGAGCTGATGTGCATTTTTCATGGGAAATAAGGAAATGGCAGAGCAGTTAAATGAATTCATTGGTTCTGTCTTCACTAAGGAAGACACAAACAATCTCCCAGAAATACTAGGGGACCGAGGATCTAGTGGGAGGGATGAACTGTTGGGAATCCACATTAGTCAGGAAATGGTGTTCGGTAAACCTCATGCCATCTTCCGGATTTAGACCATTTTATTGAAAACTGCCGGCGGGACATCAACCGCACACAACTTCTCCACTCCCCTGTATCACTCTAACCTCTCCCCCCCTGAACGTGCAGCCATCAATGCACTCCGCAACAACACAGACTGGGTTATCAAACGCTCCAACAAGGGAGGTGCCGTGGTAGTCTGGCGCGCTGATCTCCAGCCGAGGCCACGCGCCAACTCTCGGACACCTCCTCCTACTTATCCCTGGACCATGACCCCACTGACGAGCACCAGGCCACTATCTCTAGCACCATCACTGACTTCATCACCTCCGGCTCCCTGCCCTCCAAAGCCTCCAACCTCATTGTTCCCCAGCCCCGCACGGCCCGATTTTATCTTCTCCCCAAAATCCACAAACCTGACTGTCCTGGTAGACCCATTGTCTCTGCCTGTTCGTGCCCTACCAAACATATTTCCACATACCTCGACTCCATCCTATCCCCCTGGTTAAATCCCTCCCCACCCATGTTCAAGACACCTCAGACACTCTCCGTCGTCTCCGGGAATTCCATTCTCTTGGCCCCATCCCCTCATCTTCACCATGAATGTCCAGTCACTCTACACCTCCATCCCCCACCAGCATGGTCTCAAAGCCCTCCGTTTCTTCCTCGACCAGAGAACCAACCAATCCCCGTCTACAGATACTCTCCTCTGCCTAGTCCTTTGGTCAAATGGTCCTTACCCTTAATAACTTTTCGTTTGACTCCTCCCATTTCCTCCAAATACAAGGCGTAGCAATGGGCACACGTATGGGCCCCAGTTATGCCTGCCTCTTTGTAGGGTTCATCGAACAATCCTTGTTCATGACGTACCAGGGCCCCATCCCCGACCTCTACCTCTGCTACATCGACGATTGCATTGGTGTTACCTCCTGCACCCACACACAACTCACTGACTTCATCAATTCCACCACGAATTTCCATCCGGCACTCAAATACTCCTGGACCATTTCCGAAACTTCCCTACCATTTCTTGACCTCACTATCTCCATCACAGGTGATAGTCTTCGGACCGACATCCACTATAAACCCACTGACTACCATGGCAATCTAGACTACACTTCTTCCCACCCTGTTTCCTGTAAGGAGTCCATCCCCTACTCCCAATTCCTCCGTCTATGCGGCATCTGCTCCCTGGATGAGGTGTTCCACACCAGGGCATCGAAAATGTCCTCATTCTTCAGGGAACGGGGGTTCCCCTCCCCTACGAGAGATGAGGCTCTCACCAGGGTCTCTTCAGTACCCCGCAACACTGTTCTCTCTCTCCATCCCCCCACTCGGAACAAGAGCAGAGTCCCCCTAGTCCTCACCTTCCACGCCACTAGCCTCACATACAACAAATAGTCCTCCAACGTGACCCCACTACTCCCCCGTCTGCTTTCCGCAAAGACCGCTTCCTCCGTAACTACCTGGTCATTTCATCGCTTCCCACTGGCACCACCCCCCCCCCCCCCCCCCCCCCGGGCACTTTCCCTTGCAAACGCAGGAGATGCTGCACTTGTCGCTTTACCGGCCCCCTCGACTCCATTCAAGGACCCAAGCAGTCGTTCCAGGTGCGACAGAGGTTCACCTGCATCTCCTCCAACCTAATCTATTGCATCCGCTGCTCTGGATATCAACTGATCTACATCGGTGAGACCAAGTGTAGGCTTGGCGATCGTTTGGCCGAACACCTCCGCTCGGTCCGCATTAACCAACCTGATCTCCCTGTGGCTCAGCACTTCCACTCCCCCTCCTATTCCGAATCCGACCTTTCTGTCCAGGGACTCCTCCATGGCCAGAGTAAGCACCACCAGAGGAGCAGCACCTCATATTCCGCTTGGGTAGTCTGCACCCCAGCGGCTTGAACTTGACCTCCAATTTCCGGTAGCCCTTGCTGTCTCCTCCCCTTCTCAGCTCTCCCTCAGCCCTCTGGCTCCTCCTCTTCCTTCTTCTTCCCGCCCCCCCCCCCCCCCCCCGCCCCCCCCCCCCCACCCCCCCCCCCCCCCCACCCCCCCCCCCCACCCCCCCCCACCCTCCCCCCCCCCCCCCCCCTCCCACCCTATATCAGTCTGAAGAAGGGTTTTGGCCTAAAACGTTGCCTATTTCCTTCGCTCCATAGATGCTGCCGCACTCGCTGAGTTCCTCCAGCACTTTTGTCTACCTTCGATTTTCCAGCATCTGCAGTTCCTTCTTGAACGTGTTAGGTAAACTGTTGGGACTGAAGGCATATAAATCCCCAGGGCTTGATGGTCTGCATCCCAGAGTACTCAAGGAAATGGCCATAGGAATCGTGGATGCATTGGAGATAATTTTCCAATATTCTCTCGACTCTGGATCAGTTCTTGTGGACTGGAGGGTAACCAATGTAACAACACTTTTTGAGAAAGGAAGGAGAGAGAAAACGGGGAATTATACACCAGTTAGTCTTACATTGGTAGTGGGGAAGATACTTGATGCGATTATTAGAGAGGTTATAGCAGCGCAGTTGGAAAGCAGTGACTGTATTTGTCAAAGTCAGCAATTTTTTGAAGGGGAAATCATACTTGACTAATGTGGAATTTTTTGAGGATGTAACAAGTAGAATGGATAAGGGCGAGCCTGAAGATGTGGTGTATCTGGGCTTGCAAAAAGCCTTTGACAAGACCCCACACAAGAAATTAGTGTGCAACATTAGAGCACATGGTATTGGGGGTAGGGTATTAACAAGTATTGGCAGGCAGGAAGCAAAGAGTAGGAATTAATGGGTTCATTTCAGAATGCCAGCCAGTGACTAGTGGGGTGCCGCAAAGCTCGATGTTGGGACCCCAGTTATTTATAATATATATTAACGATTTAGACGAGATAATTAAATGTGACATCTGCAAGTATGCGGATGACATAAAGCTGGGTGGCAGTGTGAGCTGCGATGAGGATGCTCTGAAGATTCTATGAGGCTGCAGGGTTACCTGGATAGGTTTGGTGAATGGGCAGATGCATGGCAATGCAGTATAATGTGGATAAATGTGAGGTTATCCACTTTGGTAAGAACAAGAAGGCAGATTATTATATGAATTATGTCAGATTAGGAAAAGGGAAGGTTCAACGAGGCCTGGATGTCCATGTACATCAGTCCCTGGCAGTAAGCATGCAGGTAGAGCAGGCACTGAAGAAAGCTAATGGCATGTTGGCCTTCAGTGCGAGAGGAATTGAGTTTAGGAGCAAAGAGGTCCGACTGCAGTTGCACAGGGCCCTGATGAGACAGCACTTGTGTGCAGTTTTGTTCTCCTAATTTGAGAAAGGACATTATTGCTATTGAGGGAGTACAGCGTAGGTTCACCAGGTTAATTCCCGGGATGGTGGCTGACATATGATTAAAGAGTGGGTCGACTGCACTTGTATTCACTGGAATTGAGAAGGATGAGTGGATATCTTATAGAAACGTATACAATTCTTAAAGGATTGGACAGGCTAGATGCTGGAAAATCATCCCAATGTTGGGGGAGTCCAGTACCAGGGGCCACAGTTTAAGAATAAGCGGTCGGCCAATTAGGACTGAGATGAGGATTTGTTTTCCACCCAGAGAGTTGTGAATCTGTGGAATTCTCTGCCACAGAAGGCAGTGGAGGCCAATTCACTGGATGTTTTCAAGAGAGAGTTAGATTTAGCTCTTGTGGCTAAAGGAATCAAGGGATATGTGGAAAAAGCAAGAACGGGGTACTGATTTTCGATGATCAGCCCTGATCATAATTGCATGGTGGTGCTGGCTCGAAGGGCCGAATGGCCTACTCCTGCACCTATTTTTCTATGTTTTCTGTGTCAATGTGTCTGTCTTGTTTTTTCCCCCCGTGATGTGTTCAGTCCATTGCCAGTGACCCCAGACAGGGCGGCACAGTGGCGCAGTGGTAGAGTGACTGCCTTATAGCATTTACAGCACAGCATGAAGTCCCTGGAGAGGCTGGTGCTCACTCCCCTGCGACCCCTGGTTAAACCCTACCTGGACCCTCCTGCAGTTCGCTTACCAAACACAGATGACTGTATCTGTACGGTGTGGACGGCCGGATTGTAATCATAAGTCTCTCCACTGACTAGATAGCATGCAACAAAGAGCTTTTCCCTGTACCTCGGTACACGTGACAATAAACTAAACTCAACTAAACTAACTGAACTTCCGCCTTGTGTCTGTTTGAGAACTGAAGGAGCAGGATGAATGCAACCAGAACAGAACACAGCCAAGTCTTTGTGGGAAATACTTGTGTGATGCATGTTCATCCACTTCTGACGTTCAGCTGTTAAAAACCATGTGCCACATTTTTTATTTAAGAAACTGGGTTTTTCGGGCATTGAACCAGATGTGACGCCATGTGACAATAAACTAAACTAGATAGAGTGGACATGGATTGGAGACGATGTTTTCCAGTAGTGGGAGGACTAGAGGGCACAGCACCAGAACAAAAGGACGTATCTTTAGAATGGAGATAAGAGAGAATCCTTCAGCCAGAGGGTTGTGAATCTGTGGAATTAATTGCCACAGACAGTGGTGGAAGCCAAGTCATTCGGTATTTATAAAGTGGGTATAAAAGTGGTACCCCCCATCAGTCAGAAGAAGGGTTTCGGCCCGAAACGTTGCCTATTTCCTTCGCTCCATAGATGCTGCTGCACCCGCTGAGTTTCTCCAGCATTTTTGTGTACCTGGGATTTTCCAGCATCTGCAGTTCCTTCTTAAACAATATAAAGTGGGTATTGATAGACTCTTGTTTAGTAAAGGCATGGCATGGAACGGCACTTTATTTCTTGCTATTGAGGCTGTGCAGCGAAGGTTCACAGGGTTAATTCCAAGAATGGTGAGACTGTCATATATTGATAGAATGGAGAGGCTGGGCTTGTATACTCTGGAATTTAGAAGGATGAGAGGGGATCTTGTTGAGACATAGAAGAATTATTAATGGTTTGGACACGCTAGAGGCAGGAAACATGTTCCCAATGTCGGGGTAGTCCAGAACCAGGGGCCACAGTTTTTTAAGAATAAGGGGGGTGAGCCATTTAGATCGGAGATGAGGAAACACTTTCACACAGAGAGTTGTGAGTCTGTGGAATTCTCTGCCTCAGAGGGCGGTGGAGGCCGGTTCTCTGGATCTTTTCAAGAGAGAGTTTAGTTTGAGTTCTAAAAGATAGCGGAGTCAAGGGATATGGGGAGAAGGCAGGAACGGGTAGTGACATGGCCAGATCTGTGGCCAGATGCTGAAGGCTTGCTGCAGCCAGCTGCCTGGTGTTTTTCGGTCATTTCTTCAACCGCTCCCTGTCAGAAACATTCAGTCCAGTCACTGTGGAAATCCTCAACCATCTGTCCTGTAGCCAACAAGAACAATCCCACCTGTGACGAAGACTACCCGGGCCTGTGGCATTAACATCTTCTGTCATGAAAGGCTTTGAAAGGCTTCTTCTTTCCCAGCTTCAGTATGCATGCTGACCCTTTTCAGTTTGCATACAAAACGGCACAGGGGTGTGGATGACTCTGTACTAACGCTGATGCATGGCGCCTATACCCATCTTGAAAGCCCAAAATCATTCATTGGACTGTCTTTGTGGACTTCTCTAGTGCCTTTAACTCCATGCAACCTCACTGATGGGACGAAAACTGCTCCAGATGGATGTCAACCCGCACCTGATCCTCTGGATTCCTCTCATTACTTGACAGATAGACACCAGAGGGTCCGAGTCAACAGTTACCTCAGTTCATCCAAGACACAGGAGCCCAACAAGGCTCTGTAATCTCACCGGTTCTGTACACACTATACACAAACGACTGCAGGATGCTGCCTGTCCCGCTGAGTTACTGCAGCGTTTTGTGTCTATCAATGATTCTAACAGCCCCTTTGTGTCCCTCAGAACTTCCCCGACAAGCAAAAAATAACCCAGTTCTCATTCAGCTGCAAAACACACTCCAATTGCATCTACTTTGGTATCAATGCGAACTGGAAAGTCAGCGCCCTCCATTAGATTGTGCCTGGCAGCGAGTGTCTGGGGAAGTAACGTTTCTCTCCAGGACAGGAAACTTCCAGTGTGGGAAAAGTGGGAATGCGTCTGAGAACCTGTCACTTGTCTTATTCCCAGTAATCTTCACCAAGGTAAGAAGTGGAGATGCATCTGCAAGAAGACCAACTCTCTGCGAGGGAACTGGGGCCATGTCTGTCATCTACAGCTGCAGACAGAGAGATATGGAGAATGTTTAGAACTGATGAGAATGACCCGCCTGAAATACATCCACTGAATGTGGGGCGCACAGTGGCGCAGCGGTAGAGTGCTGCTCACAGCGCCAGAGACACGGGTTCAATCCCGACTACGGGTGCTGTCTGTTTGTGTATGGGCTGCCACCGGGTGCGACGGTTTTCCTCCCACACTCCAAAGACATACAGGTGATGTGTGTTAATTGGCTTCTGTCAGAAATTGTAAAATTCCCTAGTGTGTAGGATAGTGCTAGTGTACGGGATGATCGATGGCCGCTCGTACTCAGGATGGGCCGAAGGGCCAGTTTCCGCTGCATCTCTAAACAAAACTAAACTGTAACCCACGGCTGTTTTGGTATTATTTTGCATTCTGTTATTATATGAAAACTTTGTTTCTAATGGTAACTGACAATTACTATTGCAGCTTTGATCATAGAGCTCGTTGATTGAGGCAGAAATGTGATGTAAAATGACTAATTGGGGTTTAATATGTATTTGTGCAGTAATGTGGACCCTGTTCCCTTCACCTGACTTGTTGATGGGAATGCGTGTAATCAGATTAGTCCACTCACACAACACTGTGATTCTCTCTGTCATGATATGTAATACTGTTGCTGTTGATGGGTCAAAACATGTGAACTGTTTAGACCAAGCAGAGTTGTATCTATTGTTAATTAACAACCTTGCTTCAGTACAAATATTCACAATAAAAGTTCTATATAAAGCCTAACACTCTTAGTATTCGTCCGTTAACTAAAAAACTGCAGCTGATCCGTGTTAGTGAAACTAGTGAGATCCGGTTGTGTTTCAACATGCTGAATGTAGAGACAGATATTGTCCCCTGGAGGAACGGGTTGATATCACTGCCAGGCGTGCGCACTGTGGCCAATCCAGTTTCTATAACCCGGGCATTGATGTGAGAGAATGGGGCAGCACGGTGGCGCAGCGGGTAGAGCTGCTGCTTATCACGGCGCGGGTGATCCAAGTTCCATCCTGACATCGGTTCTTGTCCGTGTGGAGTTAGCAACAGTCTCCCCAGTGACCGTGTGGGTTCCCTCTGGGTGTTGCGGTTTCCTCCCACATCCCAAAGACGTGCGGGTTGTAGTGTGATTGGTCTCTGTAAATTACCCCTAGTACGTAGGGAGTGGGCGAGAAAGTGGATAACGTAGAACTAGTGTGAAGGTGAGATCGACGAGGTCGCCCTCGACTAGTTGGGCCGAATGGCCTGTTTCCATGCTGTATCTCTAAATAACATATTCTGTGTCACGTACAAGGGTCATATCTGCTGCCATTGCATGAAGAGAAAGACCTCACACAGGGCCTTGTCCTTTGGTTTGCAACTGAAGCAGTGAGGTGGGAAATGGGGTTCCGGGATGTTTAGGGAATCTGGCGAGTTGACATTTATGAGATTTGATCATTAAAGTGTTATGTTTGCAAAACCAATCTGATGTGGGGGTTGTTAAATAAATTAGCTCTTGGGGCGAAACGGAATCAAGGGATATGGGGAGACAGCAGAAAGAAACAGGTAACCTGATTGTGGATGATCAGCCATGATCATAGTGAATGGTGACTGGCTCGAAGGGCCGATGGCCTCCTCCTGCACCTAATTTCTATGATCCTATGTTCCATAACTTTCTTAAAAATTAAGAGAACTGAAATAAATTGTTCATTATTATAGATTGAACCATTCTGAAACAAATATGAAACAATGTTACTTGGATGACCTGAAATTAAAGCATATCATTAGTTATAACCCAATTGTAGCTGAATTACAAAATTCAATTACTAGATCTAAACATCTATCCATTTATTATGAAAATATTAACATTTTTTTAATAAAGCTTAAGTGTCCAAATAAACATCACACAAGAATTCACAATATAACATGATTTTTAAATCTAATTGTCATTAATTTATAGACCAAATTTTTGGTGAATTGAGTGTTTAATGCCCGTAAATTAATAGCCTTTAAAATCAGCTATGCGAGTGGGATTTTTCTGAAACGCGATGGATTGGAACGTTTCGGTTGCGGTGATTTTAAAACCCAATATCGGCAGGAAAATACTGCGGTCATATGGGAAATAAATCACCGGTTTCGCAACATGAAATGTTGATTAAAGTCATCTAAACAAGCAAGTTTATATGAAAAAATAAACAGCTTTCATTTACCTGACCCCTATGTAAAATCCTTCCCCGTTGTCGCGCTCACGGGCATTAGAAATAAATTTTTATTTACTGCAGCGCTGAAAAGTCGGGCGATTTTAAAATAAAAATTGCACTTACCGGCAGTCGGTAACGAATCTCCAGAAAAAGCTCGCACTCCGAAGAAAATATAATTCCGGATGGCAAGGGAAAACCGCATTTTAACCCCGCCCCCCCTCAATAGGTGGCCAAAGTCGCGCAAACGGCCAGTGACAGAACTGCAGCCCCGCTGAAGGTAGGTTTTGTAATACCTACAAGAAGAGCAAGACAGTCACCATTGTGCAGATGCAGAGAGGTGTGTTCAGCTCCGGCTGAACAACTTCTAATCTTGTGCATGGACTAGATAATAAGAAGAAGACTACATTTTATCTCCTGTTTGCGTTTTTGTACTCTATATCCCAGCTAACAAAGTTTATTTTCTACATTTGATCCGCATCCCCACTTGCCCCGATTTTATACACTTACCATTCCTTATCTATGCATCTCCCTCTCTCCGACTTCAGTCTGAAGAATGGTCTCGAACCGAACGGTCATTCATTTCTTCACTCCAAGGAGAGAATCAGATGCTCCCTGTCCCGCTCAGTTACTCAGTATTTTGTGTGCGTCTTGTTTTCCCCGTGATGTATTCAGTCCATTGCCGTGACCGCACGACAGGGCGCACGGTGGTGCAGCGCGGGTAGAAACCTAGAAACCATATAACCATATAACACATAACAATTACAGCACGTAAAACAGGCCATCTCGACCCTTCTGGTCCGTGCCAAACACTTTATCTCCCCTAGTCCCATCTACCTGCACTCAGACCATAACCCTCCCATTCCTTTACCGTCCCATATACCTATCCAATTTATTTTTAAATGATAAAATCGAGCCTGCCCTGCACCATTCCACTGAAGCTCATTCCACACAGCTACCACTCGCTGAGTATAGAAAGTTTCCCCCCTCATGTTTCCCTAAACTCTGTCCCTTAATTCTCAATCATGTCCTCTTGTTTGAATCATCCCTAATCTCCATGGAGAAAGCTTATCCACGTCAACTCTGTCTATCCCTCTCATCATTTAAAGACCTCAATCAAGTCCCCCCTTAACCTTCTGCGCTCCAAAGAATAAAGTCTCTAACCTGTTCAACCTTTCTCTGTAACTTAGTTGCTGAAACTCAGGCAACATTCTAGTAAATCTCCTCGTACTGTTGCTCTCTCTATTTTGTTGACATCTCCCTATAATTTGGCGACCAAAATTGTACACCATGCTCCAGAATTGGTCTCACCAGTGCCTTGTACAATTTTAACATTGCATCCCAACTTCTATTCTCAATTCTCTGATTTATCAAGGCCAGCACACCAAAAGCTTTCTTTACCACCCTAGCTACATGAATTTCCACCTTCAGGGAACTATGCACAGTTATTCCTAGATACTCTGTTCAACTGCATTCCTCAATTCGCTACCATTTACCATGTACGTCCTATTTTGATTTGTCCTGCCAAGATGCAGCACTTCACACTTATCAGCATTAGACTCCATCTGCCATCTTTCAGCTCACTCTTCCAAATGGCCTAAATCTCCCTGATTTCAAGTAGACTTTGAAAATCTACTTCATTATCCACAACACCTATCTTAGTATCATCTGCATACTTACTTATCCAATTTACCACACCATCATCCAGATCATTGACAAACAACAGTGAACCCAATACAGATCACTGAGGCACCCCACTAGTCACCGGCCTCCAACCTGACAAACATAGAAAATAGGTGCAGAGGAGCCCGTTCAAACCCTTCCAAGCCAGCACCACCATTCATTGTGATCAGTGGTCGATCATCCCCTATCAATAACCCTGTGCCTGCCTTCTCCCGATATCCATCGATTCCAACTACCCCTAGAGCCTCTATCTAACTCTCTCATAAAACCATCCAGTGACGTGGCCTCCACTGCTCTCGTGATGCAGGAATTCCATAAATCACAACTATCTGGTGAAAACGTTTTTTCTTCTCACCTCAGTCTAAATGACCTCCCCTTTTTCTAAGACTGTTCCGGACTCGCCCAGAAAGGGAATTTTTTTTCCTGCATCTAGCTTGTCCAGTTCTTTCATAATTTTATATGTTTTCTATAAGATCCCCCATCATCCTTCTAAACTCCAGCAAATACAAGCCTAGTCTTTCAATCTTTCCTCATATGAAAGTCCCGCCATCCCAGGAATCAATCTCGTCAACCTACGCTGCACTGCCTCAATTACAAGGATGCCCTTCCTCAAATTAGAGAACCAAAACTGTGCACAATATTCCAGATGTGGTCTCATCACCACACCACAGATTACTGCCTTACAGCGCATGCAGCACCAGAAGACCTGGTTCAACTCTACTACGGGTGCTGTCCTGCACGGTTCTCCAACTCCTCCTGTGACCTGCTGGGTTTTCTCATTGTATGTAGAACTGTCCCCAGCGACTGTCTTAAGCCTCACAGCTCCTGGTCTGAGTGGCCTGAGTACTCCGCAGGTAAAGAGTAAGCACTCGTCAAACAAGTGACCCACAACATCCCTTGAGTCTATTGATCATGTGCACAATTCCATCCCATTGACTGACTCGAGAGGGAAGACCAGACACACAGCGGACTGTCACAGACCGAGTCTCCCTCCTGACCGAAGTAGTTAAGGACAGAATCGGAGCAGCGCACTGAGACTGTTCAAACTCTCAATGAGACAGGCAGCAGCCGCGAGAGAATCCTTATCATTCTGATTACTCTCTCCAGAGACAAAGGACAATGGACATTATTGTCACATACACCCTTTTGTCTTGCCATGCAGCACACAGATAAAGATGAACACAACACTATAAATTAACAACAAACATAAAAACATCCCCCCCACAAAGATGCGACTTGTCCCCGATTTACTCCAGCTTTTGTGTCTATATCTAAGGGGTAGGGTGTGTAGTGTGTAAAACAACCCTCCCTTTTCTCAAAACTGCAACAAAACCAAATGTTCCAAGAAAGAAACACACACACACACACACACATTCACACACTCAACACACACACACACACACACCACAACACACACACACACACACACACACACACACACACGACACAATGGGGGGGGGGAAGTGAATATCGCAGAGTAGAAACGTGTCCAATTGTCCCCACCCCGTCCCCCCACTCGTGACCCCAAACATACACACACTTCATATACACACACACACAGGGCCGGCCTGAAGCCAATTGTACCAATACTCCCAATTGGGCCCCGCGCCTAAGGAGGCCCCACCCTAGAGTAATCTACTCTTGGCTCGTCAAGTACACACAAAAACTTATTGCAATGCATATGTAGAAACATAGAAACATATGTAACACCACATTGCAGGTTCTACTGAGATTTCTGTGGTTTCTGTAAATATGAGTAAAAGACTAGAGGTCATCAGCAGAACATATTTGAGTGGCAGTAAGAAGAGGGATGTAGCCAAGGCAAAGAAGACCAAAGCAGAAAAGGAGAAAGGTGCATAGAAACATAGAAACATAGAAATTAGGTGCAGGAGTAGGCCATTCAGCCCTTCGAGCCTGCACCGCCATTCAATATGATCATGGCTGATCATCCAACTCAGTATCCCGTACCTGCCTTCTCTCCATACCCTCTGATCCCCTTAGCCACAAGGGCCACATCCAACTCACTCTTAAATATAGCCAATGAACTGGCCTCAACTACCCTCTGTGGCAGAGAGTTCCAGAGACTCACCACTCTCTGTGTGAAGAAAGTCTTTCTCACAATCTCGGTCTTAAGGATTTCCCCCTTATCCTTAGCTGTGACCCCTTGTCCTGGACTTCCCCAACATCGGGAACATCTTCCTGCATCTAGCCTGTCCAACCCCTTACGAATTTTGTAAGTTTCTAATAAGATCCCCTCTTATCTCCTAAATTCCAGAGAGTATAAACCAAGTCTATCCAGTCTTTCTTCATAAGACAGTCCTGACATCCCAGGAATCAGTCTGGTGAACCTTCTCTGCACTCCTCTATGGCAATATGTCCTTTCCTCAGATTTGGAGACCAAAACTGCACGCAATACTCCCAGGTGTGGTATCACCAAGACCCTGTACAACTAATAGAACCTCCCTGCTCCTGTACTCAAATCCTTTTGCTATGAAAGCTAACATACCAATTCGCTTTTTTTCACTGCCTGCTGCACCTGCATGCACTTTCAATGACAGGTGTACCATGACACCCAGGTCTCGCTGCATCTCCCATTTTTTCCTAATCGGCCACCATTTAAATAATATTCTGCTTTCCTGTTTTTGCCACCAAAGTGGATAACCTCACATTTATCCACAATTATACTGCATCTGCCAAACATTTGCCCACTCACCCAGCCCCTATCCAAGTCACCTTGCAGTCTCCTAGCAATCCTCCTCACAGCGAACACTGCCCCCCAGCTTAGTGTCATCCGCAAACTTTGGAGAAATGCTCAATTCCCTCATCCAGATCATTAATATATATGTAAATAGCTGGGGTCCCAGCACAGAGCCCTGCGGTACCTCCACCAACCCAACTAGTTACTGCCTGCCATTGTGAAAAGGACCGTTTTACTCCTACTTCTTTGCTTCCTGTTTGCCAGCCAGTTCTCTATCCACATCAATACTGACCCCCTAATACCGTATGCTTTAAGTTTGTATACTAATCTCTTATGTGGGACCTTGTCGAAAGCCTTCTGAAGTCCAGATATACCACATCCACTGTTCTCCCATTATCCACCTACTAGTTACATCCTCGAAAAATTCACAAGATTCGTCAGACATTGATTTACCTTTTTGTAAATCCATGCGACTTTGTCCCAATGATTTCACCACTTTCCAAATGTGCTGCTATCCCATCTTTAATAACTGACTCTAGCATTTCCCCACTACCGATTGTTAGACTAACTGGTCTGTAATTCCCCGTTTTCTCTCTCCCCCTCCCTTCTTAAAAAGAGGGGTTACATTTGCTACCCGCCAATCCTCAGGAACTACTCCAGAATCTAAAGAGTTTTGAAAGATTATCACTAATGCATCCACTATTTCCTGAGCTACTTCCTTAAGTACTCTGGGATGCAGCCTGTCTGGCCCTGGGGATAAGTATCAGATAAGTATTTCAGCAAAACTATCTCAGAAAATGCAGAAGAGCAAGTGGAGCCACAACATAGTGAAGATAATGACACCGAACCAAGTCAGTCTGAAGAAGGTATGCAAGACAATCAAAGTAGGAATTTATGTACTGAAAGTGAGATCGGCCATTTCGAAAGTTAAATTTGACAAAACAAGGAAATTCGCCTGTTGACATGACTGTTGGTGCCTCTGAGGCCACGGAGAACGGAATTCAAAATCTGCTAGTTTTGTAGAATTAACAGGTATCCTCAACATGGCCAGATTGATAAGTCATTGTGTTTAGGGACTATTTAGTGAAAAAAGGACCACTACAATTATAAGTAGAATTTTTCCCCCAAGAATGAGATGGATCACGTTTTTCAAAATTTCACTGCAAATAAAAAACTGCCAATTGGTGAATTGTAGATTGTCCACGTCTAATATACTCCTGGATCAAATGATAAAATAGTAAGATTAAATGAAAACTAACCATTTGACGTTTGATCTTTATTTTATGAGGAGCTCGAGTTGAGGGACTACGTGAAGAACCCGTACAGCCTTCGAGCGCCATAACCTATACTTGATGATTCTCCTGTGACAAGATATGTAACCATTCCATGGGTCTTTAACTGATGCACCCTCGTCACTAACATATTCCATCATCATAATGTATCAACCAGAGCATCACAATATGCACATTTGTCCAATCACTCTTAACACATATGATGCCCCGTAGGGTCCAAATGATAGATAGTTGATACCCACAACAGACCATTTTTTTTTTTGCAAATCATGCAAATCTGCTCCACCTCCAAACTCGAGATGATATTTGCAACTTGGTATCTGCCGTAAACAGCAACTGTGCCCGATTTCCAACCGGTCTTGTATGACAATCTTGGTCCTTCTAACCCGCTTGAAAAGCTAGAACAGACCATTTTACATGATTAGACCCCTCAAATTAGCTGATAATGTCTCAATCATTTGTAATGTATAACTAAGTGTACAAGTACCAAGCTGTAGGTGGTCCTTAATTGTAGTGTAGCACAGGTACAGTGCGTGGAACCTCCTGGTCAGCCTTCATGCTGCCACCAACTTCATGAACCGCTTACTGCCAATAAAGACGTGGGGTGCATTATCACCAAAAATATGAAAACCTTGCTCGTTCCAATAGCTTGTGCTTTGTCCTCCAAGTTTCACCTATGAAAGGTCTTACCTGAATAGAAGATTCGACGGCCAACTGTAATGTCCCCCTTAGTAAGCGGTATTCACTGCATATGTGTTTGGGATGGTAACTTTCTGGCCAGCATAGACCTCTGGGCACATGACCCCTGAATCCCTTGGCATGCTCTAGTGGCTATGCCCTCAGACCTCGCATTAGACTACACCAATCCCACATGCTCTCCTCTTACATGAGGGAGCCATTAAGCAGCCTGATACAAGGTGCTGCGTGGCGCAGCTTCAGCAAATACGCCGACTTTGCCATGGCCCCACGTCAGAATAATACTGACGCAGCATGCTCTCCTCTGCATGAGGGAGCACCTTAAGCAGGCCTGCTAAAAAAGCACTACTGACACAATTTCCTATTTAGGGCCACGCTAGCACCATTTTGTAATATAATTAAAGATTTACTGAACAACAACTGGAGCAGTAATGATATTGTTTGTCATTCCATCCTTGTGACTTTATTAATTTCACCTGGAGAAACAAGTGTGTTTAACGATGACCTATAAAGGCACTTAATAGTTAACCATTTAACAAGGTAAGTTGTCTTACTTGCACAGCTGAATCACATCTATACTATTAACAATTAATCTAACGACTAGTAAACCTGTTACCAGAGTTTATTGACTGCCATCTGTTGCCCAGCCGCATCACAGCCAATTGAATACCTAAAACTGAATCTCCAACATCCTACAAGTCTATTTCGATAGACTTTAATCTAGCTGGATGGAGGAGCCCAATTTCTCAAATATAGTTTAAGGCTTAACAGATTCTGTTTATATTGCCTATCCTAACAATGAACCCTCAACCCCCATGATCACTGTAAATGGGAATAACCCTACTAAACAGCTATTCCCATAAAAAGCAGCCTGAAGAAGGTAACCGCTGCGCCCATAAAGCAGCCCTGAGAAAGTGCTGCCTGGTGCGGCCTTTCCCATAGACCATATTTGCCATAGATTTGGCGTTCTCATGAAGCAGCCCTGAGCAAAGGTGCTGCTGGTTTATGGATGCATAACCTCTCCAATAGGCTAGCCTGCCTGTGCTGCCGTATGTTGTTAACCTGTTATACTAGTTTGTTCATTCCCCCTATCTGGGAGCTGAGGCAAAGAACAGCCCTGACAAATGCTAGGCCACCTCAATATGATTTTTATCATCCTGTGCCTTGTACCAGATAGCACCTCAAAGCCTCTCCCATAAGCTAGCCTCCATAGCTTGGCATAGCTTGGCCCATGAGCTGTCCTCGAGCAAAGGTTACTGCTGGGCAGTTACTGTAGGCTGTTGTGCACAACTCTCTGCCATAGCCATAAACTTTACTACTGATCCACCTCACTGCCTAAAGGAGTTTCTCTCAAATTGGATGAGTGAACCTAATGTACAATCCTTCTAATTACTCTGACTATTTTGGCAGCTGTCCCCATATCCTGGGGATTTATTGTGGTTAGGGAACCCCCTAAGTGAATTTCCCCTCCCAGGAATCAATCCGGGCACCAGGGCTACTCATTTACGAGAATTAAACCCCATTTCTTGGGGACTACTGCGATCTGGGAACCACATACACTGAGTTTCCCCTCCACCGGGAACCCAGGCTGACCGTTCAGGTCCGTTAAGCCCCATCCCCTAGGACTACGTGGTCTGGAACTGCACTATTCTTGGGTAGCCCATCCCCGGGAACCCAACACTGGAGTCACTGACCGCGTTATCATGACTCCGATCGCAAACCCGACATTCGCCAGTTCCCCGCTCCCGCGGTCGGCACAGGTTTTCCCCCAAAGCCCTAGGCTGGTTCACTCATCGCCTCGCGACCATCCCGCAAGAACCCCGGAGGTTCCTGAAGGAAACCTAGAACAGGTAAGAAATAGCACTTACCTGGAACTTTTTTAGACTTACCGTTGGAGGAGCAGCGCTGCTCCACAGTCGTCTGCACGAAAGCGTCTGACGTAATGACGCACGAACGGCCGTACGGGGTTCTTCACGTATCACTGACGTGACTCCGAAGTAAACATCTTCTGTACTACGCAAGCTTTTGATAATAATGCTGCCAGTACACTTGCAAGTGTGGTTTAATAACTGGCTGAACATTCACACAAGACTAGCTTAGCATGAGAACTCCAAAAAGCATCTGTCACGGCTATGCTCAGTTGTTGTGAACTGCAGCAAAGATTATCTGCTGAAAATGCTTGAAATCCTTGCTTGCAACAACAGATCTACCGCATTTCCAAATTATTTATTGCTCTTCGATTTTCTTAACAATCCAGTGACTGTGGCATCTGGAGAAAGGAGTTTTTTCCAAGCTGAAAGTGATCAAAAACTTACTTGAGATCATGAATTCAGCAAGAACATTTGAATCAGTTTTAGCAATTATGTCCATTGAATCTGAAATTCGCAGGAGTTTAAATTTAGACAAAATTCTAAAAGACTTTGCAGAGAGAAAAACAAGAAAGATACTTTCTCATAATAAAAGGCAATAATAATATGAATTTATAATTCATGATTGTTAATTGAAATCCAAAAAAGATAATTTTTTTCCAACAATGCACTTAAATTCTACATTTTATTTTTCTGAATTAAAAAAAATATATTTTTAATAAATCATTTCACAATATGGAACGATGAGGGCACCAGACAGTTGAAACTGAGCAACATATTATGTTGTAATGATGTTTTGAGTATAGACACCACATCTATATGTGGAAAACACCACTCAACTTTCAATAAAGTCTTGATTTGAATTTACCTTCTAGAGAGAACGGCCAATGGAATTTTTTTTTAATATTAGGTTAAGCGAGCTCTCATGGCGAAAGTTGGTGAGAATCAACTTTGGAGGGAAACCAAGTAAGTTAAATCATAAAATCCGTTGTTTTGTAGCAAGTCTTCCATCTCAAAAGGTCTGCAATAAACCACCCGAAAGGGTAGGGTAGGGTGGGGCTGAAGCCCAATTTAATGCCTGGACTCGTTTTTCGCCAATGGTTATTAGTTAGCCAGGATCTAGTTAATTTAAATTACTTTTTTTCTTTTTTTTTCATTTTGCAATCACTAAAACAAGTGGTATTGTACTATGTACTTTTCAGAGTGATCTACACATTTTGTTTGTTACTTGTAGGCTTACATGTATGCAATTTCATTTCGAGTCCCACGTGAGTGACTTCGTGAAGACCCGCCAGCATGCATGCGCGACATAACGTAGCTCGCCGAGTTGCAGTCGACGGCTGGGGGGGGGGGGGGAGATCGTGCGCTCCTCCACCAGCCCTTCAAAAAGGACCGCTCAGTAAGAGGAACTAACCTTGAAGTTGGTTAGTTCCTGAATCGAAGTTTACGTTCACAGGGACAAGTGGATAGGAGTTCTCAAGAACTTCCCAGCCGCAGGACTTCCGACCGGATCAGCGGTTACATTCCCCGGAACTGCCCGCTACAACGCAGCACCGCTCGTCGGGCCGGGACAAAGGACGCAGACGAAGTCGGGAGCCCTGCTCTACCAGGACCTGACCTCCACCACGGCTATCATGGAGCCACACAGTGGTAGGAGCACCGCGCGGGAGCAGGGTAGGGAAGACCATGACTTCCTAAACCACTGTCACCTAAGCATTAGGGACAGTGGGAAAAAGGTTGCGTAAACGTGTTTACCCGCTCTGCGGCACGTTCTGTCTCCCCTCCTATACAGGTAACCAGAGGGCGGCCCAGGGGAAGGACCGCACAAAAGCCGGGAGAGCCCCGCTGCAGCGGCCGGCGTCGACTTTGCCACCGGAGCAGTCCCGCCAGATCGCGGACCGGTGAGGGATCGAGCCTGAGTCTGGGAGCCCCGCAGGTGCGTCCGGCGCAGACTCACCACCGGAGGAGCCACTGCCAGATCGCGGGCCGGTGGGATATCATCTCGGTCACCGCACCCACACGCGTTAGGGTCTGGACGTGACCGAAACGTCGCCTTTGTCCCGGGGGAGGACAGGCGGGAAGCCCACGCAGAGAACGTCGGTGCATCCCGCTTCGGCGCTGGAACCGACTCCTCACTGCTCATGTCTTTCCAGACAGGCGGGCCGCCACCGTCCGGAAGACTGAGGACCAGCGGCATGTCCGCGGGGAGATAACTTAGCCCCGCTGGAGCGGCAGGCAGCGACATCCTGCCTAGGCACCCTAGTCATCACCTCGACGAGGTGCGGGCCGATGGCAGAAACCTCAGTGGTTCAGGAGAACCTGAGGAAGTCGACCTGTTGTCCGCAGATAGCGGCGGCGGTCGCATTGCCCGCATGGAGCGCATGATGGAGCGTCTCCTAGAGCAGAATCTCCAGCAGCAGGAGCGGATGGCCTTCAGCTCCAGGAGAATGCTACTGGGCCACCTACATGTCCCCGTCATTGGTGGGGAGTGCCAGGGATCAGCAGCTGGCTGACATGGAAGAAGGTTTGGTGGAGGACCTGCAGCACCAGAGAAACCCCAAGAGGAACTGCTGGATGTGGTCTCCAAATTCGCCCAGCCCAAGCCCTCGGGACAGCCATTGCAGCCCAAGCTAGCGGCCAGTATTGACTTCCTTACTACACACCAGCTGCAGGATCAGGTCCTAACCGAGGCTATGAACAAGTACAAGGCCCCGAACAACTGTATATCATTGAATGTACCGACAGTCAACACGCCCATCTGGGGCAACATCAGCCCAGGAATAAGGGTACAGGAACTCAAATTACAGAAGATCCTGAAACTACTAACGTCGGGGATTACTGCCTTTGCCAGATCGGTTGACGGTATGGAGATGACAGAGGAGCAGGAAGATGCTCTGGCGTTATTGTGTAACACACAATACAAAATCAACGCTTTCCGTAAAATCGCCATCAAGCCGACTCTTAACCCCAAATTCGCGGGGTTGTGCAAGGCATCTGCGACGCCACCACCGAGACAGTTGTTTGGTGAGGACCTGCCTAAACAGGTCAAGGACCTGGATGAGGAGGCGAAGGCAGTCGGTTTGATGAAACCACCTCCCTCCAGCAGGCCAGCAGTGCGCAGACAAACGCCATATGTAACACTCGGGCCACCTGAAACATTCAGCAAGGACCTACACGCCGGCCGCACCCCAACAACAAAAGCCTTTTTTAGGGCAGGGCCAGCAGCGACCGGCGTGGAAGATGCGCCAACCCCACAATCCAGCAACGCAACGGAACACTAAAGCCCAGAACATCAGGCCCCGCCGGTAACCATGGAGGTAAGGGGGTCTGGTTCTCATGCAAGTGCTGCATGTTTAACCTCACAAGTTGGTGGGAGGTTGTTGGCAGAGGTGAATTGTGCAGCGATTCTTGCAGCCTACCCAGTGCTAGGCCGAAGATAATTCCGGAGGAGTAAAAACACAGTGGGGCATCAGTCTTGCTCAAACTGGAAGAAAAAACTTTATTAACACACATGTGCTTGACACGTCAATAACAGCACCTCTCATTGGCTGTTCTCATTGTCAGTTATTCACTACCTGCATCAAGTTTGTCTGAGTAACAATACAACATTAAGATTAACTTCTTTACAATTGAGAGCACATTTTTCATATATGTCAACACGCCCACTTGCTCTTGCATTGTTATCTTAACTCAAAATAAAACATCCTAAGGTTTTCTACCTTACATCATGTAGACTTTTACATACATGGTTACTCTCCAAACATAAACTTTGCAAACTCCATCAACTTAAATTTTGTTGCAGGTTTTGTCATCACATCTGCTACCATCTGGTCTGTTGGACAATACTCCAAACTTATTTTGCCATGATTCACAGTGGACCTCACAAAGTGATATTTTTGTCCACATGCTTACACCTCTGTCTACTTACAGGATTCTTTGCTAACGCAATTGTACCCTGGTTATCCTCATAAACCCTTGGGTGTTGGGTACTGATGTCCATCAATACCTTCTAGTGGTTTGTACTAGGTACATACACTCTTGTAGTGTTGCGGCTAACGCCATATACTCAGCCTCACAAGTTGACAGTGCAACGGTGGGCTGCTTTTTGGTTTTCATGAAATCAAAGGACCATTTTTGTTTAGGCTTACACAATAACCGGTTGTACTATGTCTGTCGGTTACATCAGCTGCCCAATCTGCATCACTGTACGCTTGTCACGCCAGTTTCTCGTCGTCACATTTCCTGTAACACAACTCTTTCTCAATTGTGCCTCTCAGATATCTCAGTGTATACATGTTTTACAATAGCCCATTTCTTTCATCTTGAATGTGGCTGTGAGCATCTCCTTCGCAGCTTTCAGTGCTTTCTCATCACTGGCAGCAATAATTAAGTCATCGACCCATATTATCATGATCACTTTCTCATTTTCTGTTTCTTCCAAAAATCTGTATCATTGTTACTTAGCAGCTTGGGAGAGAGAAGAACTTTGCCTTTCATCACAGTAGGAGGAGATTCACTGTGATGGATATTTGTGTGAATTGAATTGTTTGTGTGTTTTTTTTTTATGAATTGTTCTGTTTGTATGGCTTGTAGAAACGGAGTTTCGTTTGAGCTCTCTGAGGTTCGAATGACAAGTAATAAAATCTAATCTAATCTAATCTAATAATAATTTTAAAGAATTTCTTTGTTAATATACTTACAGAAATTTTAAAAAAATGATGGTTTGGCATTGCCGAACCTTAGATTCTACTATTGGGCAGTCAATGTTCGTTATCTAACATTTTGGACAAAAGATTTAGAAGATGGATGCCCAGGATGGATAAAACCTTGAACGTGATTCCTTACAAGGGCTTTCATTGGCTTCTATTCTAAGGACCTCGTTACCTTTTACAATTACGAGATTTAATAAATATACGACTAACCCAATAATGAAACATACGTTTCAAATATGATTTCAATTTCGTAAGTTTTTTGGACTAAATTATTTTATCTTATCAAGTCCTATCTTATCAAATTTTCTCTTCCAACCATCTAGTACTGATCAATTTTTTTTGTTATGGAAGAGGAAGGGATTAGTAGCTTTTGGTGATTTGTTTTTCGGATGGTTGTTTTATGTCTTTCGAAACAACTCTCCAATAAATATAATTTACCTAATTCACATTTTTTTTAGGTATTTACAAACTAGACATTTTTGAAGGCTACTCGACCCCTTTTTCCGCTGCCACATCAAACCGAAATTTTGAACAAACAATGCATTTGAACCCTTATCAGAAAGGATTAATAACGACTATTTATGAGTTGATTTTGAAATTACAAATAGATATATTTGATAAAATTAAGAATGACTGGGAAAGAGAACTCCAAATTTCTCTATCTATAGAGAAATGGGAGAGGATTCTTCAATTAGTCAATACCTCTTCAATGTGTGCAAGACACGCTCTGATACAATTCAAGGTGGTTCACAAAGTTCATATGTCAAAAGATAAGTTGGCTCGTTTCTATGGTCATATAAACCCTACCTGTGACAGATGTAACTCTGAAGTGGCCTCACTGACCCATATGTGTTGGTCCTGCCCACTTTTGGAAAAATATTGGAAAGACATTTTTGATACTCTCTCTGTAGTCTTAGGTATTGATATACAGCCTCATACTATTACTGCAATTTTTGGGCGACCAATGTTAGATTTTAATCATTTGCCCAGCTCTGCCCATCGTTGATTGCTTTTACCACACTAATTGCCAGAAGATCTATTTTTATTTAAATGGAAATGACTCCAACCCTCCGACCACACGCCAGTTTGAAACAATATCATGTTTAGAAAAAATCAGGAGTGACATTGTTGAACCCTTGGTTAAATTTGATAAGACTTGGGGAAAATATATTCAACATTTTCATACAACATAAATTCTAACCGTTATAAAAACTATTTTACCTCTATGCGGTGGAACGGACTTGACGACAAATAGACTTAAATTGTTGAAATTCTCAGTTCAGTTCCTGTTTTGATTTGTTTTGTTTTTATTTTTATTTTACTTTTGTTCCTTTATTTTTTTTTCTTTAATTTAGGGGGGGTTTGTTTCTTCTTTTACTCTTTTTTGTCTTTTTATCTTTGTGTTTTTTTCCCACATATACAAGTTTTCTTTTAAATATTTAACTATATTTACATAGAGACCGGGAGGTCTATATTCAATGTGTATTTTGATATTGGACTCATATTAGGTTATACCTGTTATTAATGTAATCCTGACCCCTATGTATCAATATCATTGTTATGTTTATCATTATTCTTTTTGCTCTGTTTATTATGTTTTGTTTTGGTTTTTTGGAAAAAAAACGAATAAAAAGATTTTAAAAGAGAGAAAGAAAGAAAGAGTAATACAGTGTGGAAACAGGCCCTTCTGCCCAACTCACCCACCACGGGCCAAAATGTCCCAGCTAACCTAGTCCCGCTTGCCTGTGATTGGTCTATATCCCTCCAAACCTGTCCTATCCATGTACCTGTCCAACTGTTTCTTAAACAATGGGGTAGTCCCAGCCTCAACTACCTCCTCTGGCAGCGTGTTCCATACACCCACCACCCTCTGTGTGAAAAAGATACCCCTCGGATTTCTAGTAAATCTTTTCCCCTTCACCTTGAACCGATGTCCTCTGGTCCTCGATTCCCCAACTCTGGGAAAGAGACTCTGCATAGACCGGGTGTTGGGAATGTTCAAAGTTCAACATTTCCCACTGGGAACTCTGTTGTTTGTGATACATAGAACTGATCTGAATGTAAATTCGTCTCATCCAACCCAAACCACCCCCTCCCCGGGTGCTTTCCCCAGCAACCACAGGAAATGCAACTTTGTCCCTTTACATCCCGCGTTGGCTCCACCATCCAAGGACCCAATTAGTCTTTCCAGGTGCGGCAGAGATTCACCTGCACCTCCTCCAACCCTCATCTATTGCATCCGCTGTTCCAGGTGTCAACTTCTCTATATCGGTGAGACACAGCGCAGGCTTGGCGATCGTTTCGTTGAACACCTCCGCTCAATCCGTCTTAACCAACCTGATCTCCCGGTTGCTCAGCACTTTAACTCCTCCTCCCATTCCCAATCTGACCTTTCTGTCCTGGGCCTCTTCCATTGCCAGAGTGAGGCCCAGCGCAATTTGGAGGAACAGCACCTCATATTTTGCTTGGGTAGTTTACACCCCAACGGTATGAACATTGACTTTTCTAATTTCAGATAGCCCTTGCTTTCTCCCTCCTTCCCTTCCCCCTTCGCAGTCCTTCCACAAGCACTACTGTCTCTGCATACTTCCTTTCCTTTTCCACACACCCCTCACACCCCGACGTCAGTCTGAAGAAGGGTCTCGACCCGAAACGTCGCCAATTCCTTCTATCCATAGATGCTGCCTCGCCCGTTGAGTATCTCTAGCAATTTGTGTTTACCTTCCATTTTTCCAGCATCAGCAGTTCTCTCTTAAACATTTTTACCTGCAAGGTTGGAGCTCTCGGCCACTTAACCATATAACCATATAACAATTACAGCACGGAAACAGGCCCTCTCGGCCCTTCCCCCCCTTAACCTTCTGCGCTCCAAAGAATAAAGACCTAACTTGTTCAACCTTTCTCTGTAACATAGTTGCTGGAGCCCTGGCAACATTCTAGTAAATCTCCTCTGTACTCTCTCTATTTTGTTGACATCCTTCCTATAACTAGGCGACCAAAATTGTACACCATACTCCAGAATTGGACTTACCAATGCCTTGTACAATTTTAACATTACTTCCCTACTCCTATATTCAATGCTCTGATTTCTAAAGGCCAGCACACCAAAGGCTTTCTGTACCACCCTACCTACATGCGATTCCACCTTCAGGGAACTGTTATTCCTAGATCCCTCTGTTCCACAGCATTCCTCAATTCCCTACCATTTACCATGTACATCCTATTTTGATTTGTCCTGCCAAGATGTAGCACTTCACACTTAACAGCATTAAACTCCATCTGCCATCCTTCAGCCCACTTTTCCAAATGGCCCAAATCTCTCTGTTGACTTTGAAAATCTACTTCATTATCCACAACACCACCTATCTTAGTATCATCTGCATACTTACTTATCCAATTTTCCACCCCATCATCCAGATCATTGATGTACATGACAAACAACAGTGGACCCAACAGATCCCTGAGGCACCCCACTGGTCACCGGCTTCCAACCTGACAAACAGCCATCCACCATTACTCTCTGACTTCTCCCATTCAGCCACTGTTGAATCCATCTTGCTACTCCGCCATTAACACCCAAAGATTGAACCTTCTTAACCAACCTCCCATGGGGAACCTTGTCAAAGGCCTTACTGAAATCCATATAGACAACATCCACTGCTTTACCCTCATCAATTTCCCTAGTTACCGCTTCAAAAAATTAAAGAAGGTTTGTCAAACATGACCTTCCAGGCACAAATCCATGTTGACTGTTCCTGATCAGACCCTGTTTATCCAGATGCTTATATATATTATCTCTAAGTATCCTTTCCATTAATTTGCCCACCACTGACGTCAAACTAATAGGTCTATAATTGCTAGGTTTATTCTTTGAACCCTTTTTAAACAATGGAACAACATGCGCAGTACACCAATCCTCCGGCACTATTCCGTTTCTAATGACATTTGAAATATTTCTGTCATAGCTCCTGCTATTTCTACACTAACTTCCCTCAATGTCCTAGGGAATATCCTGTCAGGACCTGGAGACTTATCCACTTTTATATTTTTCAAAAGTGTCAGTACTTCCTCCTCTTTGAATCTCATAGTTTCCATAGCTACTCTACTTTTTTCCCTTACCTCACAGAGTTCAATATCCTTCTCCTTGGTGAATATCGAAGAAAATAAATTGTTCAATATCTCCCCCATCTCTTTTGGCTCTGCAGATAGCTGTCCATTCTGGTTCTCTAATGGTCCAATTTTATCCCTCGTTATCCTTTTGCTATTAATATAGCTGTAGAAACCCTTTGGGTTTACTTTCACCTTTCTTGCCAAAGCAAGGTGAAAGCAAAACTTGGGCACTGCAGTCAGAGAAAGGTGCACTAGTGAATGGCCAGAGATCTCACCAGATTGACCACTGGGGCAGGGACTGCAGCCGGGGAAGAGGGACAGGTCAGTATCAGAGTTATGTTTCACGGGATCACCAGCGGTCCCAACGCCAGTCACTGCGCTCGCTACTGAAAGCGAACAGTCACTGATGCGGCCAGATGTGGCCGGACACAGTTCACAGATGGTCATCCCGGGCTCCGGGCCACATCTGGTGCTGCACATAGACGGTCCTGTCTCAGCCCGCTTCTGGGACGCTTTCCTGTTAGGACCCGCCTTCCCCCCATGCCCCACCTGATCGCTGGGGATAGAGCGGGATAGTTAAACACGGTGGAAGGGATGTTGGAGGTTAATAGAAGCCGCTGGATTCAACAGATGACAACACTGTGAAGTAAGATTAAATGTATTTATTTAGAACAGTGAACATTGAAAATAACCATACATTGGGTTACAGTTCTTGGAAATCACTCATGGTTAAACCTTGGAGCCCAGTGTTCTATTGACACCTGGTCCCCGTGTGTTTAACTAATACAAACCTCAGCACATTTAATTTTGGCAAATGTTCCAGCAGAGGGTGAAGCCTAGAATAGCCCGTGTCACGGAGCAGCAGGTAGCAGTGAATGGGAGTGAGATATAGAGGTCACCAATAGTTCACACACAGCTATTCTACGTGAATGCATTTATACTTTACAAAGTGTCGGATAGAGCGCCAGAACACACCAGTGTTGGCCCTGCCAGGTAATGCACTCTTACCCGTGATCAAGCTGTACTGTGAGCCACCGACCTATACACCCCCACCACCGTTTCATCGAAGAACGCACCTGCCAGGTTCTGTACAGATCGCAACCGGTCATCCAGAGAACCCATCAGAACCAGCCAGGTAAAAGCAAGGGAGGACCCTGCGCCACAGACAATGAGCAGCACTGGGGGGAAGGTGCCCAGGAACCCAACTACTGTAAAGGCCACAATGACAACCAACGACAATGCTTTTGGAACCAATTGTTGAAGTTTGCGTGGCGAGGGTCGGTCCATGTCGGCTTTAAGCAGTGACACGGGCTTGGCCACTGCCCCGGACAGGGTTCCCAGCTCCCGCTCACTGACGCCCAGCTGTCTCCGGAGATACATCCACCCGGACACCGTGCACAGAGTGGCAGTGAGGAGAGGCAAGGCCGGGAGTCGCAACACTCCCAGTGCCCCGGAGAGGAAGGCCCAGAGCGCGATACACCACATCAGCATCTGGCGTCTGGGCCTCTGTATTTCCTGCATCATCCTTGGGATTGCCAGACGGAAGGAGGTTGATTTTATCTTCGGGAGATCACTGGCGAGGGCAGATTGTAATTTGGGAAAATCATATTCTGTCACCTGTAGACCGGAGATCAGGAAAATGGGCGGTGGTTCAACGCTGACCCGATGGAAGTTGTCGAGACAATCCTGGCGGATCTGTCGCTGCCCTTCCCCGAAGTCAGTGCCCTGCATCTGCATGGAAAAGGCGTCGTTGTCGATCTTGGAGCGGATGTAGTAGAAGCCTTTCCCCTGTTGCTGAATCTTTCTGCTGAGCTCCCCGTCACTCTCTCTGAAGCGGGACTGGGACACGATGATGTAAAAGTCATAGCTTTCAAACTGCACCTGCTTCAGGTAGCGGCTCATCTCAAAGCCGAGTGAGTTGGATCCGGGCAGATCCCAGAGCTGGACATTGGGCAGAGAGGGGTAGGGATATCCCACTGGATTCACACTGGCTTCATAATCCCCCACCGGAGCCGCTCCATGGTCGCGACTGCGCACACCCCTCATGGTGTTGATGAAGGTGGATTTGCCGGCCCCGCCATCTCCCAACACTGCGATGTTAATCGGCACATTGCCCGAATCCTCCACCCGCTTTATCCGCAGCATCGCTGACACCACCTCTCCGTTACTGTACCCGGTCTGCAGGCTCCTCGCCTCCGCGTCGCTGAAGTACTTGGACAGGACTGACTGGGCCATGTTGTTCCTGGGGGA
This sequence comes from Okamejei kenojei, assembly GCA_035221665.1. Classification (NCBI taxonomy): domain Eukaryota; kingdom Metazoa; phylum Chordata; class Chondrichthyes; order Rajiformes; family Rajidae; genus Okamejei; species Okamejei kenojei. Next base: position 68,613,955 of record CM069143.1, read on the forward strand.
CAATAGACCCACAAATGTCAGCGTGGACTGGGTACATTCGACGGGAGTCACTAACATGCTGTAAAATTAAACTGATCTCTACTGACTGCACTGTCCCATATACCTTCATTCCCCCAAATACCCATGCACCTGTCTTCAAGTTTAAATGCCACAATCTATCTGGCTCCATCACCACCCCCGGCAACGCGTTCCAGGCAACTCCCACCCATCTGTGTAAACACTTTGCCCGCAGATTTCCTTCCAACTTTGCCCTTCTCACAAAGTTATGCCCTCTAGTCTTTGGGAAACAGATTCTGACTGTCTACCCGATCTGTGTCTCTCATGGTGTTAAATTGGATTAAAGGCCTATACATTCCCAGCGCCAGATAGGCTGCATCCCAGGGTACTTAAGGAAGTAGCCCCAGAAATAGCAGATGCCTTAGTGATAATTTTTCAAAACTCTTTAGATTCTGGAGTAGTTCCTGAGGATTGGAGGGTAGCTAATGTAACCCCACTTTTTAAAAAGGGAGGGAGAGAGAAAACGGGGAATTACAGACCAGTTAGTCTAACAACGGTAGTGGGGAAAATGCTAGAGTCAATTATTAAAGATGGGATAGCAGCGCATTTGGAAAGTGGTGAAATCATTGGACAAAGTCAGCATGGATTTACGAAGGGTAAATCATGTCTGACCAATCTTTTGAATTTTTTGAGGATGTAACTAATAGAGTGGATAAGGGAGAAGCAGTGGATGTGTTATATCTGGACTTTCAGAAGGCTTTCGACAAGGTCCCACACAAGAGATTGGTATACAAACTTAAAGCACACGGTATTGGTGGTTCAGTATTGATGTGGATAGAGAACTGGCTGGCAGACAGGAAGCAAAGAGTAGGAGTGAACGGGTCCTTTTCAGGATGGCAGACAGTGACTAGTGGGGTGCAGCAAGGCTCAGTGCTGGGACCCCAGCTATTTACAATATACATTAATGATTTGGACGAGGGAATTAAATGTAACATCTCGAAGTTTGCGGATGACACGAAGCTGGGGGGCAGTGTTAGCTGTGAGGAGGATGCTAGGAAGCTGCAAGATGACTTGGATAGACTGGGTGAGTGGGCAAATGCATGGCAGATGCAGTATAATGTGGATAAATGTGAGGTTATCCACTTTGGTGGCAAAAACAGGAGGTAGACTATTATTTGAATGGTGACGATTAGGAAAAGGGGAGATGCAGCGAGACCTGGGTGTCATGGTACACCAGTCATTGAAAGTAGGCATGCAGGTGCAGCAGGCTGTGAAGAAAGCGAATGGTATGTTGGCATTCATAGCAAAAGGATTTGAGTACAAGAGCAGGGAGGTTCTACTGCAGTTGTACAGGGTTTTGGTGAGGCCACACCTGGAGTATTGCGTACAGTTTTGGTCTCCTAATCTGAGGAAAGACATTCTTGCCACAGAGGGGAGTACAGAGAAGGTTCACCAGACTGATTCCTGGGATGGCACGACTTCCATATGAAGAAAGACTGGATAGACTCGGCTTGTACTCGCTGGCATTTAGAAGATTGAGGGGTGATCTCATAAAGACTTACAAAATTCTTAAGGGGTTGGACAGGCTAGATGCAGGAAGATTGTTCCCGATGTTGGGGAAGTCCAGGACAAGGGGTCACAGTTTAAGGATAAGGGGGAAGTCTTTTAGGACCGAGATGAGAAAATCGTTTTTTACACAGAGAGTGGTGAATCTGTGGAATTCTCTGCCACAGAAGGTAGTTGAGGCCAGTTCGTTGGCCATATTTAAGAGGGAGTTGGATGTGGCCCTTGTGGATGAAGGGATCAGAGGGCATGGAGAGAAGGCAGGTACGGGATACTGAGGTGGATGATCAGCCTGCTCCTGCACCGAATTTCTATGTTTCTATGTTTCTATAAACTTCTGTCAGGTCTCCCCTCGACATCTGGCTTCCCAGAGAAAACAATCCAAGTCTGCCCAACCTCTGCTTGTAGCTAATACCCACTAATCCAGGCAGCATTCTGGTCAACATCTTGTACACACTCTCCAAACTCTCCACTATATTCCTGTAATTAGACGACCAGACTGCACATAATTGGTGGCCTGGCTTCAGTTTTATAAAGCTGCATCATGACTTCCTTACACATACACTCAATGCCCCGACTGACACACGGCCTCTTTGTCTTGCTGCTGTTACTGGTATCGATGCTGGTTATTCCAAAGATAGACACAAATTCTGGAGTATCTCAGGCGAAAATGGACAGGCGACGTTTTGTGTCTGGACCCTTGAAAACATCACCTGTCCATTTTCACCAGAGATGCTGCCTGACCTGCTGAATGACTCCAACATTTTGCGACTATCATTAGTTCATCTTGGCAACATTTTGTGCACTGAGTTGGTGGGGCGAAGGGTCTTTTCCGATGCTGTACTTTTCTATATTCTATGTTCTAATCCCCCTAACCCCAAACTGCTCATTAGTTCTGTGACATCCCGAAGGCCCCAAACAGCTCCCGGGGGTCAGTACCGGTCACAATCTGCTTATTTTCCCCGCTCCGGGTCCCTCCTGTTCTGGGACTGTATACCTCCCTCTCCCGGAGCCTCCTCTCATGCCCCCCCCCCCCCCCCCCCCCCCCCTCCCATGCGACTAGCAACACGGGCTAAAGCAGTGACCAGGAGCGGGAGCGGAGCCCACACACTCACCTTATGACGGGGCAACTCACTGCAACTCACTGACTGCGCTACCGTCCCGATCCAGGATCAGGCTGTTTCAGCGCCGCCTCGCTCACCGCGGGAACGTGGAGTGGAACGGCTCGACTGAAAGTGAAACCCAGCAGATGTTACCCAACCAGAAGCTACCAACCTGAAAATTATTTTATAACGCACGGCCATTTATTGGTACGTTCTAACTCGCTTTTCTTCAAGACAGCAAGGGATTGGAATACCCTACCAGCCAGCATCAGAGATCTCCAAAACACTAACACATAGTTCTCCAATGCTTCTCCAACGGCACTTCTAGCCACTTCACCATCTCCACCCCTTTCTGCTTTCCACAGAGACCGTTCCCTCCGCAACTCTCTGGTCAACTCGTCCCTTCGCACCCAAACCACCCCCTTTTACCTGCAACCGCAGGAGATGCAAAACCTGTCCCTTTACCTCCCCCCTCAATTCCGTCCAAGGACCGTGACAGTCTTTTCAGGTGAGACAGAAGTTCACTTGCACCTCCCCCAACCTAATTTACTGTACCTGCTGTTCCAGGTGTGGATCCAGTAGATGTCGTTCAATACAGGTGAGGTGCCAGAGGATTGGAGGGTAGCAAATGTTGTGCCTCTTTTCAAGAAGAGCTGCGGGGACAATGCTGGGAACTATAGGCCAGTGAGCTTAACATCTATAGTTCGTAAGTTGCTGGAGAGTATTCGGAGCGATAGGATATACAAGCATTTGGATGGGCAAGGGCTGATAAGGGACAGTCAGGATGGTTTTGTCAGTGGAAGGTCGTGTCTCACAAATCTGATTGATTTTTTTGAAGATGTGAGCAAAAATGTTAATGAAGGCGGAGCTGTAGATGTTGTGAACATGGACTGTAGATGTTGTGAAACATGGCTTTTGACAAGGTGCCACATTGAAGGCTGCTCTGGAAGGTTAGATCTCATGGGATCCAAGGAGAGATAGCTGAATGGATAGCAAATTGGCTCCATGGAAGGAAGCAGAGGGTGATGGTGGAAGGCTGCTTCGCAGAATGGAGGCCTGTGACTAGTGGTGTGCCACAGGGTTTGCTGCTGGGCCCGTTACTGTTTGTCATCTACATCAATGAATTGGATGAGAATGTACAGGGCTAGATTAGCAAGTTTGCTGATGACACTAGTGAGTGGTTTTGCAGATAGTGAAGATGGTTGTGTGAGCAATTGCAGCAGGATCTGGATCGATTGGCCAGGTGGGCGGAGGCATACTTGATGGAATTTAAGTTGCATTTTGGGACGTCGAATAGGAACTGAGGTCGTAGTTTTTTAAGCTAATGAGAAACGATTAAAAGTGTTTAAGAAGGAACTGCAGATACTGGAAAATTAAAGGTAGACAAAAGTGCTGGAGAAATTCAGCGGGCGCAGCAGCATCTATGGAGCAAAGGAAATAGGTAAAGTTTCGTGCCGAAACTCTTCTTCCGACCCTTTGTCATATTAAAAGTGTGCTCAGCTAAGCTCTTGGTGTAATCATGGACTCAGACCTGAATTTCAACAGCCAATTTAAGACAATTACAATGTCAGCCTGCTATCACCTTAAGAATATAACAAGGGTTAAAGGACTTACCATTCAGCAGCATTCGGAAAAACTTGTCCACGCATTTATCTTCAGTAGACTTGACGACTGTCATGCTATCTTCAGAGGTCTTCCTAAAATTTGATTAGACAGCTGCAGCTGATGCAGAACATTGCTGCTTGAGTCCTCCCTAATACCAAGATCACATTACTCCAGTTTTGAGGTATTTACACTGCCCTCCAGTCTGTCAAAGAATTGATTTCAAAATATTACTGTTGGTTTATAAAACACTGAAAATTACATTTATGATCTACTGCTACATTATGAACCATCCAGACCTCCAAGGTCATCTGGGACATAGAAACATAGAAACATAGAAATTAGGTGCAGGAGTAGGCCATTCAGCCCTTCGAGCCTGCACCGCCATTCAATATGATCATGGCTGATCATCCAACTCAGTATCCCGTACCTGCCTTCTCTCCATACCCTCTGATCCCCTTAGCCACAAGGGCCACATCCAACTCACTCTTAAATATAGCCAATGAACTGGCCTCAACTACCCTCTGTGGCAGAGAGTTCCAGAGACACACCACTCTCTGTGTGAAAAAAGTCTTTCTCATCTCGGTCTTAAAGGATTTCCCCCTTATCCTTAAGCTGTGACCCCTTGCCCTGGACTTCCCCAACATCGGGAACAATCTTCCTGCATCTAGCCTGTCCAACCCCTTAAGAATTTTGTAAGTTTCTATAAGATCCCCTCTCAATCTCCTAAATTCCAGAGAGTATAAACCGAGTCTATCCAGTCTTTCTTCATAAGACAGTCCTGACATCCCAGGAATCAGTCTGGTGAACCTTCTCTGCACTCCCTCTATGGCAATAATGTCCTTCCTCAGATTTGGAGATCAAAACTGTACGCAATACTCCAGGTGTGGTCTCACCAAGACCCTGTACAACTGAAGTAGAACCTCCCTGCTCCTGTACTCAAATTCTTTTGCTATGAAAGCTAACATACCATTCGCTTTTTTCACTGCCTGCTGCACCTGCATGCCTACTTTCAATGACTGATGTACCATGACACCCAGGTCTCGCTGCATCTCCCCTTTTCCTAATCGGCCACCATTTAAATAATAGTCTGCTTTCCTGTTTTTGCCACCAAAGTGGATAACCTCACATTTATCCACATTACACTGCATCTGCCAAACATTTGCCCACTCACCCAGCCTATCCAAGTCACCTTGCAGTCTCCTAGCATCCTCCTCACAGCTAACACTGCCCCCCAGCTTAGTGTCATCCGCAACCTTGGAGATATTGCCTTCAATTCCCTCATCCAGATCATTAATATATATTGTAAATAGCTGGGGTCCCAGCACTGAACCCTGCGGTACCCACTAGTCACTGCCTGCCATTGTGAAAAGGACCAGTTTACTCCTACTCTTTGCTTCCTGTTTGCCAGCCAGTTCTCTATCCACATCAATACTGAACCCCTAATACCGTATGCTTTAAGTTTGTATACTAATCTCTTATGTGGGACCTTGTCGAAAGCCTTCTGGAAGTCCAGATATACCACATCCACTGGTTCTCCCTTATCCACGCTACTAGTTACATCCTCAAAAAATTCCACAAGATTCGTCAGACATGATTTACCTTTCGTAAAATCCATGCTGACTTTGTCCAATGATTTCACCACTTTCCAAATGTGCTGCTATCCCATCTTTAATAACTGACTCTAGCAGTTTCCCCACTACCGATGTTAGACTAACTGGTCTGTAATTCCCCGTTTTCTCTCTCCCTCCCTTCTTAAAAAGAGGGGTTACATTTGCTACCCGCCAATCCTCAGGAACTACTCCAGAATCTAAAGAGTTTTGAAAGATTATCACTAATGCATCCACTATTTCCTGAGCTACTTCCTTAAGTTACTCTGGGATGCAGCCTATCTGGCCCTGGGGATTTATCGGCCTTTAATCTATTCAATTTACCCAACACCACTTCCCGACTGACCTGGATTTCACTCAATTCCTCCTTTGACCCACAGTCCCCTGCTATTTCCGGCAGATTATTTATGTCTTCCTTAGTGAAGACGGAACCAAAGTAGTTATTCAATTGGTCCGCCATATCCTTGCTCCCCATGATCAACTCACCTGTTTCTGACTGCAAGGGACCTACATTTGTTTTAACTAACCTCTTTCTCTTCACATATCTATAAAAAACTTTTGCAGTCAGTTTTTATGTTCCCTGCCAGTTTTCTTTCATAATCTATTTTTTCCTTTCCTAATTAAGCCCTTTGTCCTCCTCTGCTGGTCTCTGAATTTCTCCCAGTCCTCTGGTATGCTGCTTTTTCTGGCTACTTTGTACGCATCATCCTTTCTTTGATACTATCCCTGATTTCCCTTGTTATCCACGGATGCACTACCTTCCCCGATTTATTCTTTTGCCAAACTGGGATGAACAATTTTTGTAGTTCATCCATGCAGTCTTTAAATGTCTTCCATTGTATATCCACCGTCAACCCTTTTAGAATTAATTGCCAGTCAATCTTGGCCAATTCACGTCTCATACCCTCAAAGTTACCTTTCTTTAAGTTCAGAACCATTGTTTCTGAATTAACAATGTCACTCTCCATCCTAATGAAAGCATGTCTGCTTTCTGTCCCCAGAGTCAGAACTAAACATGGAGAAGCAGCGTTTAGTATTTATGTACCACATATATGGATCAAACTTCCAGAAAAATGCAGGTCCGTTCCGTTCCAACTCTCAGTTGTTTTAAATCGAGGCTGAAGACTTTTCTGACGTTGCTTTAATTAAATTGTTTTTATGTTCTATTCTTTATAATGAACTGTTTATAATGCTTTGTGTAAAGCACTTTGGATTGCCTTGTTGCTGAAATGTGCTATATGAATAAACTTGCTTGCTTGCTACACAGTGAATGGTAGGCCTGGGTAGTGTTGGAGAGCAGAGGGATCTAGCAGTACACGTGCATGGTTCCATGAAGGTCGAGTCGCTGGTAGATGAGGTGGTCAATAGGCTTTTAGCACTTTGGCCTTCATCAGTCAGAGTATTTGGTATAGAGGTTGGGAGGTCATGTTGCAGTTGTAAAAGACGTTGGTGAGACCGCATTTAGAATATTGTGTTCAGATCTGGGCACCATGTTAGAAGAAAGATATTGTCAAGCTTGAAAGTGTTCAGAAATGATTTACGAGGATGTTGCCAGGACTGGAGGATGTGAGCTATTGGGAGAGGTTGAGTAGGCTGAGTCTCCATGGAGCATAGGAGAATGAGGGGAGATCTTATGGAAGTATACAAAATCATGAGAGCATTACATCAGATAGATGCACAGAGTCTTTTACCCAGAGTAGCGGAATAGACGATATAAGTTCAAGGTGAAGGGGAAAAGATTTTGTGTGTGTGTGTGTGTGTGTGTGTGTGTGTGTGTGTGTGTGTGTGTGTGTGTGTGTGTGTGTGTGTGTGTGTGTGTGTGTGTGTGTGTGTGTGTGTGTGTGTGTATGTGTGTGTTTAATTTAGGAAATGTGAAAAGCTTGTGTTGCATCCTATCTAGTCAGCAGAAAGGCAATACATGATTACATTTGACCCATTTACAGTGTGTAGATACATGATAAGCGAATAACGTTTAGCGCAAGCTAAAGCCAGGAAAATCTGATCAAGGATAGCCCGATGGTCATCAACGAGGTAGATAGTAGTTCAGCATCTTGTGTGTGTTTCTGATCACCAGCAATGGACTGAATACAGCATGGGGGGTGGGGGGTGGGGGGTGGGGGGGGTGGAACGCAATTTGGGCACGTTTCTAATTGTAATATTCCTGTCTTTTGTTCCACATGAACTGCGACGTTTGAGTGGAAATTGACAGAGAAAGTAAATGCTGTCCGAAAAAGGATATGTATTTCCCAGAGTCTGTGTTTACACAAGCGGGATTTAGGGAGGCAGAAACAAAATGCTGCAGATCAGGTTTAATTTAAAAATAGATACAAAGTGATGGGGTCACCCAGCAGGTCAGGCAGCATCTGTGGAGAAAAGGAAAGGGGGATGTTTCAGAAGTCAGGACACTTCTTCAGACTGAGAGTGGGAGGTGGGCGAGGGAACTGGAGGGGGGTTGGGGGGGGGGGGGGGTGAAGAGTTGGAGGTGAGAAAAGACCAGGACATATCAGGGCTGGTAACAAATGAGCTCAGGCAGGACGGTGCCCATTGTGTTCCAGGAAAGGTGTGGTCTGAAGGGAAACAATGTGAACTATGGAGCTGATGAAACAACCAGGGTGGAGAATGGGGGGAGCAAAGGTGAGAGGAATGTTCGTAGGTCAATTTTAAATTCTAACTCCTTTATTGGTAGATTAGTGGGCAAAATTAGGGCACATGGTATTGAGGGTAGAGTGCTAACATGGATAGAAAATAAGTTGGCATACAGGAAACAAAGAGTAGGGATTAACGGGTCCCTTTCAGAATGGCAGCCAGTGACTATTGGAGTACCGCAAGGCTCGGTGCTGGGACCGCTGCTATTTAAATTATACATCAATGGTTTGGATGAAGGGATTCAATGAAACATTAGCAAATTTGCAGATGACACAAAGCTAGGTGGCAGTATGAACTGTGAGGAGGATGCTATGTGAATGCAGGGTGATTTGATCAGGTTGGGTGAGTGGGCAGAAGCATGTCAGATGAAGTTTAATGTGGATAAATGTAAGGTTTTCCACTTTGGTAGCAAAAACAGGAAGGCAGATTACTATCTAAATGGTGTCAAGTTGGGCAAAGGGGAAGTACAAAGTGATCGGTGGGTCCTTGTTCATCAGTCAATGAAAGTAAGTATGTGGGTACAGCAGGCAGTGAAGAAAGCGAATGGCATGTTGGCCTTTATAACAAGAAGAGTTGAGTATAGGAGCAAAGAGGTCCTTCTGCAGTGTACAGGACCCAAGTGAGACCACACCTGGAGTATTGTGTGCAGTTTTGGACCCCGAATTTGAGGAAGAACATTCTTGCTATTGAGGGAGTGCAGCGTAGGTTTACAAGGTTAATTCCCCGGATGATGGGTCTGTCATATGCTGAGAGAATTGAGTGGCTGGGCTTGTACACTCTGGAGTTTAGAAGGATGAGCAGGAATCTTATTGAAACACAAAAGAATATTAAGGGTTTTGACACGCTAGAGGCAGGAAACATGTTCCAGATGTTGGTGGAGTCCAGAACCAGGGGCCACAGTTTAAGAATTTAAGTAAGCCATTTAGAACATAAACGAGGAAACATTTTTCCCTCACAGCCAGTAGTGAGTCTGTGGAGTCAGAGGGCGCTGGAGGCCGGTTCTCTGGATACTTTCAAGAGAGAGCTAGATAGGGCTCTTCTAATTGAAGCACGTATTATAACAGCATCTAAAAGAAATTTGGACAGTGGCATGGTGTGTGTGTGTGTGTGTGTGTGTGTGTGTGTGTGTGTGTGTGTGTGTGTGTGTGTGTGTGTGTGTGTGTGTGTGTGTGTGTGTGTGTGTGTGTGTGTGTGTGTGTGTGTGTGTGTGTGTGTGTGTCGGTGAGTTTATCCATGGTTGTCGTGAGTGTGTCCGTGTGTGGGTCCATGAGTGTATGTGCGTGCGTTGTTGTTATCTTGCTAAACCGTGCTTGTCTGTGTAGGAAACACCCTTTCTCGGAAATATTTGTTTCCTCGGTAGCAGTTTCGTTTTCATCTGAGGTCGCAGTTTATGTGAAGTAAGAGTAAAGTGGATAGGTATATGGACGTGAAGGGAATGGAGGGGTATGGTCTGAGTGCAGGTAGACGGGACTAGGGGAAAACAAATGGTCGGCACGAACTGGAAGGGCCGAGAGGGCCTGTTTCCGTGCTGTAATTGTTATATGGTTTATATGGTTAGGTACACACTTCACACAGACACAGACACACACACACACACACCGTTTCTTGATCACACCGTCTCTATCACAGGAGATAGACTATCGACTGACATCAATTATAAACCCACTGACCCCCACAACTATCTAGACTACACTTCTCCCCACCCTGCTTCCTGTAAGGATTCTATTCCCTACTCCCAATTCCTCCGTCTATGCCGCATCTGCGCCCAGGATGAAGTGCTCCACACCAGGTCAACAGAGATGTCCTCATTCTTTAGGGAACGGGTGTTCCCCTCCCCCATTACAGATGAGGCCCTCACTAGGGTCTCCTGGGTACCCTGCAGCTCTGACCTTGCTCCTCCTCCCCACAGTCATAACAGGGACAGAGTCCACCAAGTCCTCACCTTTAACCCCATCAACCGTTGCATGCAGCATATAATCCAACATTTTCACCACCTCCAACGGGATCCCACTGCTAGCCACATCTTCCCATCCCCACCCCTTTCTGCTTTTCACAGAGACTGTTCCCTCCACAACACCTTGGTCAACTCATCTTTTCCAACCCAAACCACCCGCTCCCCAGGTACTTTCCCCTGCAACCGCAGGAGATGCAACACATGTCCCTATACCTCCCCACTCCACTCTGTCCAAGGACCCCAACAGTCTTTTAACGGAGGCAGACGTTCACTTGCACCTCCTCCAACCTCATCTACTGTATCTGCGGTTCCAGGTGTGGACTCCTGTACATCGGTGAGACCACGCGCAGGCTCGGCGATCGTTTCGTTGAACACCCCCGCTCAGTCTGCCCAAACCTACCTGATCTCCCGGTTGCTAAGCACTCCCCCTCTCATTCCCATGCTGACCTTCCTGTCCTGGGACTCCACCATTGTTAGAGGGAGACCCAGTGCAAATTGGAGGTACAACACCTCATATTTCGATTGGGCAGCTTACACCTCAGCGGTATGAACATTGACTTCTCTAACTTCAAGTAACCCTTGCTTTCCGTCTCTCTCTCCATCCTTCCCCTTCCCAGTTCTCCACCAGCCTCTATCTCCGACTACATGTATCTCTGTTTGCTTTGTTGTTCACTTCTCCCAGTTAATAATGTTCTATTTTACATGTTCCTTGATCTGCATCCCCTTTGTCCCGTTTTCACACCGTACACTTCCTTATCTATGTATCTCCCTCTCCCCTGACCTCAGTCTGAAGAAGGGTCTTGACCCGAAACGTCACCCATTCCTTCCCTCCAGAGAATGCTGCCTGTCCCGCTGAGTTACTCCAGCATTTGGTGTCTCTTGTTTTCCCCCGTGATGTATTCAGTCCATTGCCGGTGACCGCAGACAGGTCGGCACGGTGGCGCAGCGGTAGAGTTGCTGCCTTACAGCGCTTGTAGCGCCAGAGTACGGGTGCTGTGCCGACTACGGGTGCTGTCTGTACGGAGTTCTCCCTGTGACCTGCGTGGGTTTTCCCATTGTAGGTATTATTGCCCCTTAGCAGGGCCAATGTTTCCGCATTGTCTTACTGCCTCACAGCTCCCGTGGCTGCGTGGCAACAAGTGAGCTCACACACATCTTGAGCCTTATTGGATAACTTGCAGCAATCCATCCAATTACTTGACACGGGGAGAGGGAAAGTCCGGACACACAGCGGACTTGTTTACACAAGCAGCATTTAGGGAAGCAGAAACAAAATGCTAAAGGTCAGGTTTAAACCAAAAATAGACACAAAGTGATGGGGTTACCCAGCGGGTCAGGCAGCATCTGTGGAGAAAAGGAATGGGTGATGGTTCAGAAGTCGGGACCTTTCTTCAGACTGAGAGTAGAGGTGGGGGAGGGAACTGGAGGGGGGTGGCGGGGGGAAGAGTTGGAGGTGAGAAAAGACCAGGACATATCAGGGCTGGTAACAAATGAGCTGAGGCAGGGCGGTGCCCATTGTGTGCCGGGAAAGGTGTGATCTGAAGGGAAACAATGTGAACTATGGAGCTGATGAAACAACCAGGGTGGAGATGGGGGAGCGAAGGTGAGAGGAATGTTCGTAGGTTAATTTTAATGTTTAATTCCTTTATTAGGAGATTAGTGGGCAAAATTAGGGCACATGGTATTGGGGGTAGAGTGCTGACATGGGTAGAAAATAGGTTGGCAGACAGGAAACAAAGAGTAGGGTTTAAAGCATCCCTTTCAGTATGGCAGGCTGTGACTAGTGGGGTACCGCAAGGCTCGGTGCTGGGACCGGAGCTATTTACAATATATATAATGATTTAGATGAATGTACGTAGGTTAATTTTAAAGTCTAATTCCTTTATTCTGCAGACGCAACTTGTTCCTGAGAATCACTGGGAGATTCAAAGCAAGTTACTGTCACAGGGTTTTATCCCAACACAACTAGCGAGCAGTCCTGAACTACTATCTACCTCTCCCGGGGCCCTCTGACTATCTTTGATCAGACTTTACTGGCTTTACATTGCACTAGACATTATTCCCTTATCGTATTAAAGAAGGAACTGCAGATGCTGGAGAATCGAGGGTACACAAAAGGCTGGAGAAACTCAGCCGGTGCAGCAGCATCTAAGGAGCTAAGGAGATAGGCGACGTTTCGGGTCGAGACCCTTCTTCAGGCTGGTCAGGGATCAGGGAAACAAGAGATATAGACGGTAATGCGGAGAGATAAAGAACAATGAATGAAAGATATGCAAAAAAGTATCGATGATAAAGGGAACAAGCCGTTGTAAGCTGTTTGTAGTGTGAAAATGAGAAGCTAGTGCAACTAGGGTGGGGAGAGAGAGATAGAGAGAGAGGGAATGCCAGGGCCCGAGGGCTGAGGGAGAGGTGGGAAGGGGAGGAGACAGCAAATATTAACAGAATTGAGAAAATTCAATGTTCAAGCCCAGAGGATGCATACTTCCCAAGTGGAATATGACGTGCTGTTCCTCCAACTTGCGGTGTTGCTTACTCTGGCTGTGGAGGAGGCCCAGGACCGAGAGGTCAGATACGAAATGGGAGGGGGAGTTGAAGTGCTGAGCCACCGGGAGGTCGGGTTGGTTATTGCGGACCAAGCGGAGGTGTTCGGCGAAATGATCGCCAAGCCTCCGCTTGGTCTCACCGATATAGATCATCTGGCATCTAGAGTAGCGGATGCAGTAGATGAGGTTGGAGGAGGTGCAGGTGAACCTCTGTCGGACCTGGAAGGACTGCTTGGGTCCCTGAAAGGAGTGGAGGGGGGAGGTGAAGAGACAAGTGTAGCATTTCTTGCGGTTGCAAGGGAAAGTGCCCGGGGAAGGGGTAGAGCAGGAGGGAAGGGAAGAATTGACAAGGGTGTTGCGGAGGGAGCGGTCTTTGCGGAAGGCAGACAGGGGGGGAGATGGGAAGATGTGGCGAGTGGAGGGGTCACGTTGGAGGTGGCGAAACTGGCGGAGGACTATGCGTTGTATTTGCCGGCTGGTGGGGTGAAAGGTGAGGACCAGGGGGACTCTGCCCTTGTTGCGAGTGGGGGAGTGGGGAGAGAGGGCAGTGTTGCGGGGTATGGAGGAGACCCTGGTGCGAGCCTCAACTATAGTGAGGGAGGGGAATCCCCGTTCTCTGAAGAATGAGGACATTTGTGATGACCTGGTGGAATACCTCATCCTGGGAGCAGATGCGACGTAGACGGACGAATTGGGAATAGGGGATGGAGTCCTTACAGGAAGCAGGGTGGGAGGAAGAGTAGTCCAGGTAGCTGTGGGAGTCAGTTGGTTTGTAGTGGATGTCGGTCAGGAGTGTATCACCTACAATAGAGATGGTGAGGTCAAGGAATGGTAGAGAAATGTCGGAAATGGTCCAAGTGTATTTGAGTGCCGGATGGAAGTTGGTGGTGAAATGGATGAAGTCAGTCAGTTGTGTGTGGGTGCAGGAGGTGACACCAAAGCAGTCGTCGATGTAACGGAGGTAGAGGTCGGGGATGGGGCCCTGGTACGCCGAGAACAAAGATTTTTCGACGTACCCGACAAAGAGGCAAGCGTAGCTGGGGCCCATGCGTGTGCCCATAGCTACACCTTGTGTTTGGAGGAAATGGGAGGAGTCAAAAGAGAAGTTATTGAGGGTAAGGACCAACTCCGCTAGGCGGAGGAGGGTGTCAGTGGACGGATATGGGTTGCTCCTCTGGTCGAGGAAGAACCGGAGGGCTTTGAGACCGTCCTGGTGGGGGATGGAGGTGTAGAGTGACTGGACGACCATGGTAAAGATGAGAGGATGGGGGCCTGGAGAATGGAATGCGCGGAGCCGACAGAGAGTGTCTGAGGTGTCTTGAACATAGGTGGGGAGGGATTTAATCAGGGGGGATAGGATGGAGACAAGGTATGTGGAAATGTGTTCGGTGGGGCATGAACAGGCAGAGACAATAGGTCTGCCGGGGCAGTCGGGTTTGTGGATTTTGGGGAGAAGGTAAAATCGGGCCGTGCGGGGCTGGGAAACGATGAGGTTGGAGGCTCGGGAGGGTAGGGAGCCGGAGTTGATGAAGTCAGTTATGGTGCTCGAGATGGTGGCCTGGTGTTCGTCAGTGGGGTCATGGTCCAGGGGTAAGTAGGAGGAGGTGTCCGAGAGTTGGCACGCGGCCTCCGCTTTGTAGAGATCGACGCGCCAGACTACCACGGCACCTCCCTTGTCGGCGGGTTTGATAACCCAGTCTGGGTTGTTACGGAGTGAGTCATAGAAACATAGAAATTAGGTGCAGGAGTAGACCATTCGGCCCTTCGAGCCTGCACCGCCATTCAATATGATCATGGCTGACCATCCATCTCACTATCCCGTACCTGCCTTCTCTCCATACCCTCTGATCCCCTTAGCCACAAGGGCCACATCTAACTCCCTCTTAAATTATAGCCAATCAACTGGCCTCAACTACCCTCTGTGGTAAGCTGTGACCTTGTCCTTATCCTTAAGGTGACTTCCTGGACCAACATCGGGAACAATCTTCCTGCATCTAGCCTGTCCAACCCCTTAAGAATTTTGTAAGTTTCTATAACATCCCCTCTCAATCTCCTAAATTCTAGAGAGTATAAACCGAGTCTATCCAGTCATTCTTCATTAGACAGTCCTGACATCCCAGGAATCAGTCTGGTGAACCTTCTCTGCACTCCCCCTATGGCAGTAATGTCCTTCCTCAGATTTGGAGACCAAAACTGTACGCAATACTCCAGGTGTGGTCTCACCAAGACCCTGTACAACTGCAATAGAAACTCCCTGCTCCTATACTCAAAT
The DNA here is from genome assembly GCA_035221665.1 of Okamejei kenojei. Lineage (NCBI taxonomy): Eukaryota > Metazoa > Chordata > Chondrichthyes > Rajiformes > Rajidae > Okamejei > Okamejei kenojei. The sequence continues at coordinate 68,629,245 of CM069143.1, forward strand.
CCTTTTGCTATGAAAGCTAACATGCCATTTGTTTTTTCACTGCCTGCTGCACCTGCATGCCTACTTTCAATGACTGGTGTACCATGACACCCAGGTCTCGCTGCATCTCCCCTTTTCCTAATCGGCCACCATTTAGATAAGTCTGCTTTCCTGTTTTTGCCACCAAAGTGGATAACCTCACATTTATCCACATTATACTGCATCTGCCAAACATTTGCCCACTCACCCAGTCTATCCAAGTCACCTTGCAGTCTCCTAGCATCCTCCTCACAGCTAACACTGGCCCCCAGCTTAGTGTCATCCGCAAACTTAGAGATATTGCCTTCAATTCCCTCATCCAGATCATTAATATATATTGTAAATAGCTGGGGTCCCAGCACTGAGCCCTGCGGTACCCCACTAGTCACTGCCTGCCATTGTGAAAAGGACCTGTTTACTCCTACTCTTTGCTTCCTGTTTGCCAGCCAGTTCTCTATCCACATAAATACTGAACCCCTAATGCCGTATGCTTTAAGTTTGTATACTAATGTCTTATGTGGGACCTTGCCGAAAGCCTTCTGGAAGTCCAGATATACCACATCCACTGGTTCTCCCTTATCCACGCTACCAGTTACATTCTCGAAAAATTCCACAAGATTCGTCAGACATGGTTTACCTTTCGTAAATCCATGCTGACTTTGTCCAATGATTTCACCACTTTCCAAATGTGCTGCTATCCCATCTTTAATAACTGACTCTAGCAGTTTCCCCACTACCGATGTTAGACTAACTGGTCTGTAATTCCCCGTTTTCTCTCTCCCTCCCTTCTTAAAAAGAGGGATTACATTTGCTACCCGCCAATCCTCAGGAACTACTCCAGAATCTAAAGAGTTTTGAAAGATTATCACTAATGCATCCACTATTTCCTGAGCTACTTCCTTAAGTACTCTGGGATGCAGCCTATCTGGCCCTGGGGATTTATCGGCCTTTAATCTATTCAATTTCCCGACTAACCTGGATTTCACTCAATTCCTCCTTTGACCCGCAGTCCCCTGCTATTTCCGGCAGATTATTTATGTCTTCCTTAGTGAAGACGGAACCAAAGTAGTTATTCAATTGGTCCACCATATCCTTGTTCCCCATGATCAACTCACCTATTTCTGACTGCAAGGGACCTACATTTGTTTTAACTAATCTCTTTCTCTTCACATATCTATTAAAAAAATTGCAGTCAGTTTTTATGTTCCCTGCCAGTTTTCTTTAATAATCTATTTTTCCTTTCCTAATTAAGCCCTTTGTCCACCTCTGCTGGTCTCTGAATTTCTCCCAGTCCTCTGGTATGCTGTTTTTTCTGGCTACTTTGTACGCATCATGCTTTGCTTTGATAGTATCCCTGATTTCCCTTGTTATCCACGGATGCACTACCTTCCCCGATTTGTTCTTTTGCCAAACTGGGATGAACAATTTTTGTAGTTCATCCATGCAGTCTTTAAATGTCTTCCATTGTATATCCACCGTCAACCCTTTTAGAATTAATTGCCAGTCAATCTTGGCCAATTCACGTCTCATACCCTCAAAGTTACCGTTCTTTAAGTTCAGAACCATTGTTTCTGAATTAACAATGTCACTCTCCATCCTAATGAAGAACTCGACCATATTATGGTCACTCTTGCCCAAGGGGGCACGTACAACAAGACGGCTAACTACCCCTTCCTCATTACTCATTACAGACTTGGACTAATCCTTTTACTGCTATCCAAATGCTCCATTATTACCTCTTTAATAATTGACTCCAGCATATTTCCCACCACCAGTCAGGCTAACTGGTCTGTAATTCCCTGGTTTCTTTCTCGCTCCTTTCTTGAAAGTGGGATAACATTAGCTATCCTCCAATCCACAGGAACTGATCCTGAATCTATTGAACATTGGAAAAAGATCACCAATGCATCCACTATTTCTAGAGCCACCTCCCTGAGGACCCTGGGATGCAGACCATCAGGCCCAGGGGATTTATCATCCTTCAGTCCCATTAGCCTACCCAATACTATTTCTCGCCTACTGAAAATTTCTTTCAGTTCCTCTACCCCCTTAGATCCTCTGTCCTCCAGTACATCTGGGAGATTGTTTGTGTCTTCCTTAGTGAAGACAGATCCGTTATCGGAGATGTCCTCATTCTTCAGGGAACGGGGGTTTCCCTCTCCCATTACAGATGAGGCCCATCACTAGTGTCTCCTCGGTACCCTGCAGCTCCGCCCTTGCTCCCCCTCCCCAATCCCGATCGGGTCAGAGTCCCCCAAGTCCTCACCTTTCACCCCATCAGCCGTCGTAGACAGCACGTAATCCTCCGACATTTTCACCACCTCCAACAGGATCCCACTGCTAGCCACATCTTCCCATCTCCACCCCTTTCTGCTTTCCACAGAGGCTGTTCCCTCCGCAACTCCCTGGTCAACTCATCCTTTCCTACCCAAACCACCCCCTCCCCAGGTACCTTCCCCTGAAACCGCAGAAGATGCAACATCTGTCCCCATACCTTCCCCCTCGACCTCGTCCAAGGACCCTGACATGCTTTTAATGTGAGACAGAGGTTCACTTGCACCTCCTCCAAACTCATTTCCAGGTGTGGACTCCTGTATATCGGTGAGCGTATTAAAGCGCATGCTCGGCGATCGTTTCGTTGAACACCTCCGCTCAGTCCATCTAAACCGAGCTGATCTCCCGGTTGCCAAACACTTTAACTCCCCCTACCATTTCCACACTGACCTTTCTGCCCTGGGTCTCATCCGTTGTCATAGTGAGGCCCAGCACAAATTGGAGGAACAGCCCCTCATATTTCGCTTGGTCAGCTTACACCCCAGCGGTATGTATATTGAGTTTCCCTTGCTTTCCCTCTCTCTCCATCCTTTCCTCTTCCCAGTTCTCCAACCAGTCTCTATCTCCGACAACATTTTATCTCTGCTTTGTTGTTCCTTTCGCCCAGCTAACAATGATCTATTGTTCCTTGGTCTCTATCCCCTTTGTCCCGTTTTCACACCTAACACTTCCTTATCTATGGATCTTACAGCGCTTGCAGCGGGTGTTATTTGTACGGATTTCTCCCTGTGACCTGCGTGGGTTTTCTCATTGTAGGCATTGTCCCCTAGCGGTCTCTGTCTTGGCCTCACAGCTCCCGGGTCTGAGTGGCTGAGTCACTCCGGCGGGTAAAGAGTAAAGTTATTCGGCAACAAGTGAGCTCACACACATGTTGAGCCTTATTGGATAAGGTGCAGCAATCCATCCAGTGGCTTGACACGGGGAGAGGGGAAGTCCAGACACACAGCGGACTGGAGCAGCGATCACAGCGGACGTTCACTGACCGAGTCTCCTCCTGAACTGAAGTAGGTAAGGAGCAGAATCGGAGCAGCGGCACTGGAGACCGTTCAAAACACCAGTGAGACAGGCAGCAGCCGCGGAGAGAATGTGTTACCAGTGTCTGAGTTATCTCTCTCCAGAGATGCTGCCTGTCCCGCTGAGTTACTCCAGCTTTTTGTGCCTATCTCTAAGTTAATCAAATCTGAGTGAAGTGTTTCAGCTCGAGGCTCCATTAGCTGCCTGGGCTGCTGAACGTTTCCAGCGTTTGATGTTATTTTTAATTCAGATCTCCAGTGCAGTTGGTTTTCATTAACGGGATGAGAGTTGGCAAAAGTGTTCACTGGGTTTGATCGACCAGGACAGCAGTTGTCTGAGTGTGTGTGTGTGTGTGTGAGTGAGTGTGTGTGTGTGAGTGAGTGAGTGTGTGTGTGTGAGTGTATCTGTGTGTGTGAGTGTGAGTGTGAGTGTAAGTGCGTGTGCGTATCTGTTAGTGTGTGAGCGTGTGTGTGTGTGTGTGTGTGTTTTGTTGTTATCTTGCTAAAGCTTGTTTGTCTGTACAGGGAACACTCTCCCTTTCTCGGAAATATGTGTTTTCTCGGCTGCATTATCGTTTCCGCTCCGGGGTCGAAGTTTATGTGAAACAAATCGCCAACTTGTCCACGTTGCCCCCCCCCCCCCCCCCCGTCATGTATTCAGTCCATTGCTCGTGACCACAAACACATACACACACACACACACACACACACACACACACACACACACACACACACACACACACACACACACACTCACACACACACACTTCACACACACACACACACACACACACTTCACACACACACACACACTTCACATAATCACACACACACTTCACACACACACACACAATGCTTCACATAATCACACACACACACACACTTCACACACACACACACCCTTCACATAATCACATACACACACACTTCACATAATCACACACACACTTCACACACACACACACACACACACACACACACACACACACACACACACACACACACACACACACACACACTTCACACACACACACACACACATCACACAATCACACACACACACACACTTCACACACACACTTCACACCCCACTCGTGGCCCTCCTGCCTTAGAACACTTTATCCAAAACTGCCGTCGCGACATCAACCGCCTCAACTTCTCCACTCCCCTGTCTCACTCCAATCTCTCTCCCCCCCCCCCCCCCCCCCCCCCCCCCGAACGTACTACCATCGACTCACTCCGCAACAACCCAGACTGGGTTATCAAACCCGCCGACAAGGGAGGTGCCGTGGTAGTCTGGCGCGTCGATCTCTACAAAGCTGAGGCCACGTGCCAACTCTCGGACACCTCCTCCTACTTACCCCTGGACCATGACCCCACTGACGAGCACCAGGCCACCATCTCGAGCACCATAACCGACTTCATCAACTCCGGCTCCCTACCCCCCCGAGCCTCCAACCTCATTATTCCCCAGCCCCGATTATACCTTCTCCCCAAAATCCACAAAGCCGTCCACTGACACTCTCCTCCGCCTAGCGGAGCTGGTCCTTACCCTCAATAACTTCTCTTTTGACTCCTCCCATTTCCTCCAAATACAAGGCGTAGCTATGGGCACACGCATGGGCCCCAGCTACTCCTGCCTCTTTGTCGGGTACGTTGTTCACGGCATACCAGGGCCCCATCCCCCACCTCCACCTCCGTTACATCGATGACTGCTTTGGTGTCACCTCCTGCACCCACACACAACTGACTGACTTCATCCATTTCACCACCAACTTCCATCCGGCACTCAAATACACCTGGACCATTTCTGACACTTCCCTACCATTCCTTGACCTCACTATCTCCATCGCAGGGGATACGCTCCTGACCGACATCCACTATAAACCCACTGACTCCCACAGCTACCTGGACTACTCTTCCTCCCACCCTGCTTCCTGTAAGGACTCCGTCCCCTATTGCCAATTCCTCCGTCTACGCCGCATCTGCTCCCAGGATGAGGTGTTCCACACCAGGGCATCACAAATGTCCTCATTCTTCAGAGAACGGGGATTCCCCTCCCCCACTATAGTTGAGGCTCGCACCAGGGTCTCCTCCGTACCCCGTAACACTGCCCTCTCTCCCCATCCCCCCACTCGCAACAAGGGCAGAGTCCCCCTGGTCCTCACCTTTCACCCCATCAGCCGGCAAATAGAACACATAGTCCTCCATCAGTTTCGCCACCTCCAACGTGACCCCACCACTCGTCACATCTTTCCATCTCCCCCCCTGAATGCCTTCCGCAAAGACCGCTCCCTCCGCAACTCCCTTGTCAATTCTTCCCTTCTCTCCCGCTCCACCCCTTCCCCGGGCACTTTCCCTTGCAACCGCAAGACATGCTACACTTGTTGCTTTAAACACCCCCCCCCCCCCCCACTCCTTTCAAGGACCCAAGCAGTCATTCCAGGTCCGACAGAGGTTCACCTGCACCTCCTCCAACCTCATCTATTGCATCCGCTGCTCTAGATGTCAACTGATCTATATCGGTGAGACCAAGCGGAGGCTTGGCGATCGTTTTGCCGAACACCTCCGCTCGGTCCGCAAAAACCAACCCGACCTCCCGGTGGCTCAACACTTCAACTCCCCCTCCCATTCCTTATCCGACCTCTCTGTCCTGGGCATCCTCCACGGCCAAAGTGAGCAACACCGCAAATTGGAGGAACAGCACCTAATATTCCGCTTGGGGAGTCTGCATCCTCTTGGCATGAACATTGAATTCTCTCAATTCTGTTAACCCTTGCTGTCTCCTCCCTTCCCCCTTACCTCTCCCCAGCCCTCGGCTCCTGCTCCTCCTTTTTCCTTTCTTCCCCCCGCCTCCCCCCACCCCCCATCAGTTTGAAGAAGGGTTTCGGCCCGAAACGTTGCCTATCCCCTTCGTTCCATAGATGCTGCTGCATCCGCTGATTTTCTCCAGCATTTGGTGTACCCTCGATTTTCCAGCATCTGTAGTTCCTTCTTTAACTCTATTATAAACCCACTGACCCCCACAACTATCTAGACTACACTTCTCCCCACCCTGCTTCCTGTAAGGATTCCATCCCCTACTCCCAATTCCCCCGTCTACGCTGCATCTGCGCCCAAGATGAGGTGCTCCATAGCAGGTCATCGCAGATGTCCTCACTCTTTAGGGAACGAGGTTTCCCCTCTCTCATCATAGGTGAGGCCCTCACTAGGATCTCAGTACCTGAGCTCTGCCCTTGCTCCCCCTCCCCCCAGTTGCAACAGGGACAGAGTCCCCCGTCCTCACCTTTAACCCCATCAGCCATGCATACAGCATATAATCCGACAACATTCTCTCCATCTCCAATGGAATCCAATACTAGCCACATCTTCCCTTCTCCACGCCTTCTGCTTTCCGCAGAGACCATTCCCACCGCAACTCCCTGGTCACTCGTCGCTTCCCACCCAAACTACCCCCTTCACAGGTACTTCAGCGGACTGGAGTAATGTGGTGTGTGCGTGTGTGGTGTGTGTGTGTGTGTGAGTGTGTGTGTGTGTGAGTGTGTGTGTGTGTGTGTGTGTGTGTGTGTGTTGTGTGTGGTGTGTGAGTGTGTGCATTGGTGTGTGTGTGTGTGTGGTGTGAGTGTGGTGTGTGTGCGTTAGTGTGTGGTGTGTGTGTGTGGTATGTGTGTGTGTGGTATGTGTGGTGTATGTCTGTGAAGTGTGAGTGTGCGTTGGTGTGTGAGTGTGTGTGGTGTGTGAGTGTGTGCATTAGTTTGTGAATGTGTGTGTGTGTGCATTGGTGTGTGTGTGTGTGGCATGTGTGCGTGTGTGTGTGTGTGTTGGTGTGTGTGTGTGTGGCATGTGTGTGTGTGTGTGTGTGTGTTGGTGTGTGTGTGTGTGGCATGTGTGTGTGTGTGTGTGTGCGTTGGTGTGTGTGTGGGCGTTAGTGTGTGGTGTGTGTGTGTGGTGTGTGAGTGTGTGTGTGCATTGGTGTGTGAGTGTGGGGATGTGTGTGTGATGTGTCTATGGTGAGTGTGTGGTGTGGTGTGTGAATGTGTGTGTGTGTGTGATGTGTGTGTGCGTGCGCATGTGCGTGTGTGTGTTTTGTTTAGTTTATTGCAACATGTATCGATGAATAGTGAAAATCTTTTGTTCCGTGTGAACCTGTCAGCAAAACATCAGTACTCCGTTCCTGTTTGTTCCCCATATCCCTTGATTCCTTTAGCCCTTCAGTTTTCAAGAGAGAGTTCGATTTAGCTCTTCGGGCTAAAGAAATCAAGGGCAATGTGAGAAAAAGCAGGAACGAGGTACTGATTTTAGTTGATCAGCCATGATAACCTTGAATGGCGGTGCTGGCTCGAAGGACAGAATGGCCTACTCCTGCATCTACTTTTTAATGTTTCTATGTTTCTAAGAGCTAAATCTAATCTCTTGAACACATCCAGTGAATTAGCCTCCCTGCCTTCTGTGGCAGAGAATTCCACAGATTCACAAATCTCTGTGTGATGAAGTTTCTCCTCATGTCAGTCCTTTCATGACAGGGCCTGTGAACTTAATATTCAGGGTTTTACATCCTACAGAAAGGACAGGCAGGTGGGCAGAGGAGGGGGGGGGGGGCAGGGCTCGAAATTAGCGGTTGCCCGGGTGCCAATGGCAACTTACAGTCCTGCCGGGCAACCTAAAAGCCATGCCATTTTGCCCGGCTTGTCAAGCAACCGGGACACCTAGCGTTTAACTCTGAGCAGGCCCCCTCTCTATCTTTCTCTCTCTGTCAATCTCCGTCTCTGCCCGCCATCCGTGTCCGGGGTCTCGGCTCTCGGCGCTAGGCTCTCGGCTCTCTGCTCTGCGCTAGGCTTCAGCTCTCGTGTCTTGGATCTCCGCTCGGCACGCCGGCCGCCTTATACATGCGCACTGTCACGGCAACTGGTCGGCGTCGCCCACTTTTCTCCCTCCCTTTGTATGGTGGGAGTTCTGGCCGCCGTTGCTGTCCGGTCGCTGCCTCACCGTGACCGCTGAAAAACAACGCAGAATCACTCCCTGGAGCTGGAGAAACTCCCTGGAGTAACTCTTGCTTCTTGGTTTCCTGGTCTTCCAAAAATATTCAAAATAGAATTTAAACTGGTGGACCCACCACCACCAAACTCCAAACTGAAAAATAACAGCCTATTGTATTTTATCTGTTTATTTATTGTGTATGTATATGGTCTCTAGTATATAGACACACTGAACATTTATCTCCTGTTCTGGATTATGTTTCCATATTCTGTTGTGCTGCAGCAAGCAAGAATGTCATTCCCCTATCTGGGACACACGACAATAAAACTCTCTTGACTCTTGACTTGGACTTAAGCAAAAAAGGGTTCTTGGGAAAAAAAAAGCTACCTTAAATTTAATTGCGTCTGGTTGGTACCTATGGTAGGGTGAAGACTATTCCATGCTGTAATTGTGCGGGGGCACTCCATGGAGCAGCCAGCATCTCCGGATAGAAGAAATTGGGTGACGTTTCGGGTAGAGACCCTTCTTTATATTTCCTCTGGTTTTAGTGTTTTTAGTTTAATTTAAAGATACAGCGCGGAAACAGGCCCTTCGGCCCACTGAGTCCACGCCGACCACCGATCTCCCGTACTCTAGTTCTATCCCACACATCAGCGACGTAAGTCAAGAGTCAAGAGTGTTTTATTCTCTCACGTCCCAGTTAGAACAATGAAATTCTTACCTGCAGCAGCACAACAGACTATGTAAACATTGTACTTAATAATAATAATAATAATAATAACTTTATTTATAAAGCGCTTTAAACAACTACAGTTGCCACAAAGTGCTGTACATGAGAACTCATGGACAAGGCATTACAAACCATTAAAAACCGTAAGACGAAGGACTATAAAAAACACACTCTAAAAGTTAAAAGACATTAAAAGCACTAAGAACAGGAGCAAAGCCTCAGCCAGTGTCGAAAGCCAAGGAATAAAAATGAGTCTTGAGGGAGGATTTGAAGATGGACAGTGAGGGGGCCTGTCTGATGTGCAGCGGCAAGGTGTTCCAGAGTGCCGGAGCAGCAAAAAAAGGCTCTATCCCCTCTGAGCCTCCGCTTAGACCTTGGTACCTCAAGGAGCAGCTGATCAGCTGACCTGAGGCACCGGGCAGGAGCATATAGGTGGAGCAGCTCAGAGAGATAAGACGGGCGAGCCCATTCAGCGATTTAAAAACAAACAAAAGAATTTTGAAGTGAACTCGAAAATGCACTGGGAGCCAGTGAAGGGAGGCCAAAATTGGCGTAATGTAGCTCCCTCTTTCGAGCTCCGGTCAAAAGGCGAGCGGCGGCGGCATTTTGGACAAGCTGGAGAGACGAGCCAGTGAAGCTCTTGCGACTCCAGAGTAGAGTGCATTACAATAATCCAGCCTAGATGTAATAAAGGCATGGATTACTGTTTCAAAATGCTGCCGCTCGGAGAATGGGCTTCACCTTTGCCAGCTTCCTTAGGTGAAAGAAGCTGGACTTAACCACCGCGCCTATTTGTTTATCTAGTTTAAAATCACCGTCCATCCTAAAAACCCAGGTTCAAAACGGTTGGCCTTACGGACAATGCCAATGGGTCCAAATCAACAAAGGGAGGATCACGGCAGCCATTGGGTCCAAACAAAATCACCTCTGTCTTCCCTTCATTAAGTCCCAGAAAGTTTAAGGCCATCCAGGACTTAATGTCCTCAAGGCAAGACAGAAGTGATTTTAGAGAATAGTCGTCTTCTTTCCTGAGTGGCATATATAACTGGCTATCATCTGCGTAAAAGTGAAAGGAGATGCCATGCCTTCTTAAAATTGAGCCCAGAGGAAGTAGGTATAAAGAGAAGAGCAGGGGCCCTAGAATTGAGCCCTGTGGAACCCCATATACCAAGGAAGTGGAGGAGGATTCAAAGCCAGCAAGGCTTACACGCATGGTTCTGTCAGCCAGATAGGACCTGAACCATCCCAGGGCACTGCCACAAATGCCCACTTGGTGCTGTAATCGGGAAATTAAAATTCCATGGTCCACTGTATCGAAGGCAGCAGATAGGTCCAGCAAGACAAGGACCACATAATTACCAGAGTACTCTGTAAACAATGTTATAAACGAGAAAACAAAACTCCATACAGACAGCATCCATATTCAGGATTAATTCCGGGTCTCTGGCAATTTTAGGCAGCAACTTTATGGCCAATGTACTGCCCCAATAGCCTTGAACTGAATTTTACTTCGGAGTCACGTGAGTGACTTCGTGAAGACCCCGCCAGCACGCATGCGCGACATATCATCGCGCGCATTTGCATCAAGCTGGGGGGGGGGAGTGCGCTCTCTCCACCAGCTCCTTCAACAAGACTGGCAAAGGTAAGTATACTAACCTTTTGTTGGTTGCAGGAGGAACGGGAGGGAAGGCAGACTTCCCAACAGCCGCAGGTCACAGACTGGCCAGCGGCCTCTTTCCCCGGAGCTGCGAGACCCGCCGGCAGCATCGGGACAGTCGGGGGTAAGAATGCGGAAGTCGGGCGCTCCCGTTACACCAGCGCCCGATTTATCACCTGAATGGCTTCCCGCACCGGAGCTGGATCCTGCCGACCCAGACTTCGTGCCCCCATCCCCCAGGAAGCGGGGGAACAGACAGGTACGTGGAGAAGAGCTTCGCTCGTCGCCAGCGACCTCACCCCGTGCTGCAGTAGATCCACGGGGACCGGGCCGGGGAACGGCTGCGCTACAGGGGAGCCCAGCAGCCGCACTCCGCCACGTACAACTGCCAGGGATATCTGCCGTTGGGCAGTCTGGCAGGACTACTGCTGCGTCGAGCAGCCCTGCAGGAGCAGGTGCTGCCGGCATAACACCTCGTCAGGCTGCGGTCAAGGGCGTTGGTGGCAGCAGTAGACGGTCGGTTAAGCTTAGCTCTGGCAGCTGCCGACCATGCGCCTCCACGCAGAAGATTGGGCGATCGTGGAGGTAAGCCTGCACGGACTTCGGGGAGCCAGGTACCGGGGACCGGCTCATCTCCACTGCCTTCCTACCAGGCAGGTGGCTGCCACAGTCCGCTCGAAGGCCGACTAGCGGAAAGTCCGTGCGGGAGTCGTATGGGCCTGCAGGAGCGGTAGCCCACGACAACCTGCCTTCGGACCCTAGTCTGCATCTTATGGAGGTGTGGTCCGCTGGTAGAAGCCCCAGAGAAATTGCAGAGCCTGGGGAAGTCGGCTTGTCCACCGCGAGTAGCGGGGACGGTCGCATTGCCAGGTTGGAGCTCCTGGTGGAGCAACTAGTCCAACGGGATATGGACCGGGAGTCTCGGGCCTCCACAAGCCACGCCAGGAGACCACCCAGCATATCGCCTTCTCCAGCCAGACGTACCAGAAGTTGCCTGATGCTGACTACAATGACGAACCAGGGATGCCGGAGGCCGGAGAGCCAGTCCTAGGTGCGGACCTGCTGGATGTCGTGGGGGGAAAATTTGCCACAGCTACCCACAATGGGGAGCCGCTGCACCCCAAACTTGCGGGAACCATTGACTATCTGCCCACTCACCAGTCCCTGGACCCGGTAGTCACTGACACCATGGACGCATTCAAACCGCCCGACAACTGCATCACTTTAAGTGTGCCCACGGGGAATGCTCACATTTGGGGGAATTGAGTACTACCCCCAAGATGCAGGACGTCCGCCTACCACGCATCCTCCAACTTCTATCGACAGGCATTACAGCATTTGCCTGTACCCTCGATGGGGATGTGTGCCCAGCGAGCCGCAGGATGCCCTGGCACTTCTCTGCAATGCGCAGTTCAAAATTAACTGCCTTCGTAAGAGTTCCATCTGGCCGACACTCAACCCGTAATTTGCAGGGTTGTGCCGTCCCTCCACCACTCCACCACCTCATCAGCTGTTTGGGGAAGATCTCTCCAAGCAAGTCACAAAACTCGACGAGGAGGCCAAGACCGTGGGCCTTATGAAACCTCCACCGGCTAAAGTTCACCCATATCAGAGGATGGGGCCACCGCCACGACACCACCGCAACGTTCCCCCAAAACGCCATACGCCAAGACCCGCCGTTAACCATGGAGGTAAGGGGGTCTGGTTCCTCTAAGGCAGTAGCACTTCTACCCGCACAAGTCGGGGATCGGTTGCGAGCATTTCTTGGTGCTTGAGGTGCAATCACCACAGCCACGTTTATTCTACAAAGTGTTCATGGTTATGTCATAGCATTATTGATGGTAAACTTCCCCCCCAACACAGCATGAACCTCGGCACATTTTTACGCTCGCTCAGACTGAGATAAAGGAGGGACATGCTGAAATCTTACGGCTAGCAGCAAAAGGGGTGATTGGCAAAACGACACACAAACCCCTTGAGTTTGTGTCTAACATCTTTACGAAAACCTAAAAAGATGGGGGGAGTCGGATTATCATAGACCTAACCCTGTTGAACACTTTTGTACCATATACCCATCTTCACATGGTTACCTTCGAAACAGCTAAGCAGCTGCCTATCCGGGGTGCTTTATGGTTTGCATCAATTGAAAAGATGCATACTATACAGTCCCCATCACAAAATCTCACAGGAAGCTCCTGAACTTTGTCTGGAAGGGACAGTTGTGGCAATACAAGGCCTTACCCAATGGATTCCCCACAGCCCCAGACTATTTACCAAATTAGTAAAAACCATATTGGCACTCCTCCAATAACAATTCTATCGTCATGGCATATTTAGACGATATCCTTAGAGTGGGACTGACCCTCCAATTGGCTACGCTGGCCGTTCCAGCTACCACTTTATTCGAGACGTTAGGGTTTGTAACCCATCCAGACAAATCCACCCTGAACCCCTCTCAAGTTATGGATTGCCTGGGTTCACCATTGACACAAACTTACTGATGATCACTATCCTGACCAACACAGCTTTAGACATACAAGAAGCGTGCTACAGCCTTGCTTGCGCCAGGGTACCGACTATCTGACAAACGGCAGAAGAAATTGGGAACCTGGTAGCTACGTTCTCAGCTGCGCAATTCGGACCGTTACATTACAAAAATTTACAAAGAGTAAAGATAGCAGCATTACAAGCAAATGCTGGGAATTTGATAGACCGAAACGGTTGCCAAATCCGGCTAGAGTGAGCTACAATGGTGGATTGACATTATTAGTGAGTGTCACAGACCCATCATTGTTAGCACCCATCCGTCGTGCTACAGACTGACGCAAGCGCACAAGGTTGGGGTACAACTGACACCATGTCCAGTTGTGGTAGCAGATGGGACCCTCACAAGTCTCCCCTCCTCCTCCAGACACCAGGGTTAAATTATCTGGAGATGTTAGGGGTTTTCCAGGGACTGCGGGCTTACTGTCCTAATTCCCGGCACTTATATGTCCGCCTCCAAACAGATAACACAACGGTGGTGGCTTATATCATTCATATGGGTGGTATCAGGTCATTATCTTGGGACGAATTGGAAAATACAATCTGGCACTGGTACATTGAGAGAAATTTTTGGATCACAGCGACCTATTTACCCGGGAAGTTCACTACGGTGACGGACACCAGGTCATGAGTGTTCAATGATAACATCGAGTAGATGTTGAATTCCCCAAATTTGCTGAAATTATAGCTCACTTTGGCACGCCAGATATTGACCTCTTTGCGTCCAGGTTGAACCATCAGATACCACCGTAAGTGTCTTGGGACCCAGACCCTGGGGCAGTAGCTATGGATGTTTTTCTCTCCATTGGGGGGAAATGGTTTTACTACATATTTCCCCCATTCTGCCTCATCAGTTGGGTATTGCAGAAAATTCAACTGGATTCTGCAACTGGCATTTGATCATACCCGACTGGCCTATTCAGCCATGGTACCTGATGGGCCCTCCAAATCTTGCAACGTCCGTGGATTCAGTTTGGTGAAAATCCCACATTGATTACTAACCCTATTACGGGGGACAGTCACCCGTGCCTTGGTCACCTAAACACGTTGGCCTGCAGGCTCTAAAGAGGCCGCTCGTAAAGGCCGGCATATCACCAAGAGCCATGGACCCCATCTCAGCGTCCTGCCGAGCATCAACCCGGAGGCAGTACCTCACCCAGGTCAGGAAGTGGGAGGCATTCCGTTCCCGTACCAACACGACCTACAACTCGGCTACGATCCCTGATGTCCTGGAATTCCTAGCGGGCCTTCATTACGATGCGGGCCTTAGCTCCAGTGCCATCAACAGCGCCAGGAGTGCATTGACCTCATACCTAGACATCGGTATAGGCTCCATCCACCTGGTGTCTAAATTCATGAGGGGAGTGTTTAACACCAACCCTCCACGGCCCAGATACAACATCACCTGGGACGTAGGGATCGTTCTGACCCTACTGAGGAGCTGGTCTCCTATGACAGAGTTACCACTCAAACAGCTCACCCTCGAAGTGGTGATGCTGACGCACTGACTACAGCTCAACGAGTCCAGGCATTACAAAAGCTGCGGCTGGATAGCATGGTCTCCACCCCTGCAAAGGTGAATTTCTTTGTCCAGGACCTATTGAAGCAGCACAGACCTGGGGATCGTGGGCTGCAGTTGGAGTTTCAGGCGTACCCCACTGATGCCACCCTCTGCATAGTCACCCATCTCCGCCTCTACATCCGCACTACAGGAACCATCCGGAAGATGGAGCAGGGGCTCCATCAGCGGCAAGGGCCATGGAGGTGCCCATGGACCACATCCTCGCCACCGCGGGCTGGGCCAGTGAAGCAACCTTCCAGCGATTCTACAATAAGCCGCTGGTTGGCCCCACGGCGATCGCGGAAGCCATGCTGGGAGCCGCTCCGTCAATGATTTGTCCCCGTGTTAGGGGTCTTTTGCTTTGTTCTTATTTGTGTTAATGACTATGCATTATTTTTCAGCCTGTTCAGTCTGGAATGCATTAACTACCTTCCTCCATCAGTATTGCGGCAGTGTGATAGCATGGATGATGTCCAGGGCATGAAATCACAGAGCTTTGAAATCTTCACAAAGTCACTCATGTGACTCCGAAGTAAAATAGTAAGATTAATCGAGAACTTACCAAGTTCGAAGGTTGATCTTTATTTTATGAGGAGTCGCGGTGAGGGATTTTGTGCCCTCCGCTCCCACCCGCTATCATAAGGTCAACTGGTATGTTCTACGTTCTTAATCTTACTATTTCCAGTCATGGTGCATTCTGTGATTCCACACCGCTGCTTTGAAGAATGTCGCGCATGCGTGATGACGGGGTCTTCACGAAATCCCTCACCGCAACTCCTCATAAAATAAAGATCAACCTTCGAACTTGGTAAGTTCTTGTTTAATCTTACTATTAAAACATACAGTAGCTGTAAAGGGGGACATAGCGTCAATTTGAGATTTAAGACTGAACATGGATAGATTCTTTTTTTTCAGTAACCAAAGTCATCAACGTATACATTTTTTGTGTGTTGGAAAATAAAATATAGTGGCACAGCTGGTGGACTTGCTGCCTCACACGCCAGAGATCTGTGTTCGATCCTGTCCTCGGGCACTGTCTGTGTTGAATTTGCACATTCTCCCTGCAAGCATGTGGGTTTCCTCCCACATCCCAAAGACGCATTGGATTTGTAGGTTAACTTGTCTCTGTAAAATTGCCCTTAGTGCAGGGAGTGGGTGAGGAAATTGGGATAACAGAACTTGTGTGAATGGGTCGACAAAAATGCTGGAGAAACTCAGCAGGTGCAGCAGCATCTATGGAGCGAAGGAAATAGGCGACGTTTCGGGTCGAGACCCGTCTTCAGACTGTTGTGAGGGTGCGAGGGGGGTAGGACGAAGAAAGGATGAGGCGGGGACAGTGGGCTGAGGGAGAGCTGGGAAGCGGAGGAGAAAGAAAGTAGGGACTACCTGAAATTGGAGGTCAATGTTCATACCGCTGGGGTGTAAAACTGCCCAATAGGCGACGTTTCGTGTCGAGATCCTTCTTCAGACTGATGTCGGGAGGGGTGGGGGGCGGAAAAAAGAAAGGAAGAGGTGGGTGACAGTAGGCTGTGGGAGAGCTGGGAATGGGAGGGGAAGGAAGGACTAACCTGAAATTGGAGAAGCCAATGTTCATACCGCTGGGGTGTAAACTACCTAAGCAAATATGAGGTGCTGTTCCTCGTAGCCTCTGACCACATTGTTAGGTTTTGGAGCATTCCACTATTGCTTCCACTTTCACCTTGACAGGGCAAAGTCCGTTGGCATCTACTTTGAGTCCAAGGTAGACCACCTCTGACTGCACAAATGCACATTCACTTTGATGCAGTTTGACATTATGGCAGTTCAGTCGTGTGAGAACTTGCTCAAGGATTTCCAGATGTTCTACCATGCCTTTTGTGAATATCAGTAGGTCATCCTGGTTGCACACACGGTGCGAATGCCTTGTAATATTTGGTCCATGACAGACTGAAAAATGCTCAGGGAGGATTTCACGCCATAGGGCAGCTTTGTATATGAATACAAGCCCTTATGTGTGTTGATAGTCAAGTACTGCTGACTTTCTTATCGATATTGTTGTTGGGCGTAAGCGTGAGACAAATCCAGTTTAGTGAAGACTCTTGCTCCGCTAAGTTCTGCGTACAGATCTTGCGAGGTTGGTAATGGATGTTGTTTGTCACCAACGGCTTGGTTGATTGTGACTATGTAATCACCACATAGTCGAACAGTTTTATCAGCCTTGGGTACAGACACAATTGGCGTTGCCCAGTTACTCTGTCTTCATAAGTACTCCATTACGCTCTAATCTGTCGAGTTCTACCTCCACTTGTTGCTTTAGTGCATAGGGTACAGGTCTTGGTCGACAATACACAGGCCTCACATCTTGCTTAAGTTGAATGTGTGCAGAGTACCCTATTCTTCCCATGTAACTTTCAGCAAAAATGTTTGCATGTGTGCTTATGACGTTTTCAAGACGTGATTTGGACAAATTGATGCTGAAAATGTTCTTCCAGTCTAATTCTATTCTACTCAGCCAAACATATTTCCAAGGAAGGTTAGTTTATTTCTGTAGCTGGCCACAATGATGGGCAGTATTACTGGCTGACCATTATGCTGAACTTTACAGTTCATTTGTCCACAAATCTCCAAAACTTCGCCCGAGTAAGTTCTCAGCTTGACCTTACTCTCAAACAATGGTATCTGTGGGAACTTTGTTTCGTACAGGTCTCTGCTCATGACCGAACAATCTGCTGCCGTGCATTAGGGTTAGGGTTGCAATGGTGGGCGAAACTCGCGAGCAATCTTTGATGCCATCTCCATTGTGGTAGCAATCTTGCATGGTTTCTCGAATGTAAGATCTGGAGTGTTCATGAATTTGGACTGAATTAGTTTATCCACTAGACCACAAACAAATTTGTCACGTAGTGCATGTCCGAGAAAGGTTCCGAAGTTACAGTGTAAAGTTAAGTTTTTCAAGAGAACAATGTACTCATTGATTGTCTCATTCTGCTTTTGGTTTCAGGTGCCAAATTTATAGCTTTCTGCAATTTCCAGAGCTTTGGGTTGAAGTGCTCCTCCAACTTCTTGTCATTGAATGGCACGTCTTTTTGTCTTTATGGGCGCAAGGAGATTCACGAGTGTGCCGTAACACTTCAGTACCGATCTCCGTGGAGCAGAATCGCTCTCATGCGTTCGCAAACGGTCTTATATGTTTCAGTCACTATCTCTCTTCATCACTAATCTCCAATATATGTTTGCCGAAAAAACATGTTTGCTCTCTCCATATAGGAGCTGAACGGCTCTCTTCCCTTGTCAAAAGTGCCAAGGTTTCCAATTGTAGTCGTGGACGCTGCCATCGTGTACGTTTCTGTTTTTTTAAATAAAAGGTCCGTTCAAAAACCCCGAATCCCTGTCTGTTCTGGTGAAAAAATTCACCTAAAACTGAGCTGTACAAAGACTATTCAACTTGAGGAATTCGACAAAATACTCAGTTAAAATGTTATACAATCCCAAGGACGACATCTTGCCACGTAGACACCACATAGAGATAGCCTACAAACTCTCGCCGACTTATCCAGCTACTGTTTTAAACTACAGTCCCCTGCATAGATGGATCTGCAGGCCTCTCATGTCCAGCTCTCAAACAAACTGCGACACAACTCATATTTACTGATTAAACTGTTAAACAATTACTGCGCGTTGCAAACAGTCCTGCATGTTATTTTAAAGGATTGAGTTCACAAATTCAATCCAATCCTTGTCGCCAATTTTGTTATAGTCCGGACAGCAGTATGAATAACAACTTACACGCAGGCTGCTGGATCACAAGAGAGATTTATTACCCAACACTCCCTACTTATATACAACACCAACTCATTAGCATATACATGAATATGCATGAATGCATTACCATTCTTAAACTGTGGACCACTAGTTTTGGTCTTTTCCAACATTGGGGACATTTTTCCAGTATCTAGCAGTCGAATCATTTAAGAAATTTATAGGTTTCGATAAGATGCCTCTCATCCTTACTTCAGTGAGTGATGTACAGGCCTCGATGTTTACACCTCCCCTTTTCCTAATCTGCGACTTCAGTGCGTCACTCGCCGCAGGATGCTTGAATAGACCTTGGGTGGTGTTGTGTAGCGGTAGAGCAACTGCTTTACAGCTCCAGAGACCCGGGTTCAATCCTGACTACGGGTGCTGGAGTATGAACATTTTCTGCGTGACTTTTTCTCTGAGATCTTCGATTTCCTTCTACACTACAACGTACGGGTTTGTAGGTTAATTGGCTTGGTATACATTTAAAATGGTCCCCTGTGTGTGCAGGATAGTGTTAATGTGCGTGGGGGGTCCCGGTTGGACGCCGGTCAGAGCGGACTCGGTGGGCCGATGGGCCAGTTTCCGCTCCTAATGATTCCGTCATTATTAAAATAATTTAAACTAAATTAAACTTGACGGATTCTTGACCATTTAAAATCACGAGAGACATAGATAGGGTAGGCGATGTAAAAATCATATACTAAAGGGCATAGCTCTGTGGGAACAGCCTGTCCCTGTGCTGTACCTGATCCCTGACCAGTCTGAAGAAGGGTCTCGACCCGAAACGTCGCCTATCTCCTTCGCTCCTTAGATGCTGCTGCACCCGCTGAGTTTCTCCAGCTTTTTGTGTAACCCTCGATTCTCCAGCATCTGCAGTTCCTTCTTTAAAACCCTGTGCTGTACCTGTTCTGTGCTGTTTGATGTTCAATGGCATCAGTTTAAAGGAGACAGTACCTTAAAGGAGTCATTACAGACCGGGCAGAAAATGACTTCAGGTTTCAGACTCTGCCGACCAGTAGGGTTTTATATCTCTCGGCTTCACACTCTGCTGTTTTCCTCTCCTTTGAAACACGTCAGGATCAAAGTTTACTGGGTTCTAAGGAACTTAATGCCTCTTCCACAGGGGGCAGCCGACTGGCGTGCGGGGAGTTTGTAAGGGGGCGCACCCTTTATAACACTCAGACTGGGCCATGCGTGACCGTTGCATGGTCACGGGTTTACAGTGTGTCCCTAACGGCCCCCCTCTCCGCTTGAGCAGTCGAGGGTAGCCGATTTCGCATTTTCAGGCTTCCACGATGCTTTTCTTCAAGAAGGCTTAGGAAACATTTCCTGCTATGGCATTTTGTTGCTGGACAACACGTCTTTCTGTTCATCCTAGAACAGAATCCCGCCTCCGTTTACCGAGAGTTAAACACGTTCTAGCCATTCGCGCCTGTGTGAAAAACCTCTGAAATGGAACAAGGAGATTAGCTAAAGCCCCCCCCCCTGTTCCCACTAGGAACCTGAACGGAAACTCTGGCGACTTTGGCCCCACCCAAGGTTTCTGTGCGGTTCGGGAGTTGCAAGGTGGTTGCCAGAGGTTGCAGGTAGTGGAAGCAGGTGGGGAGACTGACCAAAAACTCAGGGACCGCACGGAAACCTTGGGTGGGGCACAAAGTCTGCAGAGTTTTGTTCAGGTTTCCTAAGTGGGACAGGGGGCATTACTCTACATTAATAACAATGCTAGCTGCATGACCTGTAGACCTGCCCTGAATGTTTCTATTCTTTATACCGCTAATCACAACGAAGTTCAGGTTACACAAGGAACCACAACTGAAAGTATGAATGGAGGGGAAAATGTGATCAGTAATCTTATCAGTGATGCGAAAATGCTGATGCTGGTTAGAAAACCGAAGATTGACACAGAAGTGGAGTAACTCTGCGGGACAGGCAGCATCTCTGGAGAGAAGGAATGGATGAGTTTCGGGTCGAGACCTTTTTTCAGATACTCAGGGATCAGTAAATGCGGGAGAAAAAGAAGATGATGTGGAGAGATAACGAACAATGAAATGAAAGGGAGATACTGCCAAAAATAAGTAAACGATGATAAAGGAACAGGCCACTGTTAGCGGTGTTTGGTGGGTGAAAACGAGAATCTGGTGTAACTTGGTGGGGTGGGGAGGATAGGAGAGAGAGGGAATACAGGGATTATCTGAAGTGAGAAAAAATCAATTTTCATACGGGACTGGGCTTAAAGCTGCTCAAGCTAAATCTGAGTTGATATTCCTACAATTTGCCGTTTAGCTAAACTGAAATGGTGGAGGCTCCCCTAGGACAGAAAGGTCAGGTGGGAATGGGTAGGGTGTTAATGAGTGACCGGTTCATTTAATCTTCAGCCCAGGGTATCCCGCTTTTATTGTGAAGTGGGAATTCTGGTCCAGTGATCTTGCTTTGATCACTAACACATGTGACTGTGATTTTGCTTATGTGTCTCATGAAAACACTTTTTGGAGATGATTAAAATTACATATGTTCATTTCTTTCCGCAGAGATACGATGGTTACTCTTCAGAATCTGTATACTTCAGTCAGCAAGAAGAACTCAATAAACTGCGGACTACTATGAGCAGGGTGGGGCTGAGCAAGTTTGCGACACAGATTGTGAAGAAATTGAACGATATAGAAAAATGCAGAGCTTAAATCGCTGTGAAGGAATTCAGGTGCAGGGAAATCCACCTTCATCAACGCAGGAGGGGCTGCGGGGCTGCGATGAGGGTGCAGCCTTAACGGGATCAATGAAACACAATGGAGCGAACTCCATACAAAACATCCCGATTCCCTAATGTTTGCTTCGGTAGGGACTGCCGGGAGTTGAACAACAAGTTTCCAATGATGGATTAAGTGAACAAAATGGGATTTAACTACATACGATTTTTTTCATAATATCTCAAAGGACGATTCACCGACAATGAGGCAAATGTCGCCATTGGAGATCAAAACTTGAGGAAAAGGTTTTACTTGTCGAAGTCAAATGACAAACACCATCCGTTCTTTAGAAATGGGAGGGTGCAGATTTTGACAGAATGAGGGAACTTGCTCAGGTGAGCAAAAAATAAGGCCGCAGATTTGAGGAAGTGGGGATTCAGAACCCATTATTTTTCTGATTTCTAGTTTTCCCTAAATGAGTTTGATTTTCTCAGTTAAGAAACGCGTTTAAATAATCTTGTTGAAATAAAGAGAGATGCTTTATTGATGTCCCTTCCAAGCACATCAGGGAAGATTGTGGTGCAGAATCGAGCCCAGCTGAAGAATACGTATCTGGATGTTGCAAACAGCATCGCAGCTGTGGGAGCGGTTGCCAGTTCCGGGATTGTCTTTCACCGTTGACTCGGGATACTTGTATGCAAGTAATAGATTTCGCAAAATTCTCGGCCTGGATGATGACCTCTTCAGAGACTTGCCAATGTTAGCAACGAATGTGGAACGGCCTGAACGCAGAAGTGACAACTTGGTGGGTTGAACTAAATTAAGGAGTTTTGTGAAACAATGTTGTTGCGTACCAGTGTTTGCTGCTGTTTCAGTGGCGGAAATGGCCTATACAATACCAGTCATTGCTCATCTTGGGGCAGGGCATCATTTGGAATGACTTACGCGTGCTGACAACGTACTGGATGAACCTTGTGGAGAAAATGTCCAGAGAGTGGGTGAAATGAAAGTTGCATTTGACGGATTAGTCATCCGCCAAATAAAGAATCCGCTGTGAGTTGCTGCAAGTATGGCGGAATGCGGAATGGATAAATAATATTCATCTTTCACATCGCCATTAGTGCCAAATTATTCAGCTGTGAATTATTTTAAAAGCAGTTGTCAATGCTGTAATCTTCGCACACTTCACTGCAAAACTTTAAGGACCAACGTCGGAGAACAGAAGAGGAACTCCCGGGGAGAATCAGTGTGCGTTGCACCGCGTTCAAAGCTTCACCATGAAACCTTTCAACATCTAGTAAATCTCCAAGGGTCTTCGAATTGTTTCAAACGACCATACATCTTCTTCCACGTCTCAAAGAATACAGGATCTAACTTCTTAGTCTTAACGAGAAGACGATTTCTGATCCTGTGGGCTGAGTGTGTAGTTTTCTGT